>CP139504.1:342026122-342375984 GCA_021014915.2 Artemisia tridentata subsp. tridentata
AGTTTTAAATTTATATTTAGCCGACTTATCAATAAAACACACACTTTAACGAGCAGTGTACCCGGTCAGTATGAATATAATGGTAAGTAGAGTGTCGATCACTAAGAGTGGAACGTATTATCTAGTTATTCTAATCAGTATTTTAATATCCTAGGTTAGCTATACAATCCTAATCTAACGCAAGGGGGTTCAGCCTGAGAGACTGGCACGGTTTGGTTATGATTAAATATAAACTAAACTAATGAGCACGAATCAGCGATTAGCACACACGTACACAGATAGATACTCGAGACAATAAGAAGACCTGTCCTGATAATTAAGTAGCTTGTCACTTGTTTTATGGCTAGTTTTATATGAAGTGTATGTAATTAACCCTTTCTCGTTGGCTTTAATCTTATCGGCGAGTAAACCCTTAATGATTACTTATGTCTATCCCACTATCCTAGAATATTGAGCATTTGTGATGCCCACGTTTCGTATACGTTAGAATAGATAGGCGAGGAAATAGCTAGACACAGAGGTTACCAATGCACTAATAAAAGTCACCAAAGACATCAACATATAAACTTTAATTAATGGGAAAGCAATTTTAAGGGGTGCCATGATTTTCCGTAGTCAGATGGAATCGGCCCATCAATCCTGATGAATTAAAGTGTACTAATACAATAAAACAAAACTACTTAATGAATTGAATACATGCAGGACCTTCTTACAGCTCTTTTATCTTCGTATTAGGGTGTGTCTTGTGCTGCTAACACGTCTGAATTCGGCTCTAGGGTTTCTTCGGTCTTCGAAAGCTTCGTCTGTAGGATCCAGAAATTCGTCTGGCCTTGGGATATTTATATTTTCTGTCTGAGGGTTAGATGAAGCGCATAGGATAATTAGATGCGGCGCATTGACTTAACTTCGCGTGGGGTCCAAGATTAATATATTCAGGAATATTCGTACACCGCCTTAAGATGTGGCGTAACTCCATTTCTCTATGCGGCGCATGTCCTTTGCCGTCTTGGATTGTAACTTGTGAAATCTTGATAGTGATGCGCCGTATGTAAGAAGTATGTTGCGGCGTATCTGGAGCAGAATGATCTTGATCTTGTACATTTCAGAAGACTCTAAACATCTTGCTTGTTTTGCTCCATAATTGGTCCAAAATCGCCAAGTTTCACATAATACTTATTTTTACCTGAGAATTAAAAAAGTAAATATTAACGTATCAATTCTCATATATAATATAATAAAACAAGTCAAATAAATAGGATAAATGATGGTAATAAAATGTACTTATTTGAGTTCATCAGGTGTTTAGCTGATCATATTAAAACATGCAGAAAATTCAATGTTTAACATCATGAATGAAGACATTGAATTAAATACAAGAATGTAATACGAAGTACTAAAACTTATATAGTGATAAGCTTGAATTCTCCCTTGGAAATGACTTGTATGCTGCTGAAAATCGTCCTCCTTAAAGCCCTGAATTGTTCTTTGATTTTGTGTGGTGAGAAGATATATAAAAATGCGGAATTAGGGCTTGTATTTATAGCCTCGACTAAGTTACGGCGTAACCTCTAGGGTTAGTTACGCCGTAACCTTTGAATCTAGGACGATCTTATCGTCAGTGATGATATTACGGCGTAACCTAAAGATAGGTTACGAACGTAGAACTTTCGTTAACTGATTTACGCCGTAACCTTACAATTGGTTACGTCGTAACTTCTTGGACCACGAAATTCTTCTAAGTGTTGGAAACATATATACGGCATAACTTATTGAGGAGTTACGCCGTAACCTTGGTCAGCATTGACTTTGGTCTGCTAGTGTTATCCTAGTTACGGCATAAGTAGAGTATGGATTTATGCCGTAACTCTTGTCTGGTCAGCATACTCTTGTGTATTTGCATTAATATCCTTTCAAATCCGCGTCTCTTCGTTCCAATGCTCATAAGTAACCTAAAAATGAAATATAAGCGAATAAGAGTATATATTCAAGTAAAATGATACAAATGATGAGCATATTAGGGGGAAATTGACACTAAAATATCAGGACTATTTGATGTTATCAAATATCCCCCCACTTGAACTCTACTTGCCCTCAAGTAGACCTTATTAGAATCATTCTTAAAAAGATATCTCCCAAGAGACTTGGAAAATATGAGTTTAAAAACTTCCTATGCTAGAATTTATCAAAGTCGAACACCTCACGAAATGGGAACAAAACACTCATACTATCTCTATTATAAGTTTCAATTTTGGGGTGGTTACTCATTGCATGGTCGTAGCATGTATTCTATCATAGGCTTGGCAGTTACAAAAATCTCCACCACTGGAGCTAAGGTCAAGACAATCCTTAAAGGCAATGTTGGGTGAATAAATATGAGGCTAGGGGTGATTTGTCATTACTAGCATACTACGGCGAAGGCGACAAAGACCATTGATACATGACCAAATGTATGGCTGATTAGGATTTATTTGGTACCTTTTTAAGGGGTCATTTAATCCCAAGATCGAATAAATATGATCAAATATTGTCTTAAATCATTTATTTTTGTATTTTAGGTACTTGGGACGAGAAATATGGAAATCGGCACTTTTTGGACGTATTTGGGCGAAAAAGTGAAGAAAACGATGAAGTCGCGAAAAACCTGTCAGACCTGGACATCTGACGGCGTCACACGCTGCAACGTGAAGCAGTCCCTTGCTTTTGAAGTTGGATTTTTGGCACAAAATTATCAAGTGACGCCTTATAGAAATTTGAAGGTCTTACAACCTGATGCCGTCAGGTACAAAACAAAGCAGGGAGTCACGTTTTATGCTATAAAGAGACGGCCCAGAAGGAATAACAAGTGAGGCCTTATACCAATCCTGACGCCGTCACAACGGCGACTTACACAAGAAAAAACCCTAAAGACGGCGATCTGCACAAGACGAAACCCTAAAGACGGCGATCTGACGGCGTCACGACCTATAACCTGATGCCGTCATCCTTGTAAACTTATATATACTTTCGCAATTTTTCATTAATTCGTGTAACACTTTGGAGAGGGAAACCCTAGATGATTTTTACTGCTATTGTAAGGCTTTTACAGACTTTGAACTTCATGTTTCAATAAAGATAAGTTATCCCTTTAATCATTCGTTATGTCTATGTATCGTTTGATTATTTGTTTATCTTTTCTTTGCTTTAACATGGTAGCTTAAATTTAATTGTGTTTGCTTAGATCTAGTGAAACCTAGTTATTGAATATTGATTTGTTGTCTCTTGTTTAGTTGATTGCCTCGCGTTAGGCTAAGAAAACTAGCTAACCTCTTATATGTAACTTGCTTCAACGTCTTAGAAACGTAACCGTATAGTGCACTATTGGTTTTTCTCGTTGTATTTATTGCGTGAGTTGTGGCTTGTAGATCTTGGATAACTTAATAGACTTTAAGGGATCTAGGGGAGACTAAAACTCATAGAGTTGGGGATTTCGGCACCTCCCCACGACCAATATTAAGGAATACAGCACTTCAACTAAAACAAGGACGTGACAATTCAACAAATCAGTAGGAGATAACTAGGGAGTAATTATATCTAAGTAAACACGCTTTCCTCTCATAAGTAGTCACCACTTTTATTTTCCGTTTTAATTAGTCTTAGTTAATTTTATAATTAATAGTTTTTGGGTTAGTTGACTAGCAACTAATTCCGCCCACTTCTTCAAAACCGAGATTTTTACATGCTTTCAAAAAAATAATAAAAAGACAAAAAAGAATTATTGGGAATTATATTTAATTTGATAAAGACAAAACATATGAAAGATGAAGGACTTAAAAGACAAAGGAGAATTTCACAAAAAGATGAACATTAAAGAAGATCTTTTATATGTTAGGAAGATTTTATTGTAGTTATCATTTGTAACCCTAATGTCTCTATTATATAAAGAGACATAGGAGGCGTTAGTTTACGTGTGTTAAGATGTAACATCTATAAAACGTGTGTGTGTGTGTCTAGGGTATAGGTCTTGTAAACGCCTAGACTTGGTTTGTGTTTGTTTAAGCCTCAAGGTCAAATCCTTGATCCCTGTTACAAGATGTCTAACACGTAGAACACTTGATCACGTAGTATTGGGGCTTATTAGTTTGTATATTATAGAGATGATGACGAGAAACCTTGTTCAACAACAATGAGAAACCTTGTTCAATAACAATGATGTTTTACTTATTCCGCTATGCATCATGTTTATCTTTGTTATTGTTATCCCTAGATAAGATCTAATCAATCTGAGCTTACAAACGATTTATAAGGTGGTATCAGAGCTAAAGGTTCTAAAACTTTGCTCTAGAAAAAACATACCAGAAGAACTCTACTTTCATTCAAGAAGATGGATCTGGAGACAACTCAAACTTCTACCACGGCTAAGTTGCCAATGCTAAAGCAGAATGAGTATGAGCTCTGGAGGCTCAGAGTTGAGCAGTACTTTCAAGTAAAGGATTATGCTCTATGGGAAATCATAGAGAATGGCAACTCTTTTACACCTAAAATCACTGAATCAACTATTGATGGTGTCAAAACTCAAACAATAAACAATATTTCTGTTACTACAGAAGAGAAGCTTCAGAAGAAGAATGATCTCAAGGCTAGGAGTATGTTCTTGATGGCAATTCCTAATGAGCAACTGTTAACTTTCAGAAATACAAAGATGCAAAGACTCTATTTGAAGCCATAACTACAAGGTTTGGTGGAAATGAAGCCTCCAAGAAGACACCGAAGACTTTGCTGAAGCAGAATTATGAGAATTTTAGTGCTACAAGCACTGAGTCTCTTATTCACATTTTCAACAGGCTGTAGAAGATAGTCAGCCAACTGGCTGTATTGGGTGTTGAGATCCCACAGGAGGATCTTAATTTCAAATTCCTAAGAAGTTTGCCTGTTGAATGGAACACTCATGTAGTGGTCTGGAGAAACAAGCCAGAAATTGATGCAATGAGTCATGATGATCTGTACAACAACTTCAAAATTGTTGAATAGGAGGTGAAGAAGACTGGAAGCTCAAATTCCAACACTGGGAACATGGAATTTGTGTCATCTCCCAGTAATATCAGTCCAGAGGAGGTTCATGTTGCTTCAGGGGTTAGTACTGCTAACCCTAAAGTTAGTACTGCTAGTTCACAAACTAGTACTGCTAGCTTAGGTGATGATAATGTGTATGCTTTTCTGGATAGTCAAGCAAATGGGTCTCAGCTGGTTCATGAAGAGCTAATTCAAATTCATGAAGATGACCTGGAGGAGATGGATTTGAAGTGGAAATTTGCTTTGCTGAGCATGAGGGCCAAGAGATTCTTTCAGAGGACAGGGAAGAAAATCACTATCAATGGTAGTGATACTACTGGATTTGATAAAACAAAGGTAGAGTGTTACAACTACCATAAGTTGGGACACTTTGCTAGAGAATGTAGAGGGCCCAAAAACCAGGAAAGCAAAAGCAGAGGATCAAGGACTCAGGAGAGCAACAAGAAGGCTGTAAGTGAGGAAGAGTCTTATTCAAAGGCAATGGTAGCCATAAATGGACTTGGATTTGATTGGAGCTTCATGGCTGAGGAAGAAGCACCAACAGAGATGGCACTGATGGCTTTCTCTGACTCTGAGGTACATACTGTTAAAGCATGTTCAAAATCTTGTTTAGCTTTAAAAGACTATGAAACACTTAAAAAACAGTATGATAACTTAAGATTAGAGCTTAACCAATCAAATTTTAATTTAGCAAATCATAAGTGAGGTTTAGATGTTGTAGATGAACAACTTATTTTCTACAAAAAGAATGAAACAGTATTCACTGAAGATATTGTTGTCTTGAAAAGAGATGTTATGTTTAAAGACTTAGAAATAAATGAGCTTAAAAGAGAACTAGAAAAGATTAAGCTAGATAAAAACATTGAAGTGAATATAGAGAGGTATGCAGGGTCAAACAAGAGTCTAGATAAAATTGTAGAGTGTCAGCTAACAAACAATTTTAAGAAAGGTCTAGGCTATAAAAGTGTTGCACCGCCACATAGAGGGAACTTTCTAGGCCCAAAGCTTGATCTGTCCCAATTAGAGGAAGAAAAGAAACTTGAAACTAAATAAGTTAAGAGTGATAGTGAGGATAGTTTCAAAGAGGTTGGTGAAACTTTTGACATATATTTTGTTGAGAAGAAGGTGTCAGAAGAAAAGATGAATTCAGATGCACCAATTATTGAAGATTGTGAGAGGATCTAAACACACTCCTTGTGTTAGAGATAGTTTGAGTAATATTAACTAGCACGCAGAATTTACTAGTCAATACTTAGAAGATATTGTTTATATGAATGGAACAGTGAATGTATTTGTATGAACAATGAAGACAATAGTTAATCAAAATGATTCAATATTATTAATAATAATACGAGTGATCTAAGTATCACTAGGGTTACAAACCTTGAATCTTTTACAAAACAATACGTACATAAACTCTAACATAGGACATCCTTTTATAGAACCAGGAGTCCTTTACAAGTAAACTTCTAAATACGTATCAATCTATAAATTTAAGGTATATACCAAATCTTTTCTATACTTATCACATTACACGTATTCATCACATAAGCAGTACAAAGTATTTGTACTGGCAGTTAGTACTGCTAGTGTTATTTTCCATCAGTTGAAACTCTAAGCTTGACAGTACTAACTGTTGGTTTAATTCCCAACAATCCTCCCCTAAACTTATGATTTCTCTCTAAATCACTATGTTTTTATTGAATTAAACTCTGTAGATGATGGGGGGATTCTTCCAAACACTTCATCTACTATTATGTCTCTTCCTTTCATACTGATCATATATCCTCCGAATCAGATTTTGAACCACTTCATAGTTTTCTTCACATCTAAGCTTTGTAGAAATCATCACTGCAAGTACTTCATAACTTAATAGATATTCCAGCTCAGCTAACATGAAGATATCCACTCCACTCTATGTTGACAGATGATGCACATTGCAAGATCCATAAAACTCCCATGAAACAGATAGATCATAGTAAGGAAAATTCCAATACACATCTGTAGGATTTGGTTCATATAATCTCTTGAGTTCAACCCAAAGTTCTTGCTCTTTCACATCTGTCTTCTTCTTTGTCTTGAGCTTGTCTTGAACTAATCTCCACAAAGTGTCTAGATCTTGTCTATCACAAGTTCTCAGCACATTCTCAAAGTTTTTGCAGACTGTTGACTCTCCACCAACTCTAGTAATCTTCCAAGCTTTTCCAAATTTGTCTCTGTAGATCTCCCAGTAAATTATTGGATGTCTTGCTTGAATAGGATCAACACATAAAGCTTCTGGCACAGTAACTAACATCTTGCTCATCTGTTCTTGTGATAATTAAACTTTTTCTACTTGAGCTTCTACTTTCTCAGTTGATTCTTTCTCAGTAGTCTTGAGTCTTTTTGAAGGTCTTTTCTCTAAGTCCATAGGAAACTTCATTTGAGCTCTTATGTATGCATTGTAGTACAGATATTCAATTTCTTCATGTGATTTACCCTTCAACTGATATACCTTCTAATTAGCTTGATTCCTCAGATACATCTTCATTCCACTGATGATCTGTGCCTTTGTTGGTTCTCTCTTTCTTTTCTGGCTTTGATTCTTTCTAATATTCTGCATTATGTCATCCAAAGCTACTTCATCACTCCTTGAGTTAATGAAATCTGCAAGTCTACCTGACCTTTCTTCAACACTTAGGCTTTCATCAGCAAGCAGTTCTAAGGCTTTTTGCTTCACAACTGGATCAGTATTAGTCAAGTGTTGTATCTGCTCGTGATTCTTGTGCTACAATGGCATCTGATCTAATTCTTTCCTTCTCCATTCTCTTAGCTTCCATGAAACTAGCAACTTCATCTTCATGCATTTTTCTTGCCAATTCTACATCAAAATCCATCTGAGCTTGTATTCTAGGCTTTACCTTCCTTGGTTGTGGCTCATCATCAATTAGAATGCCTTTACCCTTGTCTTGAGCAGTTTGTACTGCCACCTCAAAAGTTAGTACTGCTCCCTCTAATCCAGCAGTACCTTTTTGTGAACTTTGAGCAGTATCATGAATATCTTCTTTCTCTTCAAGGTTTACCAACTCTGTACCCTCTTCAAGATCCACAGGCTCTGTAGCTTGATCTGAATTCATTTGAGAATCATTATTATTACCACCACCCTCAAGTTCTTCAAAATCTAAGTTCCTCCCATGAGTTTCTGACCTTGTTTTCCTCGTTTTCCTCCCCTGTTTGAGAGAATCATCAACATCATCTGAATCAGAACTTGAAGAACTAGTAGAAAGTACCATCTTGTATCTTTTCCCCTTTGACCTCTTGACTTGATCTTCCAAGTGCTTCACTCTTGTAACCAACTTTGTGTATACCAAGGCAAAATTTCTTTTATGACTTTTGAGCTCATCCTCTAGACTTACCACCTTTTCAGACAACTTTGTACATAATTCCATCAATTCATTGAGTTTAGAACTTCCCTCATCACTTCTAGCTGTGTTACCTGCTAGGAGAGGTGAATCAAGGGGCATAGATTCAGTTTTTGCCCTAGTTGGACTAGGATGTACTCCTGAACCACCCAAATATGCCATTTGACTTGTGGTTACATCACCTGTGGCAAGTCTTTGAGGACTTGGCACATTAGATGTTGCCATGGTAGGGGTCTTAATGATGTTTACACTGGCCTGCCCAGCTACTAAGCCAGAAGCAGTAGTGTAAGCCCTATCCATACTATCACCATGGATAGCCTCATCTACTACAAAGGTCTGAGTAGGATGACTAGGCTGAGGAACCATAGTCTCCTTTCTCATTCTTCTCCTGTAGGTGGTTGTGACTGGGGTGTATGGGTAATATCTGGAACCACAATAGGTGTGTGTTGGGGCTCAGTTGGGAGTACTGACCCTTCACCCTGAAAACTTTGAATTCTTTCCAACATTTTAGGATAAAGAGGTATTACTACCCCATTGAAAAGTCTACTTGCCATAGCCATATTTTGAAAAAGTTTTTGTTGCAGGAAAGGTGTTGGAAAGGTTTGCTTATGTTTCTTTAACTGATTCTTTTTCTTGTTAAGAAAGGCTTGCACAAATCTTGGATACATCAAAAACTTGGTTTTACTCTTTACATTATTTACCATACTCTCAAATATGAATTTAGAAAAGTTAAAAACTCTTTTTGTTGATAAACAGATGAGAGCAATAGCAATATTGCTACTGAATTGCTCCCATGATGTTCTTTTTGGGCTCAAACAATGCAAGAGAGTATGGATTAAAAATCTCCATTGTGGGGAGAAACATCCTTTTTGAAAAGTCAATTTATGGTTGGATGTATCATACCCCATTCTAGCAATTTCTTGCCAAATTTCAGTGTTTGGCAAGTCATTGATACTATCAGAATCTTCTATCTTAAGATGTCTCCTAATAGAAGATTCAGTAACAATGAATGATACGCCATCCACATTAGAATTAATTTCTATGTCTCCATTCTCACTGGTTATGACAGTAGCAGTCTGCCAATACTTTGTGATTTGAGAGACAAATAGAGTAGGGTTAACAATGAGAGCATACCTTATATGAGTTGTGTTCAAGAAGTCCAAAATCTCATAGAAGATTGGTCCATCACCCTGCTCTGTTTTCTCCAAGAAATCAACCTGATTGTGAGTCTTAACAAATTCCAAAATAGACATGAATGATGTATGCAAGTTATGACAAAAAAGTGATCATTTGTGGTTCAATTGATGATGTGAAAAACCAATTGGGTTTTTATAAATGAACAGTTAGGGTTTGAGAATTTTGCGCAAAAGATAAAAATTATCTTTAGTAAGAATAGATGTAAATATTTAGAAAGAAGATAATTATCCTAAGAAAAACCCTATATATATGGTTACAAACGGTATTTACCCAACGGCTATAAAAATTAGCTCTGATACCACTTGAAAGGATTGTGATACACTTAGGATGTTACTCCTGTTAACGTGTATATGATACTATGAGATGATATAACCAAGTATGCCGAATCTACTTGATTATACTTCGAAGAACAATTGACTTAGTGATGGAACAGTATGAACAATGAAGACAATGTTTAACACCAAAAGATTCAATGTTATTAATAATAATACGAGTGATCTTTAGCTATCACTAAGGTTTACAACCTTGAATATATTCGTATGACAAAGATGTATATATCAAAACCTAACCTAGGATCTCCTTTTATAGACTAAGGAGTCCTGTACAAGTAAACTACAATATTCGTATCAATCTATAACTAGAAGATATACACCAAATCTATTCTATATTTATCTTCAGTCTCTGTCTTCATCACATAAGCAGTACAAACTTCTTGTGCTACCAGTACTAACTCAGTTAGTACTGCTAGTATTATCTTCCAACAGTTGAAACTCTAAGCCTATCAGTTTGTACTATTAAGTTTAATTCCCAACAATCCTCCCCTAAACTTATGATTTCTCTCCAAATCACTAAGTTTCTTCAATTAAACTTCAACCTTGATGATGGAGGGATTCTTCCAAACACTACCAAGTTAATCTTTTAGTATAGGCTTTTCTTTGCTCTGCAAGATCAAACATCTTTCTAACTAATTCATCTGCCATTTCTGAATCAGCTTCAACTTCAAGTCTTGAACATACCAAAGTTACTAACACTGCTGTTCTGAGTGGATAGTCTTTCTCTACTAACATGTATATCTCCAATCCATCTTCAGTAGAAATTCTATGAACACCACATGTATCAAATAACTTCCATGAAACCTGTTTGATAGCAGCTTGAAACCTCCATATTGCTTCTCCTCCATCTGGTTCATATAACCTCTTCAACTGAACCCACAATTCCTTATCTTTATCATCAAGAGGATCTGAGAACTTAAATCTTTCTTTTACTAGACTCCATAACTCATTTAGGTCTTCTCTGTCAAACCCTCTAAGCATGTCTTCAAAAAGCTTATATACCTCAGTCTTTCCGCCTACTCTTATAATCTTCCATCCTTTCATCCTTCCATCAGTATAAACTTCCCAATCTATGATAGGATGTTTTGCTTGTAGTGGACGAATGTTTGTAGATTCAGGAACTACTACAATCATATTCTTGATTTTTTCATGTGATAAACTCCCTTCTGCAGTCTTTTGCTTCTTTGATGTGTCTGATTCTAACAACTCTGGTCCTCTTTTCTCTCCTTTATTGTACTCAGTCTCAATTATGAACTATTTTGGAATAGGCTTATAAATCCTTGCATAAGCTTCAAAATAAGCCTTTTCTATTTCTGCATCTGATCTACCTTTAAGTAGCTTTGCTTCCAATAAGCTTGGTTCTTCAAGTAGCTTTTCATGAAGCTTATCTGCTCTCTTCTAGAAGGCATCCTCTTCTTCTTCTTCTTCTGCTTAATATTTTCAATCAACTCCTTAAAAGCATCTTCTTCATTCCTTGAGTTAATAAAATCTGCAAGTAGAGCTGATCTTTCTTCAACACTTAAACTTTGATCTTCAATGAGTTGTACAGCCTTGGCCTTCACAATTGGATCAGTATCAATAAAATGTTGAATTTGCTCTTCATATGATTGTTGAGCAATGGTTTAGACAATTTATATTCCCAAAAAGGAGAATTGCAAAGGAAATATGCAAAACCCTAGGTTCGTTGTCCCGATTGAAGATTGAATGGAATTTGTGATTCGGGATCGTGATACGTGTCGTGAATTGTGTGAAAAGAGTGAAATATGGTGATTTATACTACGAACAATGAAATATTAAAAAAAAAAACAACTAATTATGCTAAAGGTTCAAGTAAACTAGGCATGAAAGTCTAAAAACGAAAATTGGAATTTAAAACGTACGCGACGAATTTTCAAAAACGTAATTAAAAAGTGATTTTCTAAAATTTAAGTCCTAAAAATGCAAAATAATTTTTCTTAAATCCTAAATATTAAAAGAAAATTTTGTAAAAAAGAAAAATATTTTTTTGATTTTTTAATAATTTTTTATGAATTAAAAACTAATTTAAAATATTTAAATGATTTAAAAATATTAAAACAGTGTGGAAAAATCTGAAAATTTTTGAGTAAATCTAAAATTTAATAAGAAATCTAGGAAAAATAAGTTCAGGATTTGAAACATCTTAAATATGCTAAACAGCCTATTAAGCACTTTGGAAATAAGCTAGAAATAAGCAAAACTAGGCCAAAAAACACAAAAAGCTCAGTAGAGAAGCAATGAACTATTTCAAGGTCAATTCAACTCACAAACATAAAATAAGCCTAGGCCTTAAGCCAAAAAGCTACTGAGCAGCTTGTTATCAAAACATATTCAAATGGGCTTTCTCCCCTACTTACAGTCCCTAAATAAGCTATCAAATAAGCTCTATTTGTGAAGCCCAGATATTTAACTTCAAGCTTGTAGTTCAAACTAACTGTAAACCAAATTTGAGGTCCTAGTCCTATCTAGATAAGCCACAATTAGCTCTAGTTCAGCAGCAAAAATCCCCAAGTCTGCACTATGCAATTCGTATTTGCAGGCCTGCTGACTTTTTTTTCAGTTTATATATGTTGACTTTAATGAAATTTGCATGAACTTAAATGACTAATAGTGATGTTATAAGCTATATATGAATGATCTTAAGCTTGATTACCTACTTGTGCAACTATTTGAATGATCAACAAACTGCTATACTAACTGATATGCAGAAAAAATGAAATTGAAAAATGATTTTGACTTTTTAATGTTTAACCTATGAATGTTATAACTATTCTGACTTTAATAAACCTTATGTGATATGTTTAGACTAAGAAAACCTCAAGTCAACACCTAAAACATGGATTCTAATGCTGAACCAAACACTCCTTACTCAACTGTTATGAACTTTTATGAAGCAACTAGGAGAATGAAGCTTCTAAACCACCAAACAAGCTTGTGTGACATCAAAGTATACTGATTCAAGATTAAAAACACAAGTCCTAACCATAAAATTCCACAGATTCACAAGAAGCAAGTTTATGACAGATTTAAAGGTAAAAATGTGAAAAATGATCAAAACTAATATAATAAGCTATTATAAGTCTACAACTACTCAAATAAGCTATATTATATGAAAATAAGCTAGATTAAACAGTAAGCAAGCAATAAAAACAGGTTTACACTTGAAAATGATAAATATGCAATATTAAACTAAAATATGAAAATGGAACTCACTTTAAGCCTTAGCTAAACAAAGGCACCAACTTAATGGCAGCTACAAGCTCCAGCTTATTCAGAGAATAAGCTGGTACAGTCCCTCTTGCCCCTCCATTGCGGGCAACTTCCAAAAAGCTTTCCACATTTTGCAAAGGTATAGTATTTTGATCTTTTTAACTAATTTGATCCCTACAAACACTCACTAAAGCTATAATAAGCTGGAATGAGCTTGAACTAATAGAAAATAAGCTTTATGAAGCTGAGTTTTAATTTTTTTTTATTTTTTTATTTTTTTTTTTTTTTTTTTTTGATTTTTGAATTAAAAATGAAACTTGTGAAAAATATTTTTAAGAAGCTCTTTAAAAAGCTTATAGAAAGCTTACTGAGACAGTAACTAAGCTAGATTAGCTTATAGCTGTAACCATAAAACAAAGCAGAGGATTCAATAATAGACAAAAACTAAACTTTCATTAATACTTAAAAGACTGAGTACATTAGACCATTACAACCTTAAAAAAGACTGAATTAAAAGTTATAACTAAGAAATACATAAAAACAAACCCTAATTTAGACTAAAAAAAAAACTTAAAGACTCGACACCTAAATTGTGAGGAATGAGCTGCTATTTATAGAATCCCCAAGAGCTAGGGTTTCATCCAGGAAGCTTCAGGAGATTAATCCACGACCCTTGGATCAAACTTGGGCACCAATCTCTATATCATGGCCGTTGATGGAGGTTAGTGGAGATACCATCATGAAGAGAGCTGGGATTTGTGCCATCTGGCATTCCTTGACTTGTCAATGTTCATCTAGAAGCTTTTTAGGTGGGGTAATTAATGAGTGTGGTGCAGGGTAAAAATGGAGACGAAGGGTATACAGTGATTGGCGGTAAAGTTTGTTGTGTGGGATGTTTGGGTGTTGACTGGGATATACGGGTTTTGACTATGGGTTAAATAAGTAAGATGGGTATGGGATCTGGGTTTTAAAAAGTGGGCTCGGGTTTGTTGGTGATGTGGGCTGGGGATGGGCTTTTGGGTAGGGTAAAGGTGGGTTGGATATTTGGATTTGGATTAATAAGGGTCCGGTTTGTATAAGTTTTTAGAGTTAGGATTTTTAGAATAAAATTTAAGGACCAAAAGTGTATTTTTCTGAAACTTCAGGGGCTGATTTTGTAACTTCTCAATTGATCCAAGGGTCGCTCTTTAAAAATATTATCTTTGACGAATCTTTTCCCGGCTTCGGCTCTATAAATACCTTTCCACGTCTCGTGCCCGTGTTTTCCGGATTTTTCTTCGTTTTTGTCCTTTTTCTTTTATCCGTTGCCTGCATAAACATAGACACAAAAACACGAATATCTTTTGGCATTTTGGTTAGTTTTTGGTCATTTTGGTCGGGTTTTGGTCAAATAAAAGTATATGTTTAAGCATATACCAAAATTCCCCCAGACTAAGATATTGACGTGTCCCCACGCAATGTCATAAAAACACGTTTTTGAAACCAAAAATTTCCAATATCTTTTTACTAACTTTGAGAAGTAGCAAAATTTTCAAAAGAGATCAAGAAATCCTAAGTTTTAAAACTCCCCGATTTTCCTTTTTATTCTATTTTTGTATTTTTCTCATTATCATGTGACGGCTTCGTTGACAATCATTATCTCACGATAACTTTTAGGGTCTTCGAGTAGGAAACACGACTCAAAGGAAGTGACCATACGGATAAAATTCGTCGTTCCAGATTTTTCACGAGTCCCCAAGCTAAGCTTAAAAACGAAATCATTGCTATTTACAAGTTAGATTGCCGACACTACCCATGGAAGCTAATTGTGTATTACCTCTTGTTCCCAAATTCCTATTTTCCTCTATTTATTTTATTTTTGGTGAGAAATGAATTTCTTCAAATTCTCGTTTCGATAATTTTTAGACCGATAAAGATACCTAGTTTAGACGCTAAGTAGTTTCCAAACCTTCCCTTGAAAACCGTTGCATACAAAAATGAGGTCCACATCAAGGTCTCTGATTTAACACGATTTTGAGGATATCCCTTTTATATACGACCGAAACAACTCATCTACGAGTCCAGAGACAGAAGCTTTTATTAGGATACCCCCGGAGTCGAAGTTTGGCATTTTTTAACATTATTAAGCACATTAACGTATTTAATCCTTGGCCCTTTATAACAATCACAACATCGGCTGCGAACCGGCAAGATGTGATAGTCTATTATGACCTTGGAATTTTTCCTCTGCCTTTATTAGAAGTCTACAACATCGGCTGCGAACCGGCAAGATGTAGAAAACTTTTTATGGCTTTGGATTATTATTATACATTATCATATTCATTAATTATTTGTGTTGCCAAACCCCAAGTCCTACGGCTTTTATAACAATCCCAACATCGGTTGCGAGCCGGCAAGATGGAATAGTCTATTACACCGTAACACTGACAGTACCTTGATGTGTACCCAACTTTCATAAGCAAGAATTCTCTAAGGAAGAAATAAAAACTAATTATCGCCAAAACCAAAATAGCTTTAATTATTCCTAGATTACTATTTTTGGGTGAAACAAGCTTATGGGAACAAAAAGCCACAAGTAACTTCGATGAGCTTTAAAGATATCCAACTACTCCACGTTTAGCAATCTAACTTATAAACAACTCTATCATTTCTCGTTCTTCGCAAATTTAAAATCTTAAATAATAAGATCCGCGAATGCTTAGCCAAATGGTTAAGGAGACAAGCTAGGGCTCAACACGCCCGGTCAAGTCAGAATTTTATTCCTACTCTCACCAGCGGAAAGTCAACAAAATGTCAAAATTTATTATATTTTTGCAAAATATTTTTAAATTTTTCTCATTTTTTTGGATTTTTTCAATTTTTGAGGAAAAACGGGGTTGCATGAGTAAACGGCAAAAATTGCAAGGCAAAAATTCAAATCGCAAGATTACCCCCCAGACTAAAACGAGACATTGTCCTCAATGTCTTAAAGGTAAGGGTTCTCCTACATAAATCTAAGGCCGTTTATTAATTATGCCAAAAGATAGATGTAAAACGATAAGATTTAGGATATCGGATGAGCAACGAATGATGAAACTCGAGTGGAGAGAAGCAACCATGAGCACGAGAGTCTTCAATCATCGGACAATCCTGGACATATCACAGAAAACCACGAAATAGCAGATACGGAAGAGGCGGCCCTCCTCACTTTTATTAGAAAGATAGATGGATAAGCATGGGGTGCCTCCCACGAAGCGCTTTGTTTTTTTTTAACGAGTCACGTAGCTTGACTCGTCCCCGAATTTAGTTGTCCATGGGGAAAGTTTGGAGATCTGGGACAACCATGGATGGTACGTCCCCTCCAAAATAGTGTTTGATCCTATGACCGTTCACCTTGAAGTTTGGACCGTCATTTTGAGCTAACTCGACGGTTCCATATGGAAAAACTTGAGTGATGGTGAACGGCCCAGACCAGCGGGTTTTGAGTTTTCCCGAGAAAACCTTTAGCCGAGAATTGAAGAGGAGGACTCGATCACCAACATTGAAAATGAGGTTCTTAATTTTAGAGTCATGAATCCTCTTTGTTTTCTCTTTGTAGATCAAAGAGTTCTCGTAGGCTTGATCCCGAAGCTCATTTAATTCATTAATTTGGAGCTTACGGTGATCACCCGCTGTCTTAAGGTCAAAATTAGCATGTTTCAAGGCCCAATATGCCTTATGCTCGAGATCGATGGGTTTCCGTAAACCAGCTTGTAAGGAGTACACCCGATGGGTGTCTTGAAAGCGGTTCGGAAAGCCCATAAAGCATCATCCAATTTGTCGGCCCATGAGGCTCGGTTTTCACCAACGGTTCTTTCAAGAATACGTTTTAATCCACGATTCGAAACCTCGACTTGTCCGCTTGTTTGCGGGTGATACGCGGTAGAAAGTCGGTGAGTGACACCATACTTGAGCATAACTTTTGCAAATTGATCATTGCAGAAGTGAGTACCACGATCACTGATTATAGCACGAGGAGTTCCGAATCGGGAGAAGAGATTTTTCAAGAACTTAACAACCACTCGGGCGTCATTAGTGGGGAGCGCTTTAGCTTCAACCCATTTTGATAAGTAGTTGACGGCCACGAGGATATACTTATTCCCTCGTGAAGACGGGAATGGCCCCATGAAATCGATGCCCCACATGTCAAAGATCTCGCAGACTTGAATTGCATTTTGAGGCATTTCGTCTTTTTGCGAGATCTTTCCTTGACGTTGGCAAGAGTCGCATGACTTCACCAAGTCGTGGGCATCGCGATATATTGTCGGCCAATAAAAACCAGAATCAAATACTTTTTTAGCGGTGTAGCTGGCACCATGATGTCCCCCCGTGGGTCCATTATGGCAAGCCTTGAGGATATCAATAGCTTCTTGGCCATGCACACACCGTCTGATTACTTGATCAACGCATATTCTGAATAAATAGGGGTCGTCCCAGAAATAATGCTTAACATCTTTGAAAAATTTCTTTTTCTGCTGGGACGACATCCCTTTTACCACAAAATTCCCCGCATGGTAATTTGCGTAGTCAGCAAACCATGGGGTACTTGGATCATTCGTTAAAGATACCATCCCGAGTGTCTCGAGAGGAAATGTTTCGGTGATTTCCTTTCTCTCGAGAACACTTTGATGGCGATTTTCAAGTCTGGATAAGTGATCAGCGGCTAGATTCTCTGCTCCTTTTTTATCACGAATGATAATATCAAATTCTTGGAGTAGAAGAATCCACCGCAGTAACCTCGGCTTAGCATCTTGCTTCGCTAAGAGAAACTTGAGAGCAGAATGGTCCGTATACACTATGCTTTTGGATAAGACAAGATATGGTCTGAATTTCTTAAAAGCGTAGACAACGGCCAACAACTCTTTCTCGGTAGTAGTATAGTGAGATTGAGCGTCGGTCATTGTTTTGCTAGCATATTGTATCGGCTGGAAATATTTTGATTTGCGTTGCCCCAGGACTGCACCAATAGCATAATCGCTAGCATCACACATTAGCTCAAAGGGCAAGTCCCAGTCGGGGGCAACCAATATTGGCGCTTCAGTTAATTTATTTTTGAGAACCTCGAATGCTTTGATGCATTCGGGAGAAAAGATGAACGGAGCATCTTTTTCAAGAAGATGGGTCAGAGGCCGGGTGATTTTAGAGAAGTCTTGAATAAATCGTCTGTAGAAACCGGCATGACCAAGGAAACTTCGGATTCCTTTAACGGTAGTGGGATGAGGTAGTTTTGCGATCACATCGACTTTGGCTTTATCTACCTCAATCCCGGCATTAGAGATTTTATGGCCGAGGATAATTCCCTCTTTGACCATAAAATGGCACTTCTCCCAATTTAGCAGAAGATTGGTGTCTTTACACCTTTGCAGCATTTTGTCTAAATGGGAGAGGCACGATGAGAAAGAATTTCCATAGACGGAAAAATCATCCATAAAGACCTCCATCGTCTTCTCGATCATATCGTGAAATATGGCCATCATGCACCTTTTAAACGTGCCCGGAGCATTGCACAAGCTAAAAGGCATGCGTCGGTAGGCAAACGTTCCATAAGGACACGTGAAGGTGGTCTTTTCCTTATCTTGGGGATCAATTGGTATTTGAAAATACCCGGAAAAGCCATTGAGAAAACAATAGAACTCATTTCCCGCCAAACGCTCAAGCATTTGGTCCATAAATGGTAGAGGGAAATGGTCTTTACGGGTAGCATCATTGAGTTTTCGGTAATCGATACACACTCTCCATCCGGTGACGAGACGTGTGGGAATTAACTCATTTTCTTCATTTGTTATAATGGTAACTCCACCCTTTTTGGGCACACAGTGGACCGGGCTAACCCATGAGCTATCTGAGATCGGATAAATCATCCCTGCGTCAAGGAGTTTAAGAACTTCCTTTTTTATGACATCATGGATTTTTGGGTTAACCCGTCTCTGTTGCTGAACAGCGGGTTTGAAATTATCTTCCAATAAGATCTTATGAGTACAGAACTGAGGGTCTATGCCCTTTATATCAGAGATTTTCCAAGCGATGGCACTCTTATGTTTCTTGAGCACGTCTAAGAGTTGAGTCTTTTCCTCATTTTTTAGATTTTTAGAGATGATGACGGGAAATTTGTCAGTATCTTCTAAGAAAGCATACTCGAGATGAGGAGGTAAATCCTTGAGCTCAAGCTCCGGAGGATTCTCAGTAGATGGCTTAATTTCTTTGATTTCTTCTTGTCGAATTTCTTTCATCGGAGGGAGAGAAGATGTTGGATCTTCATTCAATAATCTTTCAAGCAAAAGAATATCCCCCTCCGGATCAAGATAAGAATCATCAACTTCCGGTGAAGTTGGTGTTTCTATAGCAAGAAAGTCATCGACCTCTTCCAAGAAGAAATCACCTCCCTCAAACGGAGTTAGGGACAGGGAAGGGTCGGAAAGAATGGGTTGAGAAGAAGGAGTGGGATTGCCACTCGAGGATTTATCAGAAAATCCAAGAACTTCTTGAGAATACTCCTCTGAGGCAACATCAATCACATCGATTCGATTTACCGAGACGGAATCATGACTGGAGGAGTATTTGAAAGTTCGGTCGAGGTTAAAGGTCACAACCTCATTATCCACCCTCAACGTAATTTCTTCACCGTAAACATCAATCAAAGCCCGCCCGGTCCTCAGAAATGATCTTCCGAGAATTAGAGGAACCCGGGGGTCAGGATCGAAATTAACCACCACAAAATCTGCTGGGAGATGGAACTTCCCCACTTTGACAAAGACATCTTCGGCTATGCCAAGTGGAACGGTCGTGGTCCGGTCTGCAAGCTCGAGGGTCATACAAGTTGGGGTAAGTTCGGGCAATGAAAGTTTTTGCCAAACAGATAACGGCATTAGGTTGATGCTTGCACCTAGATCGGCCAAGGCATGACATTCAACCAACCCCGGGAAGTCACATGGAATGAGGAATCTTCCCGGGTCTCCAAGCTTTTCCGGAAGCTTTTTAAGGAGTACCGCTGAGCAGTTTTCGTTCAAAGGTGTTTTTGCGAGCTCAAATAATTTTTCTTTATTGCTCAATAAACTCTTGATTGTGGAAGCAAACTTTGGCATCAAAAGCAAAGCATCCGCGAAGCTTATATCAAAATGCAAATCTTGGAAGATTTGAAAGAATTTTTCCATTTGATTTGAAGCTTTTTCGCGGAGCTTTTGATCATTTAATCGCGAAGGATATGGAAGTTTTGCTTTTACGGAAGCTTCTTCGGGAGCTTTTTCGGGCTCAAGCACAACTTTTGGCTTAGATGGTTGGACAACCGGAGGTTGGACGTCCTTGGTTCCTCCGTTGTTAGTAGGAGGTTCCATGTCCTTGGTCACCTTGGGTTCTTGGTCGACTACCTTTGGAGGAAGAGAAGAAGAGGTAGTCGGAGCCGTGGGTCCATCGTAAGAAACACCACTCCTTGTAGTGATCGCCTTAACATCGCCCCTCGGGTTGGCGACCGTGTTGCTTGGGAGAGAAGTAGTACTCGAGCCCGAGGGTCGATCATTTAAAGATTTCTCCATTTCAGTCATTTCCTTAATAAAAAACCTAGTTGTTTCTTCTTGGGATTTTTGTTGAAGAACTAGTTGTTTCAACAATTCATCCGTGGGCGACGGAGGTGGAACGAATCCTTGGTTGTAGTTTTGGTTTCCTTGATTAAGGTTTTGCCCACGGTTGTTTTGGTTATGAACTTGATTGGTATTAGGGGGAGGATGGTAATTTCCTGGATTTGGTGGGTGGTAATTCCCTTGGTTGTTACGGTTTTGGTTTGGAACAAATTGATTATTTATGTTTTGGTTCTGATTCTGATTGTTCGAAGCTGGATTGTTGAAACCTGGTGGTCCAAGATAATTGTTAGAACGGTAGCTGAGAAGATTACGGTCTCCTTCTGGTTGGTAACCGTTACCTCCCTGATTGTAGGATCCCGTAGCAGCATAAAAGTTCTCTTGAGTGTAGCCACCGGCGGCTGGGCACTCGAAATACGGATGTGGACCACCACAAGTTTCACAACTTTGGTTTACAATATTGACTTGATGATTGTAATGTTGAGGGAAATGGTTTTGATTGTTGTGGAATGGAGAAAGGCCGGGTGGTCCCATTTGGTTATTAGCATTTTGAGGACGGAATCCTTGAATCTGATTGTAGGTTACTGATGCTACGGTAGCATTCGAACCTTGGCCACCGGAGGCTTTACAATCATAATAAGGATGTGGACCACCGCAAATCTCACATTTTTGATTCACAACATTGACGGGCTGAGAAGGTCTTTCTTTATCAATTAGACGCCCGATTTGTTTAGTGAAAGAGGCAAAAGCTTCTTCTTGTTTGCTAAGAGCTCGGGTGAAAGCATCATCTGATTTGTTACTCGTATTTGAAACTTGAGCTTTTGTTCTAGAACTCCTCACTCTGGCTTTATTTTCAAAGATAGTCAAAGCTTCTTGAGTGTTTCTAGTCAGAAAATTTCCACCCGCAGCGGAATTGAGTGAATCTTGATCAGATGGATTCAACCCATGATAGAAAGTATCAATCTGGAGCAAGGTTGAAAATCCGTGATTAGGACACTTTTTTAACAACTCTTTGAATCTATCCCAAGCTTCGTTGAACGATTCATCGAAAGCTTGCTGAAATCGAGTGATTTGATTTCTGAGATTCGATGTCTTAGAAGGAGGATAAAAGTAGTTCACGAACTTGGAGGCTAAGTCATCCCAAGTAAAGATCGAATTAGGAGGTTCCTTATCAAGCCAAGTCCGGGCTGCTCCTACCAGAGAAAAAGGAAACAACCTCAATTTAAGCACATTGTGAGGAACGTGATTTAAGTTGAGTGTCTCAGTGATGTCAATGAATTTCTGGACATGGGAATGAGGATCTTCATTTTCAAAGCCGTGAAAAGAAATACCGGTGATGAGATTAAGTAACCCAGTTTTAATTTCAAATTGATTTTGAAACATATTGGGTATCACGATTGCTTTGCCAACACCATTGAAAGGTGGTTGGAGTAATTCCTCCATTGGTCGGAGATCGGGAGCCGGATTTTGATCATCCACCGGAGGATGTTGATTGTTTGGGTTGTCGTCCATTTCCTCAACGGTTGAGTAATGAACACGGTGATTGTGACGGAAAAGTTTCTCGGGATTTGAGAGCGGTGAAAGAAGAGGTTGAGAAGAAGAAAAAGGGGTGTGCATACACCAAAAAGAAATAAAAATTTAAAAAGAAAAACCAAATTTGAAGATAAAATATTTTTGGATTTTTAAATTTTTAATGAAAATTAATCACAATATTTTTGGTATCGATCCCTCAATCGATATCGTTTCTCTTACAACTACGCGCAGAGTGGCGGAGAAGCAAACGTCCGCTCGAAAGCTAATTAAAAACCCGCCTCTTTCAGTCTGCAATTTAATGTCAAGACCATCCTTAAACCACTTGTATAGGTTGTAGCCGAAAGATAATCCGAAAATCAAATGATTTCACGATTGTTTTGTTGTTTATTCGGAATGGTTTACAACACTTTAAAGAAAGTGAGGTTATATTTTTTTTATATTTTTTTTGAAAACACTTTAGGAAAAGTGTTTTATTTATTTTCTTTTTGTATTTTTCTTTTTATAAAAACAAGTAACTTCCGAGGGAAGGGTCTTCAAAACACGAATCGAAAAACAAAATCACGAATTCTCGTCAACCTTCCCCGGCAGCGGCGCCAAAAATTGGTTTAGACAATTTATATTCCCAAAAGGAGAATTGCAAAGGAAATATGCAAAACCCTAGGTTCGTTGTCCCGATTGAAGATTGAATGGAATTTGTGATTCGGGATCGTGATGCGTGTCGTGAATTGTGTGAAAAGAGTGAAATATGGTGATTTATACTATGAACAATGAAATATTAAATAAAAACAACTAATTATGCTAAAGGTTCAAGTAAACTAGGCATGAAAGTCTAAAAACGAAAATTGGAATTTAAAACGTACACGACGAATTTTCAAAAACGTAATTAAAAAGTGATTTTCTAAAATTTAAGTCCTAAAAATGCAAAATAATTTTTCTTAAATCCTAAATATAAAAAGAAAATTTTGTAAAAAAGAAAAATATTTTTTTGACTTTTTAATAATTTTTTATGAATTAAAAACTAATTTAAACTATTTAAATGATTTAAAAATATTAAAACAGCTTGGAAAAATCTGAAAATTTTTGAGTAAATCTAAAATTTAATAAGAAATCTAGGAAAAATAAGTTCAGGATTTGAAACAGCTTAAATAAGCTAAACAGCCTATTAAGCACTTTGGAAATAAGCTAGAAATAAGCAAAACTAGGCCAAAAAACACAAAAAGCTCAGGAAAGCAGCAATGAACTATTTCAAGCTCAATTCAACTCACAAACATAAAATGAGCCCAGGCCGTAAGCCAAAAAGCTACTGAACAGCTTGTTATCAAAACAGATTCAAATGGGCTTTCTCCCCTACTTACAGTCCCTAAATAAGCTATCAAATAAGCTCTATTTGTGAAGCCCAGATATTTAACTTCAAGCTTGTAGTTCAAACTAACTGTAAACCAAATTTGAGGTCCTAGTCCTATCTAGATAAGCCACAATTAGCTCTAGTTCAACAGCAAAAATCCCCAAGTCTGCACTATGCAATTCGTATTTGCAGGCCTGCTGACTTTTTTTTCAGTTTATATATGTTGACTTTAATGAAATTTGCATGAACTTAAATGATTAATAGTGATGTTATAAGCTATATATGAATGATCTTAAGCTTGATTACCTACTTGTGCAACTATTTGAATGATCAACTAACTGCTATACTAACTGATATGCAGAAAAAATGAAATTGAAAAATGATTTTGACTTTTTAATGTTTAACCTATGAATGTTATGACTATTCTGACTTTAATAAACCTTATGTGATATGTTTAGACTAAGAAAACCTCAAGTCAACACCTAAAACATGGATTCTAATGCTGAACCAAACACTCCTTACTCAACTGTTATGAACTTTTATGAAGCAACTAGGAGACTGAAGCTTCTAAACCACCAAACAAGCTTGTGTGACATCAAAGTATACTGATTCAAGCTTAAAAACACAAGTCCTAACCATAAAATTCCATAGATTCACAAGAAGCAAGTTTATGACAGATTTAAAGGTAAAAATGTGAAAAATGATCAAAACTAATATAATAAGCTATTATAAGTCTACAACTACTCAAATAAGCTATATTATATGAAAATAAGCTAGATTAAACAGTAAGAAAGCAATAAAAACAGGTTTACACTTGAAAATGATAAATATGCAATATTAAACTAAAATATGATAATGGAACTCACTTTAAGCCTTAGCCAAACAAAGGCACCAACTTAATGGCAGCTACAAGCTCCAGCTTATTCAGAGAATAAGCTGGTACAGTCCCTCTTGCCCCTCCATTGCGGGCAACTTCCAAAAAGCTTTCCACATTTTGCAAAGGTATAGTATTTTGGTCTTTTTAACTAATTTGATCCCTACAAACACTCACTAAAGCTATAATAAGCTGGAATGAGCTTGAACTAATAGAAAATAAGCTATATAGTGGTAAGTATTCCCGCCTGTCACGCGGGTGACCCGGGTTCGATCCCCGGCAGCGGCGCCAAAAATTGGTTTAGACAATTTATATTCCCAAAAAGGAGAATTGCAAAGGAAATATGCAAAACCCTAGGTTCGTTGTCCCGATTGAAGATTGAATGGAATTTGTGATTCGGGATCGTGATACGTGTCGTGAATTGTGTGAAAAGAGTGAAATATGGTGATTTATACTACGAACAATGAAATATTAAATAAAAACAACTAATTATGCTAAAGGCTCAAGTAAACTAGGCATGAAAGTCTAAAAACGAAAATTGGAATTTAAAACGTACGCGACGAATTTTCAAAAACGTAATTAAAAAGTGATTTTCTAAAATTTAAGTCCTAAAAATGCAAAATAATTTTTCTTAAATACTAAATATAAAAAGAAAATTTTTTAAAAAAGAAAAATATTTTCTTGACTTTTTAATAATTTTTTATGAATTAAAAACTAATTTAAACTATTTAAATGATTTAAAAATATTAAAACAGCTTGAAAAAATCTGAATTTTTTTGAGTAAATCTAAAATTTAATAAGAAATCTAGGAAAAATAAGTTCAGGATTTGAAACAGCTTAAATAAGCTAAACAGCCTATTAAGCACTTTGGAAATAAGCTAGAAATAAGCAAAACTAGGCCAAAAAACACAAAAAGCTCAGGAAAGCAGCAATGAACTATTTCAAGCTCAATTCAACTTACAAACATAAAATAATCCCAGGCCGTAAGCCAAAAAGCTACTGAACAGCTTGTTATCAAAACAGATTCAAATGGGCTTTCTCCCCTACTTACAGTCCCTAAATAAGCTATCAAATAAGCTCTATTTGTGAATCCCAGATATTTAACTTCAAGCTTGTAGTTGAAACTAACTGTAAACCAAATTTGAGGTCCTAGTCCTATCTAGATAAGCCACAATTAGCTCTAGTTCAGCAGCAAAAATCCCCAAGTCTGCACTATGCAATTCGTATTTGCAGGCCTGCTGACTTTTTTTTTCAGTTTATATATGTTGACTTTAATGAAATTTGCATGAACTTAAATGACTAATAGTGATGTTATAAGCTATATATGAATGATCTTAAGCTTGATTACCTACTTGTGCAACTATTTGAATGATCAACTAACTGCTATACTAACTGATATGCAGAAAAAATGAAATTGAAAAATGATTTTGACTTTTTAATGTTTAACCTATGAATGTTATGACTATCCTGACTTTAATAAACCTTATGTGATATGTTTAGACTAAGAAAACCTCAAGTCAACACCTAAAACATGGATTCTAATGCTGAACCAAACACTCCTTACTCAACTGTTATGAACTTTTATGAAGCAACTAGGAGAATGAAGCCTCTAAACCACCAAACAAGCTTGTGTGACATCAAAGTATACTGATTCAAGCTTAAAAACACAAGTCCTAACCATAAAATTCCACAGATTCACAAGAAGCAAGTTTATGACAGATTTAAAGGTAAAAATGTGAAAAATGATCAAAACTAATATAATAAGCTATTATAAGTCTACAACTACTCAAATAAGCTATATTATATGAAAATAAGCTAGATTAAACAGTAAGAAAGCAATAAAAACAGGTTTACACTTGAAAATGATAAATATGCAATATTAAACTAAAATATGAAAATGGAACTCACTTTAATCCTTAGCTAAACAAAGGCACAAACTTAATGGCAGCTACAAGCTCCAGCTTATTCAGAGAATAAGCTGGTACAGTCCCTCTTGCCCCTCCATTGCGGGCAACTTCCAAAAAGCTTTCCACATTTTGCAAAGGTATAGTATTTTAATATTTTTAACTAATTTGATCCCTACAAACACTCACTAAAGCTATAATAAGCTGGAATGAGCTTGAACTAATAGAAAATAAGCTTTATGAAGCTGAGTTTTAAAATATTTAACAGCATCTGAAGCAACTCTTTCCTTCTCCAATCTCTGAGTTTTCATAAAGCTTGCCACTTCTTCTTCATGAATTTTTCTTGCCACTTCTTCATCAAAATCTGTCTGAGCTTGAGTTCTTGGCTTTACCTTCCTTGGTAGTGTCTCATCATCAATTATAATTCCTTTTCCCTTATCTTGAGCAATTGGATGTACAACCTCAGCAGTACCTTCTTCCATGCTAGCAGTTTGTACTGCTACCTCTATCTCAGCAGTACCTTTTAGAAAACTTGTAGCAGTATCATGGATTTCTTCTTGAGTTTCCAATTCAACAATCTCTGTATCAATATCCTTAGCAATTTCTTCTGTTTGTTGTTGTGGTTGAACCTCTTCAGTACCTTGTTGTTCACCCATATCCATATCATTACCACCACCAATACCAGAATTACCTTCATCAAAATCCAATTCCCTCCCCTGAGTGTCTGACCCTGTTTTCTTCTGAGTTTCTTTCCTCCCCTGTTTGGGAGAATCATCACCATCATCTGAGTCAGAACTTGAAGAACTAGTAGAAAGTACCATCTTGGATCTATTGCCCTTGTTCTTCTTTACTTGATCCTCCAATGTCTTTACTCTTGTAATCAACTTTGTGTACACCAGGGCAAAATTTCTTTTGTGACTCTTCAATTCATTCTCCAGAGATATCACCTTGTCAGACAACTTTGTACATAATTCTATCAATTCATTAAGTTTAGAACTGCCCTCATCACTTCTAGCTGTGTGACCTGCTAGGAGAGGTGAATCAAGGGGCATAGATTCAGTTTCTGCCCTAGTTGGACTAGGATGTACTCCTGAACCACCCATATGTTCCATTTGGCTTGGGGTTACATCACCTGTGGCAAGTCTTTAAGGACTTGGCACATTAGATGTTGCCATGGTAGGGGTCTTAATGCTGTTTACACTGGCCTGCCCAGCTACTAAGCCAAAAGCAGTAGTGTAAGCCCCATCCATACTATCACCATGGATAGCCTCATCTGCTACAAAGGTCTGAGTAGGATGACTAGGCTGAGGAACCATAGTCTCCGTTCTGGTTCTTATCATATAGGTTGTGATTACTAGGGGTGTGTGAACAATATCTGGAACCACAATGGGTGTGTGTTGGGGCTCAGTTGGGATTACTGACCCTTCACCCTGAATTTGTTGAATTTGAGCAAGCATATCTTGAAATAAAGGTGTTACTTCCCCATTCTACCCTCTAGATGCCATTGCCAAATTTTGAAATACTTTTTGTTGTAGGCAAGGACTAGGAAAAATTGCTTTATGGGAAAGTAATTGAATTTTCTTTGCATTTAAAATGGTTTGAATGAACCTTGGATACATCAAAAATTTTGTTGGAGATGTTACATTCTTCACCATACTTTCAAAAATCATTTTTGAAAAATTATAAACTTTGTTAGTGGATAAACACACAAGAGCAATAGCAATATTGCTATTGAATTGCTCCCATGAGGTTCTTTTTGGACTAAGACAGTGAAGAAGTGTATGTATTAAAAATCTCCATTGAGGTGAGAAACATCCCTTTTTAAAAGTTAAAAGTCTGTTGGATGTGTCATACCCCATATTTGAAATATGATGTAAAATTTCTGTGTTTGGCAAGTCTATGATACAATTTGAATCATCTAAATGGAGATGTCTCCTTAAAGATTTTTCTGTAACATAGATGGTTTGCCCATCCACAGTTGCACTAACTACAGTGATAGGTTTATCCTCATCATCTTCATCAAGTGTTATGATAGATGAAGTCTGCCAAAACTTTTTGATTTGTGAGGAATAGAGAGTGGGATTAACAGTCAAAGCATACCTTATGTAGGAATTGTTGAGAAAATCCACAATCTCATAGAACTTAGGTCCATCCCCTTGCTCTGTTTTCTCCAAGTAGGCTACCTGGTTGTGTGTCTTGACAAATTCCAAATTAGCCATTATTAATGATGCAAGTTAAACAAGAAAATTGATCGTTTGTGGTTCCATTAAAGGTGTGAAAAGCCAATTGGGTTTTTATAGAGGTACTATTAGGGTTTGAGAATTTTGCGTAAGGGATAAGAATTATCTTTAGAAAGATTTAGAGTAAAATATGGAAAGAAAATAATTATCCAAATAAAAACCCTATATATATGGTAAATAACGGTTTTTACCCAACGGCTAGTTAAAAAATATTTTACTGACACACCAGTTCCAACGGCTAGTTCAGCAGTACAAAGTTTATACTAGCAGTACAAACTTTGCACTAGCAGTACTAATTTTTAAGAAAATTTTTTAATGAGCAGTATAAACTTATTAATGATTTAAAAACAATACTGCTCACACATAGTTTTTAGTAAACTATCAGCTATCAACGGATTTGATGTGTCTTTACCAATAGCCGTTTGCTTTGGACTAGCCAACTCTTCACTGTGAGATATGGTGAGTTGATAACCATATAGGTTTTGGTAAACTATCAACCATAAACGGATTTGAGAAGTCTTTACCAGAAACCGTTTGCTCTAGACTAGTTGGTTCTTGATGTGGGTTAGACATGGTGAACCAATTACCATTTGTTGTGTGCACAGATCACACACTTCAAATTCCAAAGCACCATACCATCCTAAACATAAAGCATTCAATTCACAAACTCCAATCAACTTGCAATTGTTAGTCCAAAAACAGAAAAACAAAGTGCCAAGCACTTGTCTCATAACATTAGAAGCATATGACTAACATTGCACATAAACAAGGAAATTAATTTCCTAGGGGAACCCAAGCCATCACTGACTTTGGTTTACCTCTTGAATCAATATAATTATACCTTTTTAGAACAGTTGATGCACCATTGGACTGGATTGGTCTCCAAATCCAACATGCTAAGGCTTTAACCCCATTTCCCATATTTTCCTTAGCAGTGTTTTTAAAACTATCAGTACCAACTGCTTGCCTAGCAATATGAACTGCTGGGTTTATAGTTGTTACCTTAGGTTTCCAAATTTTTTTCTATACCACTGCTTGGTTATGAAAGGGCTTTTTAGCAGTTGGTGTAGATTTGAAAATTGTTTTGGCACCCTGAACTACTGGTCTTGGGTAAAATGTCTTATTTGGTCTAGTAGTATGAACTGCTGGTCTAGCAGTATGAGTTGGTCTTGGGCCAGACCTTAAAAGAACTGCTCTGGGTGTCATTCTAGCAAGATTAGAGTGATTTTGAGGTCTTTCTAAGCTCACCCTATGGTTTGAATACACAGTTACCCTTTTGTTGCAATAAGATGCAAGATGGTCAAACTCCCCACAATTAAAACAATCTTTCTTGTAAAAGACAAAGTCATCACCTAGTTGGTGAGACTTGAGGTTGTTCCAATTCCTTTGGTTACCTCTGGGCTTGTGTGTGGTTCTATACATTTCACAATATCTTACTGGTTGCCTAACATGTCTAAAATTGGTTTTAGGCCTAACAGTATTAACCTTGACCACCTTAGGAACTCTTGTTCCTTCTACCTTAACAGTATTAGGTTTAGCCTTAACCTGATCATTCTCATCATCATCAGAAGTCCAATCCTCTATGGTTGGAGCATCTGAATCCCTACCAGAGGACACCTTGTCCTCAGTGAGTGAAGTATCACTTGCACTCTCAAAGGGTTTACTTTCTTCTACAGGCTTTTCAACTACTACATTCTCCTTATGTTGAGGACCATATTCTAGCTTGGGTAGTTGAAATTCAGGAAAACCTGTGTGTTCTAGATCTATACCTGGAGGTGCAGGTATTCCTCTATGAGGAGGTGGAACAGAGTTATACCCTAGACCTAACTTAGCCTTGTTGATAATTTGACACTCAATTATTTTATTGACACCTTTAGATGCATATTCTAGTGTCTCTACACTTAATTGAATGTTCTCTTTATCCTTTTTGATCTTATCAAACTCATCTCTTAAGAAACTAATTTCAGCATCTCTAAAAAATATATCCCTTTTAAGCACAGCTATGTCATCAGCAAAACTAGACTCATTTTTCTTATAATGAATAATCTGTTCCTCTAAGACAACTAAACCTCTCTTATGATTTGCTAAATTAAAAATAGTCTTGTTTAGCTCTATTCTTTGTTCATCATATTGTTTTCTTAGAGTTTCAAGTTCTTTTAAAGCAACACATGATTTAGAACATTTAGAAACTTGTACCTCAGAATCAGAGAAAGCCATGAGTGTTGGGATTTAAGATGCTGCTGCTTCAGATTGGATAATACTGCTCATGGATCTTAATGAAAAATACACTAAGTATGATTCTACTGCTGGGCTTAATCATACTACTGCCGGTGTATTTATTCTACTGCTGGAGTATTCGAGATAATCAAGAAAATAAGCTAAGTGGATACTACTGCTAGGTATCGAAGATTCTACTACTAGAGTTAGTATTATGTTGCTTATTAGATAACTATGTATAGTATGTTTGGATAATTATAGAATAGATACGAAAAGATTATTCTTGTATAGAAAGCTATTATAAACCGACTAGGACTCCTTAGTCTATAAAAGGAGGATCTAGGGTTAGAGTTTAGTATACGTATTATTGCCAAGTCGAATCACTTCAAGGTTTTTGTAACCCTGTTACTTTTGAGTAACCATATTAATATATTGAAGTGTTTATTGAGAATTCGATTGTTCATTAATAATTCTTCTTAAGATTAAACATTAGATTCCGCATAGTGTTTAATAATCATTCAAGAACAGTTTCTATACTTATTGTTTTAGATTTGTATCTATGATAATTAACAAGATCGATAGCTCAACTGGGATCAACAAGTGGTATCAAAGCTTGTGATCTAGAGACTGACATCAAGAAGAATTTTTGTTAATCAAGATCTGTTCATCATCAACTGAAGTAATGTAATCTGTGATGTTACTCACTATTATGAATTAAGCTACCTAGATTAACCACTAATAAGCCCTAGATCTAGAGAGAGAAAGTTAGAGAGAGAAAGAGTGTGTGGAAGATGATTAACAATAATATGGAAATGTTTAGTGCATTCATCAACCAACCCTCTCCCTTGTATGGGAGGGGGTATTTATAGTTTTTACATGTGCATGGGCTTGTAGCCCTAATTAACATACATAAACATAATTAAATAAATAACCGACACAGCCCATGGGCCTTCTACACAGGCTGGGCCATAAATCAAACATAAAGGCCTAAGCAACCTAATTACAAAATGATCAATACTTGATAATACAAAACGTGTTCTCAACAATCTCCCCCTAAGTATTGGTTATCAAGGTTGGTTGACGTCGTCTTTGCTTCTTTTGGCTTTGACGTCTTCGTAATCTTTGTTCTTTGTTCTTGATCGTGATGTGACATGATATGGTACTGATCTGCTATTCTCCAATGGTATCTGCTTCTGGTGTCTTCACGCCTTCTCCACCATGCTCATATGTCTTTTGACTTTGGTTCTTCAACTTGTTCTCACTTCTTCAATCTTTAACTTATGAAAGGTTGTAGTGCTTGAACTTTGACTTTTCTTTAACATATTCTGAACTTTTGATATTTCTGAGTCTTTATGAGAACTTATCTTCAGGATATGAGCATGATGGAGTCTTGATGGTGGTTGAACTCCATGTCTTCAAGCTCCTCCGCAGCAGCAGCAGCAACACAAACCAACCGGCACTTACAGGCTTAGACTTCGATATCATCAACAACATAGTGTGAAGACTTTCTATAATCCTTGCCCAGGCCGTTCTGAACCGGATACCCCAAAAGGGCTTACACGGACACACCGAAGTGCACCCACGATTCAGTGAGCCGCTGGAGATCACCCCACGACTATAGACCGTTTTGGAGCAAACACTAAGCGTAACCCACAAGGAGTTATAGAAGTGACCTGCTGTCAGGGTTGTTTGATGTTACCCCGGCAGGATTTCCATTCTATCACTAAGATTCACAATTGTGAATTCTCTCAAGAATATTCTCGGCAGATTGCTAAGATCTGCGTAGGACACTTCCTAATTTACATCTGATGCCCATGATGTAGAACAACAGTGTAATACTAAGTGTTCCTAAGAGATCTTTGATGAATCGCATGGCTCTAGACTCGATTAGTGCACATTTGCTTGGTCGTCGGAGGCGTGGAGCAGAGTGCCTCCTTTTCAATATCAACACATCTCGTAGTGAGAGGTTGATAGATGATGAAGGGTTCTCCGTGTGAAATGAAACAAGTGCCTTTTGAGAGACACCTGAGTGGCTTAGAAGGTTTAGTGCAGTGCGTCACTGGGTCCATGACGTCTTTTGTCTTCAATACCGGTGATGCTCAGTCAACCAGTAGATTATGTATTGAACCCGGTGTCTGCCCTAAGGTTGAACAAATGGAGGGCTATTTCTTTTCACCCTTTTCTTTGCTTTTCTTTTTAATTCTTCAACCCCTTCTTTCTCCTTACATTTCATATCTCCTTTTTTCAATCATACCTAGGACTTTCTAGTTCTAAACTATTGGTATTGTCCTTGGGTAGATCCCTCCGGCTCTGGCGGATCATAGGACGGTTTTTCCTAAACCTTAGTCACCTTATAACTCCATGACTATCCTAATGATGCCATAAACCAAACCATTGAAAATCTCTCAAAGTGTCGATAATTGTAAAAATATTTTATTGAAACCATGAGAGTTTTGCGTTTTTCTGAAAGACTCCCCTTTAACATGTTCTCATATATAGTTAAAGTAAATTTGCACATGCTGGGAAGAGTTGGCACTTTTGAATCGATTGATTTTCAATGAACATGATCGTTGCGAGACACACTTACATCACTAGATAATCTGGCTTGAAATTATTACCCGTCCAGATCACATTCAAGGAAAGTCGCTCAAAATCGGTACATTCTATTCAGACACGTCCTTTGCGAGACACGCTTACATCACCAGATAAACTGGCTTGAAATTATTACCCGTACGGGACATGTCCTTTCGACTACTGACTTTTCCTATCGTCAATTCGAGGGTCAATTCTGAGTCGAGCACTTATGAGATTCCATCTTTCCTTTACCATATTTTAATCATCAGTTATTCTCCCCCTCAAAAATAGCATACTCATGATGTTTTTGAAAAAACTTTATGATTAAAATATGCTGTTTATGAGTTTTAGGGAAGAATTTCAAGAAATTTTGTGTTGAACAAAGATTAGGTTTCAAATACTCCCCCTTGACAAGGGAATACTTGTCCTTATTAGCATAATGTTTGAAAAAATTAGAAAACATTCAGGTTTCATTCTACTCATAAGAAAGAAGCTTTCGCTCCTTTGATTAGGATTGAGGCACTGAAGCGTACCTCAGGGTCCTTTCTTTACAGGTACGGGTTGTGCACTGTTATGTGTACACAAACCATAGTCGGTGATGAAAAATGATGAAATTATGGAAATGATGAAAAAATGAAATGGTACCAATGGTTATTACTCAGGACGACAAAACGTGAGGATGTTAGGGATTCGTGCAAGTCCTCTAACGTAACTTTCCAGTCATCGCATTTGGATCTGGAACTTGATCTTATTGTCAATCCTTTTCACGAACTTCACCGCTTGCTTAGCATCATTCTTGCTCCATTTTATGACTCGTGACCATCCTGTTAACAACCCCTTGCTCTATTTTTCCAAAATATCCTCAAGTTCAGTTTTGACCATTAGAAGAGTTTCGTCACTGAACTTGCGGAGTTCTTCAAAACCCATGAATCTTGGTGACGATCTGTCCCTTGTATAATTGTAACCACTGCGAAAAATCCCACATTAAACTACACTATCTCTTAGAATATTTATCCTTTTCTACGTGTAAAATTTTTTTTTCATTTATTTGTTATCTGGATTGTAACTACTATCTCATGTGACGTAACTCACATCCCTGATAAACGTACTCGCACGCAACCTAACCTCAACCTATTTAATGTTTATCAATATAAATATTTTTCTATGTCAAGTTTAACACTTTACAAACTACCATTTACCAATTTGCGTTAATTCGTTAACATACGCTTATAACTGAACATATCTTATCAGATAGAAGTATTTATGAAATCCTAAATTAATCACAACACCAAATATGAATAACTACACCCTAGAACATAAAAGTACAACTCACCTGAACTAATGTACAAGTTACTAAAGCGCAGAAACCCTAACTATATCTTAGCTCCCGGTAAAACCTTAATTTCACACAACTGTGATTTTATGTATAACTTTCACAAAACCCTAACTTCTCTATATAATATTTTTATAAAATAATAATTGTACAAGTTATTTAAGTTAGAGTACAAGTCCTTTATGCATAAAATTCATATACTTATAAAAACCTTATTAAAAACCCTAAATATTTATTATAACACCCGATTTACAAACCATTCATGCATAAACCTTAAAAGTTATATTTTTACAAGTCATTAAGCTACAGTACAAGCACCTAATGCACCAACATAAAGATAATATAGATAACATTATAAACCTCAGTGTACTTCCTCTAAAAAAAACCCGATATTCTCTACGTTATCTTTAAAAATTAACTTTCTTAGCATGAAAGATATATGTACTAGTTTTCAAACCTAGAGTACAAGTCCCTAAACCAATGTACAAGTCATTTAGCATAAAACTTAAATAAGAATAAAAGTCTTATAAAAACTTTAATAATAGTTATTTAAATGACCTAATTTGTAATATTTTCACACAATAAAATTCTATAAATAATTTATCAAGTTATTTAACATATGTACAACTTCTCAAACTCAAGGTACAACCCTCCAATACACAAAATCTTAAAAACTCATTCATATGTAATTAAAGCTTAATAAAAATTATGTAAAAATCATATAAAATTAAGAAATAATTAAAATTATATTTTTCATATTTTCCTAACCTTAGTACAACCTTGTTAAAGCTAGGGTACAACATTCCAAAGCACAAAAATCATTTTTCTACATATATATAGAGCTCGATATACATTTTATTACTTCATATAATTCTAAAAATCATTTCTAAAGAAACCCTAAACCTAGAAACCCTAACTATGCCTAAAACCCTAGAGTACCACATGACCAAGCCCTATGTACAACCCCATAATGCACCCAACGAACCAAACTAACCCATTTCTCTTAGTTTAGTTCGAACCCAACTATTCACAAACTATCCTTTATATTTTTCTTAAACCTTAAGCTATACTTGTGTGAACCCTAATAAGCCACACCATCTCCTTCTAGAAAATAAGCTAGGTGTGTGATTTACAAGCTTCCACATCTCCATTTCCCACCTCCTCCATATGTGGCGCCCTAACAACCATAAAACTCACCTCACACACTTCCATAACACTCCTAGAACATGATAGAAACCCTAGAGTATCTCTATAAATAGGAACCAACACTAGAAACCCTAATTCACCATTACCACTACTCGAACCAACCATCACAGCAACCCACAGCCCCATTTCTGATCCCACAACCCACAAACAAGATCATAGTAACCTTTAATAAGCTTAGGAGAAGGCTAGAACCATTGGTGAAGGCGATTCGAACTCTAGTTCCAAAACTATACCCTAATCGACTTAATACCCAAGGTATGTTCTAGCCCTTTTTAATTATTTTCTTATACTTATTATATTCCTAATAACTTATATGAACACTCACTAAAACATGCTATAACCTAAAACTAGCAGAATCAAACTATTTATTTTCTTTCTGTTCTTATCGAGTAGCAATAACAAACACCCTCTATTTGTTTTTCTTTTCTATATTTTAAGAAAACTAGCCTATAAGATATTTCCATATTATTAAAGAGAATATTTTTAGGAGAACATAGCAATTTGAATGATCGAAAACGGATAAACGAGTCAAAAGTTACGTCGATTTGAAGTTATATATAAACTATAAAAGCTTGCTGTAACAGCAGACGAGATTTAGCAAAACCAGGCATATCTGGTCCGTTTCGTCGAAAACTTAAAACACGAAAGTTGTCCGGAACGTCGTTTCCTTCAAAAAGTCTTTAGAACTCGAATCATAAAAACGTATAAAGAATGGTGTTTTATTTAAATTCAGAACTGATTTTTAGAAAAGACAGCAGCAGACCTCAGTTTTGTATATTTAATTTCGAATAGTAAATGAACTCCTAAAATTCTAGATTTTGGCACACGCATAGATCACTGAGATAGCTAATGATAGGAAAAAGAATCAACGAATTTCGTTAAGAAATGAGTGAGTTCTAACTGATTTTGTGTCGGGGTGTTTTCTGTTGAACGAACTAAGGTCGCATGGTTTCAAAAATTGTTTTTGAGGTCTTGTGTTCGAACCATGGGCTAAGCTTTTGCAAAAACACTCTTAAAACATTAATAGTTAATTTGGCTAAGAATTCGTAAAAATTTTCGTCACTAATCGTGAGAAATAAAATGTTTTTGTGAAGAAAGGATATCGAGTGAAACATACTAGGAGTCTCAAGGGCTAGTTTTGCCAAAACTCTAAAAAGTTTCATGAGTTGGACTAGTTTTGCAGTCAAATAAAACCCTAGGGGTAAAAATGGTCGATTTTGAAACTTAAGGGTAGAAACTGTCAATTAACTAAAGTTCAGGGGTAAAAATTGTATATCTCTAAAGTTCAAGGGTAAAACTTGTCATTTCAATATAGTTCAGGGATAAGAGTTGCCAAACCTAAAAACTAAAAGGTTTAAAGTGAAAATATACTTATAAACCCTAATTCTTAATTTAATATTATTATTAATAAATTAGTATTAATATTATTATTATTACTATTGTTATTATTATTATTATTAGGATATTAAAACCTAATATACGTTTTCTACTGTAACTAACAAACGAAGTGTCTATTTAACGAACGAACAGAACCGAAACTTACAAATAAGAAAAATAAGATAAAATCTTATTTTTGAAACTACATATTGGCTCAATTAAGTATTTAACCATTAACCAAAGTATTACGAAACGAACGTTGGAAAACTTATATAATCAGAAACGATTACTGAAAACTTGACATACAAACCCAGGTAGCGTGCCAGAGACGTTTATCAACTTTCTTTCATTTTGTTTTCCATCCAGACTGCTCAGGTGAGTTCATAGTCCCACTTTTCTTTATACGTTTTTCTAAACTTGTGGGGAGATACATGCTACTAAACCGAACACAAGTATTTTTCTGTATGCTTTCCTGATTTATATTGCATAAGTTTAACTGTTGCCTATTTAAAGACCCTTTATCATGAACCATTAATCCCTTACGGGTGAGCGCGAATATAATGAATAGATCTATTGGATTGACAATCCCTTTGTGTTGCTGGATAAGTAACCCAAAGCATTTTATTTGAAAACGTTTAATAAAGAGTTTCAGGCAGACTCCTACTCGGGGCATAATCGTTATTTATCGTGTTAACGTTTGAGTTCATGAGACTTAGAGCAATATATAACGAACTGCAATATTACTGATTTACTCTCTACTTAGCTTGTGTTCAAACTGATTATAACTGAAAACACTATGGATTCACTAAACCTTTGTGTTGACTTTTTAAGCATGTTTATCTCAGGTGACTAGAAGTATGATTCGGCACGGAGTGGCTGTGGACTTTCTTCTAATAAAAAGAGTGTCAACTTTGTTATCATTCAAGGAATAATGTATTTTATAACGTATTTTGAAACTTCCCTCTGGGACCTATCCTTTGTACTCTGATATTTATAAATGAATGATAACAATTTTATTCAAAACGTCTCTTTTCGAGTCGTTTTCTATCTCCATGACTGTGAACCATGAAGTAGCACCCCAAACTTATATTCCGCTGCGTATATCGAAAAACGGGGGTGTTACAGATTGGTATCAGAGCTTGTGGTTATAGAGAACCAAATGTTTTCAAACATTGGACTATAACCGATTCTCACAAACTTAATCCAAAAGTCCTCCGTGCCACAACGCCACTGAACGTTACTTATGTGTGTTTATTTCTAGTTATTTAGCTACATAGTAAGATGTTTATAATTACCGGGTGGTTACAGAACCCTGCCTTCCCTTACCCATTCTATTCCTCTTATGTCGGACTCGGATATAGAAATATATCACGACGGTACCGGACATCATGATAATACCTACATTCTCATCACCACTACCACGTCCACCTTCCTACATATATACCGTCAGATCCTACATCTTTACCAGCATCTCTGTTATTTTCTACAAATTTCTACTTCCCCATCTTTCCCATTCGAACTTAGTGAAGAAATTAGGATCATTATCGCCCGATATCATGATTTACCCCGATCACCTATTTCCGACATTCCTACTCCGCCACGAGTATTTGAGGTGGGTGAAATTCCGTAATCGGCACAGGAACGACAACCGACTATTTTCACCCTGCTGACGCGATTAGAACGACAAGAAGAAACAGATCGAGACTGCTTAGGTCGTCCCGACAAGCTATCCTTAGGATGCATCGAGGGTATAAAATATAAGAGTTGAAGATTCAGAGACCATGAAACAGAAGATGGACGAGAATCGTGAGAAGGCAGAGAACCGTCATGAGCAGCTGAGACGAGAAATACCTATGACGAATTGAAGATGTCAGAAGAGAAAAAATGAAGAAGTGATGACAGTTCAGACGAAGATCACTATTTTGGAGAAAATAGTGGGAGATATGCAAGATAGATATTAATAGTAAATATATATCCTCGTCAGCATGATCGTCAAACTGAAAAGGTGACTCGGAGGAGTTCTGGTAGTCACTCAATCAGATTTATATCTACCAGCTTTTGTACAATATTTTAACCATGAGATATGTAGCATAAATACGACGCTTGTACTATTTTTGTTATATATAACAAATTAGCAAGTTATTTATGACTATATGTGGTTTCGATTTTGTTGTATTTTGCTGTGTACGGTATCGGTTGACGTGGACCAGTGATGATCATCCTACCTACGCGTATGATAGTATTTGGACATGTTGCGACCTTATGATTATCATAAGTTTTATCTTGACAATCTAACATGTACAAAATATAAACGTATGTTTAATTATGGTTTTCATAGAAATATGCGTCGCACTTCCCCCGAACCACCCATGTCCCAAGCTGCTATCCGAAAGCTTGTTGCAGACAGTGTTGCTGCAGCAATAGAGAGCCAAGCAGCAAAATTTGCTCGTACTGGAAGCACTAGCCGACCCAATGGAGAGAACGAGACAGTGACAGCTCGCAAGTGTACTTACAAAGACTTCATAAACTGTCAACCAACTTTCTTTAAGGGAACAGAAGGAGCTACTGAATTAGCTCGTTGGTTTGAACGTACGGAAGTAGTCTTTGTAAGGAGCGGATGTACCGATGACTGCAAAGTTGCTTTTGCTACGGGGACTTTATTGGATGATGCCTTGTCTTGGTGGACTTCGACTACCCAGACTATGGGTGTTGAAGCAGCTCACCAACTGACTTGGGAAGATCTCAAGAAGAAGATGTTGAAGAAGTACTGCCCCCGTACTGAAATTAAGAAGTTGGAGGATGAGTTCCACCAACTAGTGGTGAAAGAAACAGATCTTAAGGCCTACAATAGGAGGTTTCAGGAGCTTGCTCTCCTATGTCCAGCTATTGTGCCTGATCTGGAGAAGATGTTGGAGAAATATACGGAAGGATTACCTCGAAGCATCGAGGGAAATGTGATTGCGTCAAAGCCTCAGTCATTGGAAGAGGCCATTTCCATAGCCCAGCAATTGATAGATCTTGAGATCAAACGTGACTCCACCCAGAGAGATGGTGATCACAAGCGGAAGCTTGATGATAAAAGGATCACCTATCACCCCGACAATTATCAACAAAACCGTAATAATCACCATCCCCAACAGAATCGCCGACAGGAAGCTGGCGGAGATCATGTTGCCACACCTGCTGAGAAGAGTGGCTACGTCGGAAGAAAACCGTCATGCAATAAATGCTTGTTGCACCACTATGGTCCGTGCACTGTTAAGTGCGCAAGGTGTCAGAGGATTGGACATCAGACCAAAGACTGTAGAGCAACAGGAGCCAACCTACAGCCAGTAACTGTAACTTGCTTTGGATGCGGTGAAAAGGGGCATTTCAAGAGCCGGTGCCCGAAATCAAAAGACGACCAGAACAATGGTGCCCGCGGAAGAGCGTATGTGCTAGGAGATGGGAACGCACAACCAAACCAAGACTAGTGCAGGAGAATGAGAACTCGTTAAGATCCCGACAATGTCAAGGAATGACATCCCTATTTAAGCAGAAGATAAATTACCGCTATAGCTAAATAAATCGTATCGTAAAACATCCTAATCATATTTCCTATTGTACTCTACCTTAGTTACGATGATGTAACAACTATCCGTCTATCGTATGAAATCCTTACCTTGTAATATTTCCATAATAAATCTGCGTCAAATTTCAGTTCCTATTCCATTTGTCCTATTTCCGGTCATTACATAACAATACATCTCCGTAAGAAATTCACTCGAACCCTATGATTTATTTTAAATCAGTACCCTAGAAATCCCTGACTTATCACTGTAGTATGAACACTAATTTTCTTATCTTTGTGAAAAATAATTATGTTATTATTTTACCACAACAAAACGTTGAACACCGTCTAAAACTTTTGAAGAAATATAAGTATCACCATAATTGGACCAAATATCACATCATTCAGTCCTTAGTTATGCATAGCCTGGCCAACTATGTATAATTTAGAAAGAATCATGTCATAAGTGGAACAGTTAATTTTTCAGATTTTCAAATAACGATTTTCATTCAAAAGTAAAATTTTGAGACAAAACAAATTGTTCATACAAATTCCAATTTAAATGTCAACAATTTCCACCCATCACCTCTAAGATAAGAAAATCAAATACGGAAAAGATACCCAAACCTTTTTACTCACATTCCGACCTACATAGACTGAATCTCGGGACGAGATTCCCTTAACGGGGGAAGACTGCAACCACTGCGAAAAATCCCACATTAAACTACACTATCTCTTAGAATACTTATCATTTTCTACGTGTAAATTTATTTATTTATTTATTTGTTATCTGGATTGTAACTACTATCTCATGTGACGTAACTCACATCCCTGATAAACGTACTCGCACGCAACCTAACCTCAACCTATTTAATGTTTATCCATATAAATATTTTTCTATGTCAAGTTTAACACTTTACAAACTACCATTTACCACTTTGCGTTAATTCGTTAACATACGCTTATAACTGAACATATCTTATCTGATAGAAGTATTTATGAAATCCTAAATTCATCACAACACCAAATATGAATAACTACACCCTAGAACATAAAAGTACAACTCACCTGAACTAATGTACAAGTTACTAAAGCGCAGAAACCCTAACTATATCTTAGCTCCCGGTAAAACCTTAATTTCACTTAACTGTGATTTTATGTATAACTTTCCCAAAACCCTAACTTCTCTATATAATATTTTTATAAAATAATAATTGTACAAGTTATTTAAGTTAGAGTACAAGTCCTTTATGCATAAAATTCATATACTTATAAAAACCTTATTAAAAACCCTAAATATTTATTATAACACCCGATTTACAAACCATTCATGCATAAGCCTTAAAATTTATATTTTTTCAAGTTATTAAGCTACAGTACAAGCACCTAATGCACCAACATAAAGATAATATAGATAACATTATAAACCTCAGTGTACTTCCTCTAAAAAAACCCGATATTCGCTACGTTAGCTTTAAAAATTAACTTTCTTAGCATGAAAGATATATGTACTAGTTTTCAAACCTAGAGTACAAGTCCCTAAACCAATGTACAAGTCATTTAAGCATAAAACTTAAATAAAAATAAAAGTCTTATAAAAACTTTAATAATAGTTATTTAAATGACATAATTTGTAATATTTTCACACAATAAAATTCTATAAATAACTTATCAAGTTATTTAACATATGTACAACTTCTCAAACTCAAGGTACAACCCTCCAATACACAAAATCTTAAAAACTCATTTATATGTATTTAAAGCTTAATAAAAATTATGTAAAAATCATATAAAATTAAGAAATAATTAAAATTATATTTTTCATATTTTCCTAACCTTAGTACAACCTTGTTAAAGCTAGAGTACAACATTCATAAGCTCAAAAATCATTTTCTACATATATATAGAGCTCGATATACATTTTATTACTTCATATAATTCTAAAAATCATTTCTAAAGAAACCCTAATTATGCCTAAAACCCTAGAGTACCACATGACCAAGCCCTATGTACAACCCCATAATGCACCCAACGAACCAAACTAACCCATTTCTCTTAGTTTAGTTCGAACCCAACTATACACAAACTATCATTTACATTTTTCTTAAACCTTAAGCTATACTTGTGTGAACCCTAATAAGCCACACCATCTCCTTCTAGAAAATAAGTTAGGTGTGTGATTTACAAGCTTCCACATCTCCATTTCCCCCCTCCTCCATATGTGGCGCCCTAACAACCATACAACTCACCTCACACACTTCCATAACACTCCTAGAACATGATAGAAACCCTAGAGTATCTCTATAAATAGGAACCAACACTAGAAACCCTAATTCACCATCACCACTACTCGAACCAACCATCACAGCAAACCACAGCCCCATTTCTGATCCCACAACCCACAAAAAAGATCATAGTAACCTTTAAGAAGCTTAGGAGAAGGCTAGAACCATTGGTGAAGGCGATTCGAACCCTAGTTCCAAAACTATACCCTAATCGACTTAATACCCAAGGTATGTTCTAGCCCTTTTTAATTATTTTCCTATACTTATTATATTCCTAATAACTTATATGAACTCTCACTAAAACATGCTATAACCTAAAACTAGCAGAATCAAACTATTTATTTTCTTTTTGTTCTTATCGAGTAGCAATAACAAAGACCCTCTATTTGTTTTTCTTTTCTATATTTTAAGAACACTAGCCTATAAGATATTTACATATTCTTAAAGAGAATATTTTTAGTAGAACATAGCAATTTGAATCATCGAAAACGGATAAACGAGTCAAAAGTTACGTCGATTTGAAGTTATATATAAACTATAAAAGCTTGCTGTAACAGCAGACGAGATTTAGCAAAAACAGGCATTTCTGTTCCGTTTCGTCGAAAACTTAAAACATGAAAGTTGTCCGGAACGTCGTTTCCTTCAAAAAGTCTTTAGACCTCGAGTCATAAAAACGTATAACGAATGGTGTTTTATTTAAATTCAGAACTGATTTTTAGAAAAGACAGCAGCAGACCTCAGTTTTGTATATTTAATTTCGAATAGTAAATGAACTCCTAAAATTCTAGATTTTGGCACACACATAGACCACTGAGATAGCTAATGATAGGAAAAAGAATCAACGAATTTCGTTAAGAAATGAGTGAGGTCTAACTGATTTTGTGTCGGGGTGTTTTCTTTCGAACGAACTAAGGTCGCATGGTTTCAAAAATTGTTTTTGAGGTCTTGTGTTCGAACCATGGGCTAAGCTTTTGAAAAAACACTCTTAAAACATTAATAGTCAATTTGGCTAAGAAGTCGTAAAAAGTTTCGTCACTAATCGTGAGAAATAAAATGTTTTTGTGAAGAAAGGATATCGAGTGAAACATACTAGGAGTCTCAAGGGCTAGTTTTGCCAAAACTCTAAAAAGTTTCATGAGTTGGACTAGTTTTGCAGTCAAATAAAACCCTAGGGGTAAAAATGGTCGATTTTGAAACTTAAGGGTAGAAAGTGTCAATTAACTAAAGTTCAGGGGTAAAAATTGTATATCTCTAAAGTTCAAGGGTAAAACTTGTCATTTCAATATAGTTCAAGGATAAGAGTTGCCAAACCTAGAAACTAAAAGGTTTAAAGTGAAAATATACTTATAAACCCTAATTCCTAATTTAATATTATTATTAATAAATTAGTATTAATATTATTATTATTACTATTGTTATTATTATTATTATTAGGATATTAAAACCTAATATACGTTTTCTACTGTAACTAACAAACGAAGTGTCTATTTAACGAACGAACAGAACCGAAAATTACAAATAAGAAAATAAGATAAAATCTTATTTTTGAAACTACATATTGGCTCAATTAAGTATTTAACCATTAACCAAAGTATTACGAAACGAACGTTGGAAAACTTATATAATCAGAAACGATTGCTGAAAACTTGACATACAAACCCAGGTAGCGTGCCGGAGACGTTTATCAACTTTCTTTCATTTTGTTTTCCATCCAGACTGCTCAGGTGAGTTCATAGTCCCACTTTTCTTTATACGTTTTTCTAAACTTGTGGGGAGATACATGCTACTAAACCGAACACAAGTATTTTTCTGTATGCTTTCCTGATTTATATTGCATAAGTTTAACTGTTGCCTATTTAAAGACCCTTTATCATGAACCATTAATCCCTTACGGGTGAGTACGAATATAATGAATAGATCTATTGGATTGACAATCCCTTTGTGTTGCTGGATAAGTAACCCAAAGCATTTTATTTGAAAACGTTTAATAAAGAGTTTCAGGCAGACTCCTACTCAGGGCATAATCGTTATTTATCGTGTTAACGTTTGAGTTCATGAGACTTAGAGCAATATATAACGAACTGCAATATTACTGATTTACTCTCTACTTAGCTTGTGTTCAAACTGATTATAACTGAAAACACTATGGATTCACTCAACCTTTGTGTTGACTTTTTAAGCATGTTTATCTCAGGTGACTAGAAGTATGATTCGGCACGGAGTGGCTGTGGACTTTCTTCTAATAAAAAGAGTGTCCACTTTGTTATCATTCAAGGAATAATGTATTTTATAACGTATTTTGAAACTTCCCTCTGGGACCTATCCTTTGTACTCTTATATTTATAAATGAATGATAACAATTTTATTCAAAACGTCTCTTTTCGAGTCGTTTTCTATCTCCATGACTGTGAACCATGAAGTAGCACCCTAAACTTATATTCCGCTGCGTATATCAAAAAACGGGGGTGTTACAGATTGGTATCAGAGCTTGTGGTTATAGAGAACCAAATGTTTTCAAACATTGGACTATAAACGATTCTCACAAACTTAATCCAAAAGTCCTCCGTGCCACAACGCCACTGAACGTTACTTATGTGTGTTTATTTCTAGTTATTTAGCTACATAGTAAGATGTTTATAATTACCGGGTGGTTACAGAACCCTGCCTTCCCTTACACATTCTATTCCTCTTATGTCGGACTCGGATATTGAAAAATATCACGACGGTACCGGACATCATGATAATACCTACATTCTCATCACCACTACCACGTCCACTTTCCTACATATATACCGTCAGATCCTACATCTTTACCAGCATCTCTGTTATTTTCTACAAATTTCTACTTCCCCATCTTTCCCATTCGAACTTAGTGAAGAAATTAGGATCATTATCGCCCGATATCATGCTTTACCCCGATCACCTATCCTTTGTACTCTGATATTTATAAATGAATGATAACAATTTTATTCAAAACGTCTCTTTTCAAGTCGTTTTCTATCTCCATGACTGTGAACCATGAAGTAGCACCCCAAACTTATATTCCGCTGCGTATATCGAAAAACGGGGGTGTTACAATAATACACCCCAAACGGTCTATCCCCAAACATGTACGGCCTCTTGTCAAGATGTCCTTGAGGTTTGAAATCTGGCTTGACGAGATTCTACTGTGTTTGGTAGATTTCTACCCCAAGATGGACATCCTCAACTCGTGTTCTGATTACTATGCTGCGAATGTAGATGAGAATCGAGTTGATGATATCGTACTGAAGGCGTCCAGGGAGATGTTCAAGTTTCCCCTGAACTTTCAGTAGATACATATCTTCGATATCATTGAGGTTCAGGTAGGGATAGTCAGCTTCACTGAAGGTGTACTCTTGATCATCCGATCTTCTCACAGTAATCTTCTTCAGAAAGTTGTACCCAAACATTGATTCGGTTTCTGCACTGGTGATTGACAGAATCCTATCCTTGCTCCAAATATCAGTTTTAGTTGTTCTTTTGGTGATCATATATTTGTAGAACAACCTTCGCAGATTTGGCCAATGGTAGACCCCAAGAGCAGCATCTTCATTGTATTCTTGAACTTTTTTCGATCCATAGACTGCCAACTTGTTTTTCTAAGCCTTCTATGGCATATGAGGCTGCTGGATATTTGGTAATTGACGTTGCATATCGTTTCTCAGGATTCGTGTTTCCATAGATGAGATAGGCTAAATCGTTGTTGAAGAAGTATGCTTTAGGTAACTTGGGATTGTTTGGATGACCAATGAGTGGTAAGGGATGGGTGTAATCATGGAGATGTAATTGTTCTTTTGGATTGGAGGCTTGTGCATCTTCCCAGTTGTTGTTTTCTCCCAGAGCTCTTGCAACTTGTTCAATTTTGTATTCAAACTCCAGCTCTGTAGTTGTAACTATCTTGAACTCTGTGAATCCACTCTTGCGAACTCGGATGATGTCAGGTAACCCCAACTTCTGGACTTTAATTTCCTTCTTCAACCGTTTTGTAAAGTCCACAATCGATCCTTCAACAGGTTCATCATTGTCATCTTCAGGATATGCATCAACCATCTTCTCAAACCAATCGAACTTTGGAGTTGATGGATTGACCCATTTAGGTAGTGGTACGGCTTTTTCAGTAGCAGATGGAGCATTGACTTTTTGAACTTTTGTTGGAGCAATTGGAACTTCATGATCAGAACTTACATCATCATAAGATTCAGGTTCCTCGAATGCGCCGCCTTCAAGAGGGACGAATATCGGTTGACTTGATTGTTTAGTTGTGCTGGAAGAATGTGCCGTGGAAGCACGGCCAGTTGAAGAAGAATGTCTCCTCCTTTTCTTCCCTTGATCCTCTGGGTCTTCCCGATGGCGCTTGACTGGTTTGTCGGACTTGCACCCTTCTTTTGGAAGACTGACTTCCTTGTCATCCTCTTTCATGGATTTGAATAGTACTTCTTGAAGTTCTTGTTCTTTTGGATCATCCATGATTTCTTCTAATCCTTTGAGGTCAGATCTGGATGGTTTAGGTGACATGGTTCGAATAGTGATTGGTGTTGTCTGCATTATTTTGCCACCGTTTTTTCCAGATTTCTTTGGACAAATGTGTTGAGAATTCCTTGAAGATTGTCATGAAGATATTGAGTGAACTCTTGAGTAACTTGAGAACTGACTGTCTGCGGGACATGAATTTTCAAATATTCTTCTACTGTCTTTTCCAAGTCGAAGTTATCAAACCAGGAAATTTGGTTATCCACCTTCTTTTCTACATTTTTGATCTGTTATTTTATCTCTGTGTGCTCTTGTTCTTCTGCTTTGAATTTCTCTGACACATGCTCTTGAAGTGTGGTAACCTTCTCCTTGAGTTCACTATATTCATTTGTGGATTGACCAACAGATGACGGTTGTGGTGATGATGATTTGTCATCCTGTTTGTCATCTGAATTATCTTTTTCTTCATCATCCTCATTATTATTTTCATCTTCATCACTTTGACTTTCATCTTCATCACTTTTGCTTTCTCCTTCTCCTTCTTCATCATCTTCTTTATTTTTGTTGTTTTCAGATTCTTCAGACCCAGACCCAGATACTGATTCATTCTCAGACTTTCCAGATTCACTCTCTGATTCACCAAGTGTTTTAGACCTTGCAGGTTCAGACTCCTCCTGTTCTTCCTCAGGAATTGATGTTGTACCTTCACCTCTTCTTATTTTCTCACGTCTTTTTCCATCTTCTTTATGTTTCAATAAGCTTTATTTTGAGGCTTGCTTCATCTGTTCTCTTTTTTCTTTGTCAGTCAATGGTGGTTCAATTGGTCAAAATTATATATCTGAAAACTTGATCTGCTTTCCTTTGCTTGGTTTCAATCCCTTGTCTGATTCTGACAATGTAGATTTGAACTTCTCAATATCTTTCTTATTCTTGCCTTTCCCGAGGTCTACATTTTCACCTTCCTCCTCCTCACTTGATTCATCATGAAGTTGCATTGTTGATGAGGCTTTGGGAACCACTTTTCTTTTCTCAACTGTAGTGGCTTTCTTTGAACGAGAAATAGTGGCTCGAGCTGGGATTGATTTACTCTTTCCTTTAGGTGATTTTGCCCCTTTGGGTACAATTCCCACCTTTTTGGCTTTCACAGCTTCGTCATCCTTCTGATATGCCTCAGTATCCATCAGTTCTTCAGATAACAAGTTTTGTGGAATTCTGGCACCTTGCTTTTCTGTGTGAGACTGCTGTGTTCTGATTCTGGTAAGAATGTGGTCTTTGTCTTCAGTGTGCATTTTCTCATTTACGGGTCGATTGAGTTCAGAATGTATTTGCATGAAACGTGAGATCAGGAGTTTGGTGAAGCGGGGAAAAGGTATTTTGTAATCTTTATTTTGATGAAATTTGGTACTTAGAAAGATCATGTCTTTCCAGATGTATTTGGCGAAGTCTAGATGTTTTAGGTTGATAACACCACAGAAGAATTGAAGGTGCTCTTGTCGAGGGTGTTCCAGTCCAGTGGTTTTTCCAGTTATACAATGAATGATGATTGAGTACATGGTTTGCCATGGTTGTGGAATGTACTTTCTTTCGACTCTGTAGAGTGACGTGAGTGGTTCTGTTTCATCATATCCCAGAAGCTGAAGTGTTTAGGCCATATCTTCAAATGTTGGGTCATCGTGAAACTTCGTCATTTTTCCTGTTACTTCTTTTGGAAGTTGCAATACATTCCTTAGAGTTTCAACCTTGAACGTGATCTCTGTATTATCCAAAGTGATGGTCATGCTCTCTTCGTCTTCACTAATGATCAGAGAATGCTAGAACTGGTTGAGATATATTTCAGGTACACTTGCTGTGTTTGTCAAAATAGGTCTGATGAAATGTCTGTCAAGGATTTCCACAACGAACTGGCAAGTTTCATGACATCGTAACTTCTTGAAGTCTACTCTTGAGTTAGAGTGGCCGATCTTTCGTTCATCCCCTTCTGGAATGATTTGTTTTCGGGTAACAGATGCTTGAGACATGGTTCACCTGATCATCATAAACACCAACAACAATACACAATGGACACAGTATATATATGTTAGTGAATGACAGTGGTTTCATGAAATTATCCTTCATAATATGATGCATCACATTGAACAGAAATCTCATGAGGGGCATACACATATCATTCAATCAAATCATTTTCTAAACAAATAAGTTTTTATAAATAATTTTATTTCATGTTCAAGTTGTAAAGATTTTAAGTTTGAAACAAGTTTTATAAGTTTGTTAAACTTGAAAAACATTGAAACAAACTTAGAAGTTTTAGAAACTTGATAACATGAGATCATTTTTATAAAAACTAGATAAGTTTAAGATAAATGATTAGATCAGAAACTAGATTAGTATAGAACCTTAATTAACCTAGTTACTTGATTAGCATAGAACCACGACTATCATAGTTATTCGATCATCTTATTCTTTTAGAAACTCGATCAGCTTACTCGACTAGAATAGTTACTCGATTAGCATAGAACCACAACTATCACAGTTACTCGATCATCTTATTCTTTTAGAAACTCGATCAGCTTACTCGACTAGAATAGTTACTCGACTAGAATAGTTTCTCGACTAGAGGAGTTGCTCGACTAGAGGAGTTGCTCGACTAGAGGAGTTGCTCGACTAGTGGAGTTGCTCGACTAGAAGTGTTGCTCGACTAGAGGAGTTGCTCGACTAGAGGAGTTGCTCGACTAGAGGAGTTGCTCGACTAGTGGAGTTGCTCGACTAGAGGAGTTGCTCGACTAGTGGAGTTGCTCGACAAGTGGAGTTGCTCGACTAGTTTGACTGTTGTCTCCTAACTCGGAGACAAAGTCGATCATCTTGCACCAACTCGATCACCTTATCATACTTGAGTAATATGCTCGATCATCTTAACAAACTTGATCAAGTTACAATCAACAAAAAACTTGATATGGACCTCGATTAAACACTCAGATATATGGTATTCAAAATGTTATGCATATATTAGTATCTAACATTTATCTCATGATCTAGCATTGAAAAACATGCATACAACAACACTCATATAATCACAACACCTTACTGTTCTTCACAGTCTCATCAATGTGACTGCCATAAACCTTAAAACATTCAATCAGTCCTACTGGGGTTATCAATCTAATTAAACATGTGCAATATCTACTTAAACATATAGTAAATTGATTACACATACACAATTAGATCAAATAACTTCCAACAAGAAACGCCCAAATCGGTTCTATAAACCCTAATTCGCAAATCTTAAAATTCAATCACAGAAGCAACCACAGAATGATTATAGTGCCTAAAGGATTAAATTAAAAAACTTACAAATTATCAGAAACTAAAATTCTTTAATTCTTGAGACTTATGCGTTTTTGGCGGTCTGGGAGGATTTTAGAGTGAACGGGAATTGTGACTGTGTGTTTGTGTGTTTGACTGAGGTCTGACCATTTCTTTTATTTAAGTTTGTTTATACTTTTGACAATTGTGGTCCTCAAACTTGTGTCCAAATATATCTCAAGTCCTCAAGCAAATAATACTTCACATTATGACATGTTTAATCCTTTGCTAGAATCCTGGTTCACTTATAGTCCTTTTGATACATCTTTTAACAACATGACACTTTCTGTCCTTCGATATTTTTATGATGAAGATTAGAGAAGGATAAATGTGCAAAAATTTCTCCCCCTCAAAATATGTTCGTGATTTGAAATTATTAAAAAATTTGAAAGGACGAGAACATATTTTGATTCTGTTTCACTTTTGCACACTTACAGATTTTTTTTTTTTTTTTTTTTTTTTTTTTTTTTTTTTTTTTAATATTAAAAAAAATGAAAAATCTTTTTGTGTTTTTCAATAATTATTTACAAAGATAGTTTGATGTTCGACTCTTTTTAATTTTGAAGAAGAAAAGTATTTAAGTCATCCGGAGTCAAACACCTCATGCCAATTTGGTGAACCAGTTCCACAAATCTTGCATGGGGCAAGGCTTTGGTGAACAAGTCCGCCAATTGGTGTTCAGTACCTACAAAGTATAATTCAACAGTACCCATTTCCACATGCTCCTTGATGAAATGATAGCGAAGAGCAATATGCTTGGACTTGGAATGTTGGTCCGTGTTGCAGGAAATAGCGATGGCACTCTTGGAATCACAGTAGATAGGAATCTTGTTGAAGACGTATCCATAGTCCATCCGCTGAGATCGCATCCAAATGACATGAGCGCAGCATGCTGACATGGCGACGTATTCCGATTCTGTAGATGACAGTGATGTGCAGTCTTGCTTCTTTGATTGCCAAGAGACGAGCTTGTCACCCAAAAACTGTACTCTCCCTGATGTACTTTTGCGTGTGTCTAAGCACCCTGCATGGTCAGCATCTGAAAATGCAACAAGTTCAAATCCAGAATCCTTTGGATACCAGATCCCCAAGTTAATGGTTCCCTTTATGTATATAAGGATTCTTTTAACGGCTGACAAATGCCGCTCAGTTGGTCTTGACTGATATCGGGAGCAAAGATACGTGGCAAATACAACATCCGCTCTGCTAGCTGTGAGATACATGATCGGCCCAATCATACTACGATATTTTGTAGGATCAATGGGTGTCCTATGTATGTCAGCATCTAGCTTCAGGGATGAGGAAGACATAGGGGTGTTGTAGGTGTCACAGCTGGTCATACCATGCTTTTTCAGGATTTCCTGAGCATACTTGGACTGACTAAGGAATATACCACGGGGTGATTGATGAACTTGCAGTCCTAAGAAGAACTTCAGTTCACCCATTATGGACATCTCAAAGTTATTTTTTATTAGTTTTGCGAAAGCATTTGAATATTTTTTATGTGTTGATCCAAAAATGATATCATCGACATAAATTTGTACAATGAAAATGTCCTCCCCGTGTTTTTGTATAAAAAAAGTCGGGTCCACAGTTCCTTTAGTAAAGTGATTGGCAAGTAAAAACACAGATAACTTGTCGTACCAGGCCCTTGGGGCTTGTTTAAGGCCGTAAAGGGTTTTCTTTAGCCGATATACGTGATTCGGATGTTCTTGGTCGACGAAGCCTTCTGGTTGAGAAACGTACACCTCTTCCTGGAGTTGGCCGTTGAGAAATGCAGTCTTCACATCCATTTGGTAGACAGTAATGTTCTTGTGAGCCGCGTAAGCCAGGAACATGCGAACAGCCTCAAGCCTTGCGAATGGAGCAAACGATTCTTCGAAGTCGATTCCCTCTTCTTGATTGAATCCTTTTGCGACTAGCTGGGACTTGTTACGAATGACAGTACCATCTGCATCTAACTTGCTTTTCCAGATCCATTTCAATCCAACGACATAAACCCCATCTGGTCTCTCTACTAGTTCCCAAACTTCTAACCGCTTGAATTGTTCCAATTCCTCTTGCATGGATTCAATCCAGTTGTCATAAGTGAGGGCTTCCTTGATGTTTTTGGGTTCAGCTTGACAAACGGTGAGTGCATAAATGCGGGTTTCACCGTCTGTATAGAGTATTTGTCTTGTCATGACTGGGTTTTCTGGATTACCAATGATGTTTACTAAGGGATGGTCCTTTGTCCATTTATGAGTGGATGGATAGTGTTGATAATTATGGTGCAGGTTTAACGGTTGCAAATTGCTTGTAGAAGATTCTGCAATATCAGGAAAGGTTGGGGCAGGAGCAAATGGATTAAAGAATGCATCTCCGTCATAACCTGATGGTGTAGGTACTTTAGCAGAGTTGTGGGGGGAATCTTCAGCTGTGGGTGTAGAAGTGGAAGGTGTTTGATCTACTGACGATGATGGTTCTGGTTGAGGTGCGTCATTAGCAACAACTGTGGAAGTAGTTGCTGGTGTATCAGGTGCTTGATTGTTTACGGTTTGAGCAGCGGAATTGGTGGATACAGCAGAGGCACGATTAACTAGAGAGTCATCGAACAGAGGAGCAAACAAGTCTTCTATGTCCTTTCTGTTGAACGGCAATGGTTCAGCTTAAGATTCAGGAAAGTTGAGACGGTTGTGTGCGGGTTCTAAGCTGTTTTTCTCAGAAGCCATATCCGTGAGCTCATCAAAATTAGCATGGATTGTCTCTTGAATTTCCCGAGTACGACAATTCCAAATTCTAAATCCTTTCGAATTCTCACAATAGCCAATAAATACTCCTATGTCTGCTTTGGCTTTCACTTTACCAAGATCATCATGTTCACTCTTTGGATAACAGAGAGCTCCAAAGACATGAAAGTAATTGATATTTGGTTTTCGACCATGAATAAGCTCATATGGTGTTTTTTTATGGCGTTTGGTGATCATGCATCGGTTCTGGGTATAACAAGCAGTTGAGACAGCTTCAGCCCAAAGGTAGTCTGGTAATTGGGCATTAATCAACATAGTTCTTGCTGCCTCCACTAACGTACGGTTGCATCATTCGACTACTCCATTTTGTTCAGGGGTGCGAGCAATTGACGTTTGATGAACATTACCATTTTTCTCAGTGAACTCTCGAAGAGTTTGATTCTTGAATTCAGTACCATTTTCTGTTCTGATGATTCTGACGGTGTTACGAACCTGAACTTGAATCTTCGTGAGAAAAGTAATGATAATCGAAGAGGCTTGGTCTTTGGTACGAAGAAAGTAGATGCAAGTCCACCTTGAGAAATCATCTACTATTACCAAGATGTACCGTTTCCCATTGATGGTTTGAACACGCATAGGACCACACAAATCCATATGAAGCAATTGTAGGACATGATCTGTGCTGTGATCTGCTTTTGGAGGAAAGTGGGCACGATGACTCTTTCCTTGTTCGCAAGCATGACACAAGTGATCTTTGGCATATCTGAATTTGGGAAGACCGTCGACCAATTTTTTCTTAGCAAGATCGGTCATCATCTTGAAGTTCAAATGAGACATCCGTTTGTGCCATAGCCATGCCTTTGTGGGATGTGCCTTTGAAAGCAAGCATATGGGAGAGGAAGCTGTCATGCCTTCAAAAGAAATGGTATATAGACTAGTGCCACATTTTCCTTTCATCAGATCATTTCCTTGAAGACCCCGAATAAAACAAGTTTTCTCTCTGAATGCCACCCCCAATTCACCATCACAAAATTGTCCAACTGAGAAAAGGTTGTGACCTAGGCCCTCGACATAATAAACCCTGCTAATTTTGATATTCCCATTTACGTAGTCTCCATAACCCATAATAGCAGCGAAGTGATTATTCCCGAATCTGACCATTCCAATGAATTTTGCAACAAAGTTTACAAGAAGCTTGAGATTGCCGGTCATATGTCAGGAACAACCGCTATCAACAATCCATAGAACAATTTGGATCACCTGCATCACCAGAAGTTGACACAGAGGCAAGTTTGGTAACGGTGGATCCCGTTTGGTTAGTAACACATGTATTAAGCATTGTAGGTACCCATTTAAAGCTAGATGTGTTTTGCAACCAACGCTGCCACGTCCAACTAGTCTCAGCCTTTCTCCTAATAAATGCACTTGGTGTTTTGTTTGTCCTAGGTGTATCTATGGGTTTGGGAAAAGATTTTTCAGAAACTACTAGTGGTGGTTTTCCTAATATGGACTTGGCAGCAGTAGTGGGCCTAGAGGAAATGCCATTAGATCATTTCTTTTTGCAATTCAACAGAGTTTTAGCAATACATTTCTCATGATTTCTAGATAATATACTAGTATGACAAAATACACAACTTGCATCAACCATAATATAATTCATAACATTCAACGATTTAGCATTCATTACATCGTCAATAGAACTAGACTTAGACAAGTTTGATTCTACTTTTGACATATCATGCTTTTTATTCAAACTGCTAACATTAACTACTACTTCTTCAGTCTTAGATAGTCCACTCTTAGGGCGCCAGATTCTATACTTCCTTTGTCTCTTGGTGTTTCTTGATCTGCTAGCCATAGAGTTGTTCCCTAGTCCTGTAGAAGTGGAAGTATTCACATTAGTTGTTTGATTTGATGCTTGCTTAGTTGGCTTGTCTACTGTGTACATTCCTGGGGCAATCATAGCTTTTCCTTTTTCTAAAACTCTGAGTTTCTTTTTCAAATCAACAATGATGTGTTGGAGTTCTTGATTTTTTGAATCCAAAATTCTGTTTAACCGGACAGTGTCATTTCTGTTTTGAGAAACTTCATCTATGTCTTTCTCATATTCAAACAGTTTATGTCGCAAGACATCAATTTCATTTTTATTCTGACTTTCTGAAGCATGACTGTTATGGAATGATAAAGACGTTTTTAGATTTTTGTACTTTAACTCAAACTCAACACTTTGATTTTGACATCATTCCAGTCTTTTGTTAAGTTTGAAAATTTCTTTTTGACACTTATTTTCCACATCAAAGTTGATCTGTCTAAGAATCTCATTCTCTTTTACCAAATTATCAATCTCAATTTGCAACATTCCAACATTCACAGCATGATCATCAACAAGCATTGCATGACAAGATTCAAAAATAGAATTCATAATCACAAAAATCACATCATCACACAAAACACGTTACAAGAGTCGATCGACCTCTTTTTCTAAAGCTTTCTTTTGACACTTTTGTTTTGCAATTTTGTCATCTTTAGCTTTAAAATACTCATCATTGATCCAACTTTAGTCTGTAGTTCCTGTTCCCACATTGTTGCACAAAGTCTCAGGTGTTTAACATGTGGTAAGAATTGATTCTGAAAAAATTATCTCTTTTTTTTCTCAGCAGGAGAAAATAAAGAAGAGATTTTGATTTCAGAATTAAATTCTATTACTTGTTCCAAAAGTTTAATGCCATCCATAAATGTCTTAAAATATCAAAGAATTCGACATTGTTGAGGCATTGGTGGATTTACAGTAGCGTTTGGACCATTGATTTGTGTAACATGAGTGGTAACAGGAGCAGCTTCAGAAGAAGGATTTGTTTCAGTTATAGACAGTGTTTGTTCTGGTTTATCCTTTGGAGGAACAAAAGATTTACTGATGTGAGGTCTTGCTGAATAATCATATGGTACTCTTGAAAAATCTTTGTCTGACTTTGATCGACTCTCATTCTTATGTTCAAGATATTCAATTTCTTCATCATTACTAAACACAACAACATGTTGAAAAGTATCATCAAACAGAAATTTTGCATTGTATAACTTAGGATTATCTTTGAGTGCTTTTTGTAAAAAACGTGGTTGGTCACAGCCAATTGCAAATCCAAATCCTTTAGGACTTGGTTTCACAGTTAGTTTTTGAATTTGTGTTACTGAATTACCCGTTTTATATACAACATTCTGAAATTCTTTGTGCTTGGATTCCAAGTCCACAATCTCCTCAAGATATGAGTCAACTCGTTTCCTAGTGGCTTGCTTTTCTTCAAGAAGATCATTTTGAGATGTTGAAAGCTCTGTTTGAGTTTTTAACAACTCAGAATTCAAGATGTCAATTTGTTTTTTGAATTCAAATTGCTCTTGTTCTTTTTGAGAAAGCAAATCAGCCTTGGAAACAGTTAGCTCACGAACTTGATGCTCTAAATCCTTGACCTGAACGTATGTCTTTTGGAATGCAACCTCAAAGCCTTTCTCACGTTGTGCTTGTTTTTCATAACTTGAAAGTTGTATTTTATAGCACTCATTGTCCTTTGTTAACACTGCAATTTTAGCTTTTAAGTTCTGGTTAATCTCATTGCATTTGTCAATCTGTGACTTTTGTGCATTCAATTGTGATTGGGTGGTCAGCAATAAGGTCATAAGCTCTGGATCTTGATTAGGCATAAGATCATCTTGTTCAAGATGATCATGATTTTCATCATCAACAGGATCATCAAATGAAACATTGGTGTTATCATCATCGAATGAAACAACAATGTTTATTTGATCATCTCCTTGAGACGGGAATGATGAATCATTGTGAACAAGATTTTCTTGTGAAGATGAAGATGCAGATGGTGAAGCAATCTCATGAATAAGGCATTCTGATTTAAGTACCTGAGATAAGCCATCGGTATCATATACCGGGCCTGTCTCGTTTACATTCATCTCCTGCATGTTGGCCATTAGCATCACTACAACATTGGCCTCCAAGTCTTCCATCTCATCATCGGAGTAAGCATTGGCCATAAAGCTTTGCTCTTTTTGAGTCAACATTCCTTCAGCTTTTTCATCCTTGAGAGCCATCAGAAGAGCTTCCTTGTGATATGCACTACCCTGAGTCCTAGGCTTAGGGCAAGCATTTGCCATATGACCACTTCCTCCATAGTTGTAACAAGTGATTGACGTGTTTGCAATTCCTCTTCTGTTAGTGCCAACATTCTGAATTCCCTTTTGAGCATTCCCCAGATTATTTCTACTTCCCCCAGCTGTGTTGAACCTTTGTCCACTTGAGTTAAACCTTGTACCATAATTCTCCATGTTTCCTGACCCAAATCTACTAGAAGACCGATTCTGAATCTCAACTCGTCCATCATTAACGACTGCTTGGTTCCTGGTGTTTGATGACGAACGAAGATGGTTGTTTGACTTATTAGAGAATTTGTTGAATGCACTTGCAATTAATGCAAATCCTTCATTAAGAGAGTTGAACACATCGTCTTCTTCATCATAATCAACATTGGAATAGAACATGGATTCGGTATTGTTGTATGGGACCAGTTGGTTATCAGAATTTTGAGATGGTGCTTCATAAGGAACAATTTGATTGTTTAGTTGTGGTTGGAAACTTGGTTGAGAGGGTTGTGGAACAAATTCTTGGTTTGATGGTGGAAAATATGATTGAGCTATCAAAGCAAGAGAGTTTGGATTTGGTGCCTGTGAATAACCTCCTCTTGCTGCAATGTCCTTGTCTACCTCATTTTGATGTTGCTTGAGATAATCATACAATAGCGCATATGAAACTTGATTAATCTTTTTGGCTTGCCTCACAAATGTCACATACTTTTGCCAGTCTGGTCCAAGACATCCTAGAAATTTGGAGTTGATAGCAATTTTTGGTAGAGGTATGTTATGACGTTCCAGATCATTGACAACATTGGTGAAGCGGTGATAGTATGATTCTAAGGATTCCCCTGGTTCAATCATGAAGTTATTGTATTCCATGTAGAGCTTGGATTCCAGATCCTCTTGGTTTAATTCTGTGCCTTCCATCAGAAGATGCACATGCTCCCATATGTCCTTGGCTGTTTTTTGAGCATCAATACTCCTGAAGATTGGATTAGGAATTCCCTGGAGTATGTAGGCCATGGCCATCTCATTAGCTTCTTGCTATAAATTTTGTTCATTGGTATATTGAGCTACTGGAACGGGAGTTGTGGATGCTTCTCGTGGAGGTATAGCAGTTGGATCACCCGGAACCACTGTTGAAGGAACTGGATAAGGTCCTTCCATGATGATCTTTTTGAGGTATGGGCCATGAGGTTTTCTTAGTTCAACAAATCAAATAAACCGACTAGACCATTGCATATAGTTTCCTGGTGTCAGCATTGGTGGAGTTTCAAACGATCCTGCTTCATGTCTAGATTGCTGACTACTGATAGCTTCACACATCTTTGTAAACCAATGAGGTTCTCTTGATGAAGGTTGGTAGTTTTGCATCTGAGGTTGTGGCATGAATTGTTGCTGAGGTGCTGTTTGTTAAGGAAAAAACTGATGTTGTTGCACAAAAGCATGTTGTTGTTGATATTGAGGATGAAATTGTTGTGGTTGCTGATGATATTGTTGTTGATGATGTTGTTGTTGTGGATATTGTTGTAGTTGATAATAGAAATAGGGATTGTATGGTGGTTGAGACATTGTGACGTAACTTGTGATGATTTAAGGATCTTTAAAGGATAATAACGGTTGTTGTTGCAGATTAGATTGTTTAACGGTGAAAATCAAAAAGAAACTATGAGGATTTTACTCTAGACACTCGGAGATTTCAATCGTTAAAACTCGGAGGATTTTACACTAGAAACTCGATTAGTCTCTTAAGAAATCCAGAAACTCGATGATGATAGTTACTCGATCAACTTACTTATTAGCTCGACTAACCTAGTTACTCGATGAAGTTACTCGACTAAGGTAAAGTAACTCGACTAGGTTAAGTTGCTCGATCAAGGGAAAGTAACTCGACTAAGTTGCTCGATCAGGTTACTCAGTAGCTCGATCAAGTGAAGTAGCTCGATCAAGGGAAAGTAACTCGACTAAGTTGCTCGATCAGGTTACTCAGTAGCTCGATCAATGTAAGAAGTTCGATCAACCTAAGATGTTCGATCAATCTAAGAAGTTCGATCAAGGTAAGATGTTCAATTAATCTTAGAAGCTCGATTACCTTAGCAATCTCGACTACTTGATCTAACTCGATGAACGATGCTTGACTATATCACCTAACTCGATGAATAGCCAGTTACTCAATCAATGTTGCTCGACTAGACCAGATGTTCAACTAACCTAGTTACTTGATCAATGAACAGTAACTTAACGGATGAACAGTACGTGAACAGTAACTTATCGGATTTTGTTGATTTTTTCTTAGATCTAATCTTGTAACAACCTAAATTACCGCTAGGCGAATGATACCACTTGATGTTACTCACTATTATGAATTAAGCTACCTAGATTAACCACTAATAAGCCCTGGATCTAGAGAGAGAAAGTTAGAGAGAGAAAGAGTGTGTGGAAGATGATTAACAATAATATGGAAATGTTTAGTGCATTCATCAACCAACCCTCTCCCTTGTATGGGAGGGGGTATTTATAGTTTTTACATGTGCATGGGCTTGTAGCCCTAATTAACATACATAAACATAATTAAATAAATAACCGACATAGCCCATGGGCCTTCTACACAGGCTGGGCCATAAATCAAACATAAAGGCCTAAGCAACCTAATTACAAAATGATCAATACTTGATAATACAAAACGTGTTCCCAACAATCTGAAACTACTCATATGGTGACTGCATCTAAGGTGCCAATGCTCAAACCTGGTGAGTATGAGCTCTGGAAGATGAGGATTCAATAGTACATAAAGATGCTTGACTACTCCATGTGGGAATTCATTCAGAATGGGGATACTTTACCTGCTAAAGCTGCTGATGAGACCACCTTACCCATTAAAACTGCTGAGGAGAAAGCTCTGAGAATATTGGAGATAAAGACTCACAATATTCTTTTGATGGGAATACCGAATGAATATCAATTGAGTTTTAGTAACATACAGAATGCAAAGTCCTTGATGGAAGCCATTGAACTCAGATTTGGTGGGAATGCAGCTACAAAGAAGTCAAGGAAGAACTTGTTGAAGCATCAATTTGTGACTTTTGTGGCTTTAAGTTCTGAGAACATTGATGCCACTTATGATAGACTTCAAAAGTTGGTTAGTCAGTTGGCACTCATGAAGGTTCCAGTGCCTCGTAAAGACATCAATCTCAAGTTTATCAAAAGCTTATCATCTGAATGGAGCATGCATACTATGGTCTGGAGAAATAAGGAGGATTTTGAAACAATGACTTTGGATGATTTGTACAACAATCTAAAGGTGTATGAATCAGAAGTCAAGGGATCATCCAGTTCATCTTCTAGTGGACAAAACCTAGAATTTATGTCCTCAAACAACAAGGGTTCTAGTAGCTCTCAAGAAAACTATTCTGCTGCTAGGCATGTAGTTTCTACTGTTGGTTCTGCTACTAGTACAAATAGTGACAACATCAGTGATGCTGCTATTTGTGCCTTCTTGGCTGATATTACCTCAAGTCCTTCTGTTACTGATCAGGATTTGGAACAGATAGATCCTGATGATCTTGAGGAGATTGATTTAAAGTGGCAGATGGCTATGCTAACCATGAGGACTAGGAGATTTCTAAAGAAGACTGGTAGGGAACTCAAGTATAGAGGAAAAACCAATGTGGGGTTTGACAAGTCCAAGGTTGAGTGTCATAACTGTCAGAGAAAGGGACATTTTGCAAGGGAGTGGAGAGCACCAAAGAAGAATAGAGAGAATGTAAGGAAGGTTCCTGTTGAAGAGGTCAAGACTACATTAGCTCTGGTTTCTTGTGATGGCTTGGGAGAATATGATTGGAGTGACCAAGCTGAAGATGGACCCAACTCTGCTTTCATGGCTGAAGAAAGAGAAAAGGGACACAACTTTGCCTTGATGGCTTATGCTTCTTCATCATCTGGTTCAGACTCTGAGGTATCTAATGAGTCCAGTTGCTCTTTTAAATCATGTTTAGATACTGTGGAGGAACTTAAGTCGAGAAATGAGAATTTGAAAGTTGAAGTTGAAAAGTTAAAACTAGACAACTTAGGTTATAAATATGGCCTAAAATCTGTAGAAGAAAAACTTGACTTCCTCAAACAAAATGAACTTGAGTATGTTGATAAGATTAATATACTAGAATGTGAGCTTATTAAGAAAAAATGTGAGATTAATGTTCTTAATAAGAGATTAGAAGAGGCTGAAAAAGCTAAAGATGCAGCTTTATCTGAGAAAGAAAAACATGTTGTTAGGGTAGAAAAACAACAATTTGCATCTGACCTAGTCAATAAGTCCATTGAAAGTCAATTAATGAGAAAAGGGAGTGGCTTAGGATACAATGAAGTAGCTCCCCCAGTCAAAAGTGCCTTTGCACCTCCTAGGAAGGGATTGTCTTTCATAACTGAGATAGATGCACAACCTGTAGGTGAAACCAGTGAATCAAATAATGAAACACCTAAGGTAGAGAAGAAGTTGTCTGATACCATAATCATTGAAGATTGGGTGTCAGATAGTGAAGATGAACAGGTTGAGTCAACACCTAAGGCTAAAAAGGAAGAAATTCGTAAACCAGTTGACTCTAAGGCTAAACATGTTGAGTTTGTAAAACATGTGTTAGGTAGTAGGATCTCTAGGAAAATGTCTGAATTTGATGAGAAACCTAGAGAATATCATAGGAAAACTAATAACTTGACTAGAGGAAACCAAAGAAATTGGAACAGCCTAATTTCACAAAAATTAGGTAGTGATTTTCAGTTACTTAAGAAGGCTTGTTATAGTTGTGGTAGTTTTGAGCATCTTTAGGAAGATTGTTACTAATACAAAAACCTGTATGGAACCAACACACTAGGGTGAACCATAAGAATTTTGCTAAAAAGACTCACCCTCACCCTAATAGAAACATGGTTCCTAGGGAAGTTTTACTGAGGAATGGTGCTACTAGGATAATTACTACTGCTGCACCAAAAAGGCCCATTGAAAAGAACACAGATGTTTCTACTGCTAAGGCAAAAGCAGTTTCTACTGTTGAGCCAAAAGTAATTACAGACACTGTTGTGGGCAATCACTTTTATGTTGTTAAGGCCTCAGCTTGCTGGGTCTGGAAACCTAAAATCAAGGTTTTAGATCATGTTCTCAGACACAGCAGTGCATCAATGGACTTGAAGAAATTTGATTATGTTGATGCACAAGGCAGATCCAAGTCAGTGATGGCTTGGGTCCCCAAGAGAAACTAACTCTCTTACTTTATGTGCAGGGCAATCTACAAGATGAGCTAAAGGATAAATGCATTTTTGATAGTGGATGCTCTGGACATATGACTGGAGACCAAAGCAACCTGGAAGATTTTGAAGCTTTTAATGGTGGCTATGTTGCTTTTGGTAATGATCCTAAAGGTGGAAAGATTGTTGGTAAACGTACTATTAGAACAGGGAAATTGGATTTTGAAAAGGTGTACTTTGTAAAAGGGCTAAAGTTCAATCTTTTTAGTGTCTCACAAATGTGTGACAAAAAGAATTTTGTTCTTTTTACTGACACTGAAAGTCTAGTCTTATCTCCTGATTTTAAGTTGCCAGATGATCAATCTGTGCTACTTAGAGTCCCTAGAACAGACAATATATATAGTGTGGACATAAAGAACATAATTCCCAAAAGAGATTTAACTTGCCTATTTGCAAAGGCCACCAATGATGAATCCAAACTTTGGCATAGAAGGCTTGGCCATTTAAATTTCAAAACTATAAACAAATTGGTCAAGGGAAACCTTGTCAGAGGTTTACCTTCAAAAGTTTTTGAAAAACCTAAAACCTGTGTTGCTTGTCAAATGAGAAAGCAACACAGAGCTTCTTGTAAGTCCAAAGTGCTGAACTCTATTTCTGAGCCCTTATATATGTTGCATATGGATCTATTTTGGCCAACTTATGTGAAAAGTTTGAATAAGAAAATGTATTGCCTAGTTGTCACAGATGACTATAGTAGATTCACTTGGGTTTTCTTTCTAGCAACTAAGGATGAGACTTCTGGCATTCTTAACGCTTTCATAACAAGAATAGAAAACCTAGTTAATCACAAAGTTAAGGTAATCAGATGTGACAATGGAACTGAGTTTAAGAATAATGTGATGAATCAGTTCTATGTTGAAAAAGGTATCTTAAGACAATTTAGTGTGGCTAGAACTCCTCAACAAAATAGTGTTGCTGAGAGGAGGAATATGACATTAATTGAGGCTGCTAGGACTATGTTGTCTAAGTCAAAATTACCCACTATTTTTTGGGTTGAAGTAGTTAACACTACTTGTTTTGTGCAAAATAGGAGTAAGGTAGTTAAGCCTCATAACAAGACCCCTTAGGAATTGTTGCATGGTAGGTAACCTATGATAGATTTCTTAAAATCATTTGGGTGTCCTGTTACTATCTTAAATACAATTGATAACCTAGGAAAGTTTGATGAGAAAGCATATGAAGGTTTCTTTGTTGGATACTCTACCAATAGTAAATCTTTTAGAGTATACAATAAAAGAACTAAGCATATAGAAGAAAACATGCATGTTAGGTTTAGTGAAACAATATCTAATGTTGCAGGGAGTGGACCTGAATGGCTGTTTGACATTGATTCATTAACCAAAAGTATGAATTATGAGCCAGTGATTGCAGGTACAACTAACACATCTGCAGGTACCCAAGATAATTCCAATGCAGGTAGACAAGCTAAGGTGGATGAATCTGCTAAGGAGTTTGTCTTGATAGAGAAATGGAAGCTTGATCAAACTTTCAAGGCCAAAGAGAAAGAAGGCAAGAGTTCACAAGATGATGCAGTTCATAAAGATGTAGAAGGTGGGGATAAACCTTCTAAGGCTAATAAGGTGGTTAATGAAGGACCACAAGTTGTTGATGAAGTGCAGAACAAGACTAGCAGTAGTAACTTTGATTCTGTTGCTAAGCCAAAAGAAACTATTGCTAAGCCTTTTGATCCTACTGCTGCACCAAGATTTTCTACTGCTGACACAGATGGAAGATCTTTTGCTGATGATGACTATCCAGATGATCCCAATATACCTGGTTTGGTCAACATGTATAAAGACACTGATGATGAGGCTTTGGATGGGTTTGGTGTAGAGACTGACTTAAACAATATGGAGAATGCAATACCTGTCAGTCCTATTCCAACCACCAGAATACACAAGAATCATCCAAAGGAGCAAATTATTGGAGATGTTCATTCTGTTGTTCAAACAAGAAGTAAAACAAAAGGTTTCAGAGATTTGTTTGATCAAGGGTTATTTGCTCAATCTCTTCATCAGAGAAAAAACCACAAGGATTTACAGAATTGTATGTTTGCTTGTTTTCTGTCACAAGTGGAACCCAAGAATGCCTACAAAGCTTTACAAGATAAAAGTTGGGTTGAAGCTATGCAAGAGGAGTTGTTGCAGTTTAAGCTCCAAGAAGTCTGGACATTGGTTGACTTGCCTTCTGGGAAAAAGGAAATTGGTACTAAATGGGTGTTCAGATGCAAAAGAGATGAAAGAGGAATAGTGATCAGAAACAAAGCAAGATTGGTGGCTCAAGGATACACTCAGGAAGAGGGAATTTATTATGATGAAGTATTTGCACCTGTAGCAAGAGTAAAGGCTATCAGACTATTTTTGGCATTTGCTTCATTCTAGAACTTCACTGTGTATCAAATGGATGTGAAGAGTGCTTTCTTATATGGGACAATTGATGAGGAAGTATAGTCTCCTAACCACCTGGTTTTAAAGACCCTAATTATCCTGATAGGGTTTACAAGGTGGAGAAAACATTGTATGGTTTACATCAAGCTCCAAGAGCTTGGTATGACACCTTATCAAAGTTCTTGTTAAACAATGGTTTCAGCAGGGGAACAATTAACAAGACTTTGTTCATCAAGAAAGACAAAAAGGATATCTTATTAGTTCAAGTATATGTGGATGATATCATTTTTGGGTCTACAAACAAGGTGTTATGTGAGGATTTTGAAAAGCTCATGCATAGCAGATTTCAGATGAGTTCTATGGGGGAACTCACTTTCTTTCTGGGGCTTCAAGTTAGGCAAAACGCTGATGGGATATTCATCAGCCAAGACAAGTATGTGGCTGATATTTTGAAGAAATTTTGCTTTTCTGATGTGAAACCAGCAAAGACAACCATGGAGTCCAACAAGCCTCTGATCAAGGATGAAGATGGGGAAGAAGTTGATGTCCATTTATACAGATCAATGATTGGTTCATTGATGTATCTAACTGCTTCATGGCCAGACATTATGTTTGCTGTGTGTGCTTGTGCCAGATTTCAAGTGATCCCTAAAGTTTCTCACTTGAATGCTGTGAAGAGGATTTTTAGGTACTTAAGGAGTCAACCTAGGTTGGGCCTTTGGTATCCTTAAGATTTACCTTTTGATCTGGTGGCATACTCAGATTGTGATTATGCTGGAGCATGTTTGGATAGGAAATCAACTACTGGAGGTTGTCAATTTCTTGGACATAGGTTGATCTCATGGGAATGCAAGAAACAGACTGTGGTGACTAATTCAACAACTGAAGCTGAGTATGTGGCTGCTTCAAGTTACTATGGATAAGTGCTCTAGATTCAGAATCAATTGCTGGATTATGGGTACAACTTGATGAACACCAAAATTTACATTGATAATAACTGTACAATGTGTATTATTAAAAATCCTGTTTTTCATTCAAAAACAAAACATATTGAGATAAGACATCACTTTATAAGAGATTCTTTTGAAAAGAAATTAATTCAAATTGTTAAAATCTATACTGACAATAATGTTGCAGAATTACTCACAAAATGTTTTGATGTGGGTAGATCTTAATTTTTAATTGCTAGTATTGGAATGATCAATCTTTGAAAATTTCTTGTCTCTTTGTGTTTTTGTAATGTTTTGTAAGGATTTGTACAGTTATTAGACAATAAGTTGTTTCTACTGCTTGCTATAATTTGTGTTTGGTTCTGCTGTTAGTCATATTTAGCCTACTGCTAGTTGTTTATTCAACTGCTAAGTATAACTATGGATTGTGATTGCTGTGAAATATTGTTTCTTGTGTTTTTGTGGTTCTGGACTAACCTTTTGCAGGATAAGTCAAAGGGGATTGCTTATTGGATGAGAAAAAGGTGTTTGGAAGGATCAGCAGACATTCTACTGCTAGCTACAAAGTTTCTACTACTGGGGTTCTGCTGCTCGCTTTGTAACCTTTTGGAATTCTACTGTTTGGTTTGAAAGTGTAGGGTCGGTTTCGTAAATTTGGCGTGAATAAAACCTAATTCGATCCGAACGGCTTAAAAACCTAATTGGATCTCATAATTAACTTTGTTCGCCCAAAATTCAATTTTATTCAAACCCTAACACACTTTTAAACATCTGATTTGAAAAACCCCCAAAATCAAAACCCTAATTAACAATGACACCAAGAACCTTTTCTGATAACCACAATCAGGTTGCTTTTTTTCAAAAGCCGCAAGAAGCTGAAGGTTTTGCTGAAGTAATCGACTTTCTTAATGCTACTCATATAAGGTATGCATTAACAGCAAACCCTCCTATTTATATTTCTACATGAACCAGTTCTGGTCTACTGCTAAGATCAAAACTAGAATTGGGGAAGAATATTTAAAGGCTGAGGTAGATGGCCAAAGGATAATTATCTCTGAATCATCTATAAGAGAAGCTCTTCACTTTTCAGATGATGAGGAAATAACTTGCCTTGAAAATTCTATCATTTTTCAAGAACTTGAAACCATGGGATATGAGAAGAAAAATGAAGGTTTAAAGTTTTACAAAGGTCTTCTCTGTCCTCAATGGAAATTTTTACTTCATACCATTCTCCATTGTCTGAGTCCTAAAACTACAGGTTGGAATGAATTCAGTACAACTCAAGCATCTGCTTTGATTTGTCTGGCCAAAGGACAACCTTTTAATTTTTCGGCTATGATAATGGATGGTTTGAAAAAGAATGTTTCTGGAAAATACTACATTTACCCAAGGTTTTTGCAATTAATATTGAATAATCAATTTTCAGAACCTAAGGTACATAAAAATAAATTTCCTTGCCCTGTGCTTCAGAAGAAATTATTTTCTTACCTGAAAAAGGATGGTAAAGGTTTCTCTCGAAATGTCACACCGTTGTTCCCATATATGTTGCAATTGGCAGAAACTCATGGTGAAGGTGCTGAAAACACAACAGCTACCCATCACACACCCACCTCTAAAACATCATCTCCAAAAACTGAAAAGACCCAATCCCCTAGGAATTCACTTAATAAGAACACTGAGCACCCTTAGGCCAGTGTTAGGATGGATGCAGATGAGGCTGTCACAGGTGTGGGGGTGACATGATGGAAGAGGCTAACACTACTGCTTCTGGCTTAGTAGCTGGGCAGGAAAGTGTTAACGTAAGTAAGACCTCAACTGTAACACCCCAACCCGACGAGGGTAGAGATGTCACAATAATGGTTTCATATCAGAACAAACACAAGCACATGACATAAATAATACAATTGAATTTCAAATGGTTACAATGGAAAATCTATAGATACAAGGTTACAATGAAGAATACAATAATTACTAAGTCTGAATATAAGCTCTTCTAGTCATCTCTATTTATAAATAGCTATTAAGGTCTTCTAAGTCCAAGGTACTCTCCACTCATACCCAGCTTCCAAACTAAAACCTGCCGCAGGAAAAGAAATGCGGCTGAGCTTAAAAAGCCCAGTGAACAGATATAAAGGTAGCAAGCAGTAATAATGGAATGGTGGAGTGAGTGAAACAATGAAAGGTATAACAAGAGTTAGGAAAGAAGGAAAAATAAAAGATTAAGCAGATATATCAAGAGTTAAGAACTAGTTACAATAGATAAGAGTAAAGGGAACAATAATCCCAACCCGAGCCTAAGTCAAATCAAGTCAAGTCAAGTATTAAGTCAAGTGTCAGGTCAAGTATGTATCCGGAGGGGTGACCTCGGGATACTAAGTACAAGGTTATAAGGTAAAGGAAACAGTAATCCACTACGAGCCCAAGTCAAGTCAAGAAATCAAGTAGCAAGGTATACGGAGGGGAGACCTCGGTACCAAGTACAATATGAGGGGATACCTCCAAGGGGTGGAGTCATGAGCTCCCAAGATGTGAAAGACGTGTATCGCACACACCATCAGTCACCAAGTATAACAAGTAATATAAACAAGTCAAGTCAAGTCAAGTCAAATCTAGGATGCATCCATACGCCCCAGGTGGCCAAAGTCTGCCTTTACGTAACAAATCAAATCAAGTCAGGGACGGGACAGGTCATCACTCTCCTGCCCTAGAGTCATGCCATCGGTGCATCAATGACATGGACATGAAACACTCATGCCTAGTTATGGCTCGTAATCTCAAACTGTGGGTCCAGGGTCAAGTATCAAGTATCAAGTATCAAGTTCAAGTTCCAAGTTCAAGTTCAAGTTCCATATCAAGTTGTTCAAGTCAAGTTTCCTATATCAAGTGGTTCGAGTCGAGTTTCCAAATCAAGTGTATCAAGGTTCAAGTCAAGTTTCCAATTCAAGTATATTAAGGTTCAAGTCAAGGTTCAAGACAAGAGATCATAGCAAAGGTTCAATTTAAAAGTTCATTTAAAAGAAATCCTTTAATAATGGTTTTAGTAAAAATGATCTTTCAAAATAGTTTCCACAACAATGGTCTTTCAAAACAGTTTTTTCATAAAGATAGTCCATACAAGTTATTTTCATAAAACTTTAGTAGAATTACATTTAAAAGTGGTATCGCATCGTTTTAAAATAGCTTTTCTCAAAATATTTTCATATATAATTAAGAAAGTTCCCACATCCAGTTTTAATATCAAGTAAATCTTCTAGGTGTCCAAGGATTTGAATATTCATGTCAAAGGTGATGAACGAAGTATGTCAAGTATCAAAGGAACATGGCAAGGTTCACAACAAGAACTCAAGACAAGGGTTCAAAGCAAGGTTCAAATCAAGTGGATCATATCAAAGGTTCGCAATACAAGGGGAAACATAGCAATGGCTTGGGGAATCCTAATGAATCAAGATCAGAAGTCAAGAGAATGAAAACACCCTTACTGAGAAAGGGTAGAATATCTGTACCTTATTAGCAAGCAAGAACACAAGAGTAGCAAAACTGACAGGAGTCAAATCACTCCCTCTTCAAACCTAAAGGAGTAGAAGACAGAATTACAAAGGGGTTTTAGTTATCTTTCCATTTTAAGTAACTTTCCTGATTTAGCAAGCTTCCCCTTTAAGTAGGTTTACTCATTTTAAGTGACTTTCTATTTTCAGTAATTCTAGTTGTTAACAATCCCATTTATCAACTTAAAGTATTTAAGATGACCATTATAGTAGTTTAAGGTTCATAAGGTTATTTACATATGATTAAGGTTATTATGGTAGTTTTACACATTTGAGGGTTTATTAAGTAATCATGATAAGTTTAAGGGCCATTATGCAATTATCATAAAATTAGGGTATAAAGTGTAAAGTCACAGGTTCTTACAATTTAAGTCCTTTAATATTTGCAAAATAACAATTTAAACCCTTTAGTTTTAGAAAAATAACAAGTAACACCTTTTTAAATGTCTTTTTACACTTTATCAGGTTTTAGGTATGAACTGGACCTGTTTCAAATAATTTATGAATCATATTAGAACTTCTAAATAAAATCTACAAAAATTCACAGGGGTACCTCAATGTCCCTAGTATATTACCTAATTTTTACAGATTTTATTAGTTAGTGTAAGTATGAATGAAAAATCCATTTCTACAATATGTTCCAGAATCATATCTGATGAAACACCCAACAAGTTTTCACTTTGTTACCCATTCAGATAAATTCACAAAAATCTATAAAAATTCCAGTTACTAATAGACCTCTAAAATATTACCCAGTTCAAAGGAAACCTTCTAATTTGACACAGTTTGAAAATTAAAAATCATAAACACTAACTAATTTTCCAGATACACGAATTCGATTAAACACTTGTTTTTCCAAAAATCAAAAAGTAGACTTCCAGGCCTCTAAAAATTACAAGATAAATTTCTCCAGAAAGCTATTTCATTAAACTACAATCTAGACTATGAAAACACCCAAAAATACATTTTTATCACAAAGATACAATCGATTCAATTAGGATAATTTTCCAGGTCAGTAGCAGCCTCTATCATAACATGTAATCTTTTATGGTTTTGACATACAAGTGATCATATCTAGCCATACCATGATTATAGTTGGGTTTATAACATCTTTAAATCGATATTTAAATGAAAATTCATGTTCATAATAAATTTATATTCAGATTTATATGTCCATTCGATTTATATTACATCTTTGAGGTTGTTATTTCATGTGACAAATTGTTAGTTCATGTGACAATATTTTAACAAGAACAACAATCATGAATTCGATGATTAACCAAGGGAGAAAGATACGAATACCCTCGTAGAACACACGAAGAATCAAAAGCACAAGATCACGTCACCAACACTTTCTTCCTCCTTCTTTCTTCTTGGGTAGATCGACAGAAAATAGAGACAAGACAAGGGTCGGTTAGGGTTTTTGCTTAAAATTTTGAATGGATTTGATATAAGTATAACATGGTTACCTTACGTGATGAACGACACAAGAATGAAACAAGATTAAGCCTCCTTTTGGGGTCTTGAGGATCGACAGTAGCAGCACACAAGGAGAGGGAGCCGAGACTTTGATTTAGAGAATTAGGGTTTGATGATTTTTTGTGATATTCGGTTATGGCAAAAAAAAGAAACCGTGTGATACTTTTGGAGGGATTATTGGACCGAATATGGGCTGTAATTTAGGAGATAATGGTGGGCTTTTAACAAGTTATTTTGTTACAAATTGAATTTGGTCATAATCCTAGTTATAATACATGGTGTGGCATTTTTTTGTATAAGCAACATAGGTTAAGACATTTTAATTTAATTAGCATATAAATATTAGCTTAAGTAGTTTAATTTTAGGTAGTATGGAATATATAACTTACATTTGGTTAAATCCAATTTGTGTTACTTATATGATTTTCTTAAGTTCTTAAAATTTTAAATCGAGGGCATTATTGTGAATTCATATTATGTTAAATTTTCGGGTTTTACATCAACCATGGCAACATCTAATGTTGAAGGTTCTAATGAACCAGAAACATATGATTGAAACCCCAGCCAAATGGCAAATAAGGGGGGCTCAGCTGATCAAACCAGGTTTGATACTGAGTTTCAATCCAATGATTCACATCTTAGGGAAGGTCACACATCCCGAAGTGATGAGGATAGAACTGAAACCAATGAATTGATGGACACTCATGTACAAAATGCCAAATCCGGTGATCCACCTCTCGGGTCAGGTAACACAGACCGAAGTGGCGAGGATAGTATGAAACTTATAAATGAATTGATGACAAAATGTACCAACTTGGAAACACAGGTTCTTGACCTTCAAGCTACAGTTAAAAATTTGCAGTTGAGGGTGAAATACTTGGAAGGTCAGAGGAGGTCAAGAACCAAGGCATTTAGAAGATTGAAAAAGGTGGGAACAACACAAAGGGTTAGCTCTTCTGAAGACCATGGTTTGGGGGAGAATGCTCCCAAACAGGGGAGGAAAGAGACAAAGACTTCATGGGAGGCTGAGCCAAATGTTGAAAGTGTTGTTCATGATGAAGGTGTTGCTGATATGGATTTGGATGGTTCAAATAATGCAAATGGTGATTTTGTGGTTAAAGACAAAGATGGTAATGAGGTGGTGCTTGAAAAAGGCAAAAAGGAGCAGATTGGTGATAAATTGAAGAGTTTGAATGCTGAGCAGTTGATTAAACACACTGATGTGATGGTAGAAACTATTAAAGGTTTGGGTAATGCTGCTGCTAGTGTTCAAGAACATTGTTAGGAATATAAATATTCATATGAAGACTCGGTCACCCCGAGTATCTAGTTAGCATTTGTGTAGCTCGTTGGCTTATTAGAATTATTAGTATTGTTAGTATTATTAGTGTAGTTAGTATAGTATTCGTGGAGTGGGCCGGGTCTTTACCCACTGTCAGCTCACTCCACAGCCCACTCGGGGCACCTATATATTGTAACTATAAATACCCTTTCCCACACTTGGGAAGGGTTGGAGCTTCTAATCTAATATCTCACAAGTTTCATTCACTCTCTCTCTCTCTCTAGAACTCCCACCTTCTTTCTCTCTCTAAAGGTCGATCCAAAATCTCATCTATTGTGTGTTTACTAGTGTTAGTGAATATGTTACAATTGGTATCAAGACCATGGTTAGGTTCTAGCTATTCATATTCACGGATTAGTGGTGAGATTTTGGCACTTTTGTGTGACTTTTTGTGGGTCGTACCTTTTTGTCAAGAAATTCATTGGTTTAGCTTTGTTTATGGTTCAAATCGCTTAAACTTAGTACCTTTGTGTTCAAATAGCTTTATTGTTGAGTTTCATAGCAATCTACGGTTGATTTAGTGTGGTTGGTGGAAGATTGAAAGCGTTTCTTGGCAGCGGTTTGAGTCTCGGAAGTACTTTCTTCTTAGCGGTTTGGCTATCGGTAAGAGATTCTTATCAGTGGTTTGAGTAGTTTGGGAAAGTACCTGTAGCGGTTTGATCAAAGACTCTGACTGTGGTTTGGCGTTTTAACCAATACTGGAAAAGGACAAAAACCGCTGAAAAGGACATTTTGTCCAGTTGTGGTAGCGGTTTGTGAGATTTTGTCGCTAGCGGTTTGTCGTATTGCTCAGCGGTTTGAATTTTACCATCTAGCAGTTTAGGTCTTTGTGGTTCAGGTATTAGCGGTTAGACACTCTGTTTCAGCGGTTTTGGTTTTAGCGGTTTAGCTCTCAGCGGTTTGAATACTAGCGGTTTGGCCTTCTGATTCAGCGGTTTGACTAGCGGTTTGTTGTGTGTTAGCGGTTTAGATATAGCGGTTTGAACTTAGCGGTTTGATAATCAATATTGTGGTTTATTATTTGTCTTAATCTACTCATAACATACAATCACCAAACTTTGTAACGATCCAACAAGAATCATATCACATCCAGTTATCATTTCACATATACGTCTTCACAATGCTTTCCAATTCAAATGCCTTCATATCTGAGGTACTTAAATTGTACGACACGAATGATCAGTATGTGACGGCCAATCTTGCGCAACAAGCAAAAGTGGATGATTCTGATAATGCAAACATGGAATTGTCATGCTCGAATTCTTACGAAAGAGAATGTCCTCAGTCACTAATGTTACTCAAAGAAAAGGAAAGTCGAATTGAATGCTTCCGACTTCTTCAGTCACATCTTAAATGTTTGTTTGAAAAAATTGAATACGTGATGGGTTACACACGGGCCATCACAACACTCTTTGGTCAAGATGTTCATGATTTCACCGTCATAATGATCCTTTACTTAGATCAACTTGAACAACAGCTTGACAAAGAAGAATTTTCTGAATCAAGATCCAGAGCTGCTCTCAGGGTGATCAACAACCAATTGCAGGTGTTTATTGATTCTCAATACACTGAGGACCATGACTATGATAGTCAAATAACAAAAGGGTGTTTTGCCAACTACACTGGAATAGAGGTTGCCATGTTCAGAACAACTTTACTACAATTAATGAGTAATGTTAATGGGTTCATTGATGAAAGGGCTAAACAAATGGGGAATAGAACAAAATCAGACAAGTTTGATGATGGTGGCAGCACAGGAGGTGATTTCACAATGCGTGAGAATGCAGCTTATGAACCTGAAATTCACCAAGCACAGTCTGCTGACGTACATCTGTCTGATCATGTTAATGATCTTTCTAATGAACTACAACATACTGATAAAATGAAATTTACATATGACACCCATCTGATGGAAAAGACTGATAGCAATATCATCTCTGATTCAACAAATTCGTGTCATATAGAAGGAGAAATTGATCAGGATGCTGATGATGCGTCACAGTATGTGCCCATGGCTGAGCTTTTCAAATCAAATGACATGGTTGAAAAAGAAGTTTTTGATAAACTCTCAAACAGACTTTTACGACTTGAAAAACACTGCATTGATCTTGAAATCTCAATGCAACGAAAAGATGAAAGTCTTCAAACCAACCTAACATGTAAAAATCCAACTAGAGGCCAAAAACTTGACGATCAAAAATCTGAAAAACAATCTGGCTGAGATGTGTGACACATGCAATAAAGTAACGGCTAAACATGATAAGAAAGTGGCTGAATTAATCACTGAAAACGAGTCTCTGAAAATGCAATGTAAAAACCAGAGCGATAATATCAATGAAATGAAGACTAAGTGCATTGAATAGATGAACTCTTTGGTGGATAATACTGATGCATTCAAAGCTCAAATTCAAGAGAAAGGTTTTACAATCACCGCCCTTAAGAACGAATTGAGGAAATTAACTGGAAATAGTGTGAACACTAAGTTTGCAAAACCATCAATCTTGGGAACGCCAGTTTTACAATCTCTTAGAAACAGAACAACGGTTAGGCAACCAAGTGCGTTTAAATCTGAACGATCAAAATCATCTAACCTAAGGTGTGCAACCCAAGTTGATGCAACACAAGTTTTGTCAAAACCAGTCACTTCACAAACTAGAAAAAATATTCAGTTAGTTACGGGTCATTCTAAGGATCAGTCCCATAAGTCTAAGGCTATGGAAGTAGATGCTCATGTTAAGATGCACTCTCTTAAGACCAGAGACCACAACAGGTTCATAGAACCAATGAAGCATCCTCAGAAACCTAGGGGACAGATTGCTGTAAGACAAGAAAATTCTTTCAATAAGCACTCTAAGGCGCATAAGAAATCTAACACTTTAAGATCTTGCCTTAGGTGGTTGCCAACAGGTAGAATTTTTAAGAAAGTTGGTCTTAAGTGGATGCCCACTGATATAGATAGCACTTCCAAGTTTGATTGTGAAAACCCAAAAAGGCAGGATACCACTGTAACTAACTCATACATATGTGATGATCGTGCATGATGACTTATGATCTACTCCACTCAGAACTCGTACTTCATCTGCTCATGATGGGAAGAATATCGGCTGTTATTCTTCATGTATCCTTTGTGTATATGTATATATATGAGTTTTTTTTAAGAATAGAAAAGTATAAGTCTAAATTGTAAATAGAAAATATATAACCAAAATGTAAATAGAAAAATATAAAACCAAGAAAAGCCCATAAAAATCAGAAAATTAGAAAATTCCAAAAAAAAAAAATAAAATTCCAGGCATGTCTTCTGGTATCGATAACATTTACGGTCCTAGAAATGTCATTCAATAATGACACGGGTCTTTAAATGAAGTTCGAGCAGAAGTTCAAAAAGTTTTCAAAACATGCCTAAATGGCTTGCTATTACTTCAGATAGCAACCCGCTTTTTAAAATGGGGAATGCACGTCGCCAAAAAGACGGCTGTTCCCTCAACTGGGTGATGTTCACCTGGGCATGGATTACTTTATATCCATGTTTTTCCCAAATCTGATGTATGCTCCCGTGCATCACTTCATGCATATGAAGAGCAATCTTCTGATGATCTCAAATTCTCTCCAGTCTATGATTCTTCAGGAAAGAATTTGGGTATCACGTTGTGGTTACATGAGCTTAAGAAAGCAACAGGATTCATGATTGCATAAAATTGTTTCACAATCAACGACTCCAGCTCTTTCAGTAGCTATCGGGTCATTGATTGAGGGGGAGAGTAACTTATGGCAATCATGAGGGCATCCAACTCGTTAGGTTAATCATTGAAAAATTGATGAAAAGCCGTAGTGTTGCTAACTGGGGTTCAGTTTGAGAAGAGTGCTTCTCTTGGGTTGATATCATCAAACAAAGGCCATAGGTTTTGTAAATATCAGTTTAGGATCTCTCATGCAATAACAGCAAAAGGCTCTCTAGGCGTATAAATTTTTGGATGATCACTAGTGCCTTTCTGAACACCTATATAAAATATTTTGAAAAGACAGGGTCTAGTTGTGTCATTTATCGAAACTTGTGGCTTGAGGATATAAGGACCCTGGCGGTTTGACCTGGTCAACCTTATCATAATCCGGTCAAACAGCCAAAGACTCTCTCTCTCTCTCAACCCAAGTCGCTACTTCTCAGTCGAGACTATTTGTGTATAATCTTGCCTAGGTAATATTTATCTCACATGTTTAAACATTGTTTAGCATTTAGATCACATTACCTTGGCTTGTATCTCACAACAATTTTGTCTCCTCTAGGTTTGCAGTTCGAATTTGTTAGGAATATAAATATTCCGATGAAGGTTTGGTCACCCCGAGTATCTATTTAGCATTTACATAGCTCGTAGGCTTATTTATATTAGCTTAGTACTATTAGTATTATTAGTTTTATTAGATTAGTCGTATCTATATTTGTGGAGTGGGTCGGGTCTTTACCCACTGTCATCTCACTTCACAGCCCACTAGGGGCACAAATATTAGGAACTATAAATACCCCTTCCCACACTTGGGAAGGGTTGGAACTCTTGTATTATTTCACACACCTCAAGCTAATCTTACAAGTTTTTCCCTCACCTCTCTCTACTTCATCTCTCTAACATCTCACTAACTCCATGGGTTTCTTGATCTTTCAAGATCCAAGACCACCCGAATAGATCCACACAATCAAGTTGTTTATATCTTACAATTGGTATCAAGAGCCATGGTTAGGTTCGGTTTGATTGTGTGTCGACTTCATTTCTTTTGGTTCGTATCATTTTGTCTAAACAGTTTCATTCACATGTGTTATTTAAATCATGTTGCCTAAACTGTGTTACTCATAGGTGTTGTTATCATTTTGCCTAAAATGTTTTACTCATATGTGTTCGATTCATTTCATTTGGGTCATATGGTGATGATTGTCATCTTGGGCCTTATAGCAAACGTAATGTCTTGGTTGCATTGATTTCGTTTTGGGTAAAGTGGGCAACTCATATTTTTTTCTGGTTCATACACTATTGTTGGGTTTTAATGTTGACTAAGTTGTGCCTTTGAAGTCATAAATAAATATTTGACATCTTGGTCTTTGTGGTTACGTCCAATATATTTCAATTGTTATTCTTGTGACTTTAGCAATTGTGTTTAACAAAAGTCCAGGTCGTATATCATCTTTTGCTACTGTCCATGTGGTCCTCAAATCTGTGTTGACTCATGTTTTAAAAGTATGTTCTTGTATGTGATTTGTGGTAAAATGGTTGCATATGTTGCGACTTGTGGTGACGCTGACTCACACTTTGGATTATTGCCAAATCGGGTATAAGGACAACAATATGTGATAGCGACACATCACATGTGGTTTTGCAAAATTTGCGTTTTGTGCATTGTTTTGGACGAAAATTGTTGCGACTTGTACTGCATCGTAAATGGTGTGTTGTGTTGTTGGCATATTGCATATCCTGGCACTTGGAGTGTAGCCAAAACTGGGAAAGAAAACAAAATTGGTGATAGTGACAACTCTGTCACTTGCGTTTTGTGTTGTGCAAGCATGCATTTTGTGTTTTGCAAGCATGCGACTTGTGTCTATTACATCTGTTTGCAAAAGTGGCGATTTGTGTCCTTAAGATGTTGCGACTTGTCCACTCAAAACCAATTATCAAGGAATCAAACAGCATGCTGCCAGAATTTCAAAAGGTGTTGCGGTTTGTCTAAGATGCTTTGACCACATATACAATGCTTTGATTCAGTTGGTTTACTTCAGTCTTAAACGTCATCAGTCGCAATTACATACAAAACAATAAGAAGAAGATGAAGAGAATATGACCAGACCACAAATCAAAATACTCACTCTTTGAACCTCATTAGTCCAACAATCAAATACGAAATGAATAAGAATGATATCAAAAAGGATGTACATCACAACCATTCAAGACTATCAGGTCCAAACTAATCCATACCACATCAATACTAATCCCATATTAATCGACAACAGCCAACAGTATCATTAACTACTCTCATTCCATTTCTAGTCGTACACAAGACTCGAGTCAAAACATAAACAAATCTCAGATGTGATTAAACTCTTTCTCCAATCTTTAAAAGATTTTTGAGTTGATCAATTGTCACAACCCGTAATTTCAGGTCATTTTCCTAACCCCGACAATTTACCATTATTCGTAAACCTATTTTCAGATGACTTTAATTCACGTAACCAGTTCGGTTTAGCTGTGAATTCATGCATTGTCAGTCAGGACACATCATTGTAGACTAGAGGAGTCTGCATATCATCAGTAACATCATCAGTACATTAGTTCATGCACGGTTATGCATTAATTATTTTTACGGAAGGTTATTTAATTAATTAACGTTACCACTCAGTCAGTATTATTAACAATTATGCCCAGTACTCCAGACAATGATCCTAATAAACTTTTATAACTACTTTTAATAATATAAAGTTTTATATTATTATTTTACCCGGTGTTATTACACCAATTGTTATACTTTTCGTCAAGAGCTTATAATACCGTCAAATTACGACAAATTAACCCGACAGTTGTTCCGACACCCGATTTATGTCAGTAACATCATTTTACAATATTTACAACTTCGTCGTATTTTATTTCGCTTCGTTAACATTTATTTCAAGATAACTCGGTACCCGATAACACCCATAGTGTACACCTAAACAACTAACACTTACATACTTGCAAAATATCTTCAATTTTATCCACTCTCTTACACAAACCCACGCCACCCCCCTTACCCATTTCCTTATTTTTCTTCCATGCCATACTTTCACATTAATGATCTAGTACATGATTTTTGGATTTAATTTACAAACAACACATAGTAACTCATTTGTAAGGTGTAAGATCAAATTCATTCTCTCTTTTCCTCTCCCATATCCACGGCCAACCACAAGAACCAAGCAAATCCATAAAATTTTCATAGCTCTAATATTCTACAAGTCCCATTTGATGTTCTTGTTAAGGTTTTGAAATAAAAACCTCAAGAATCCTTCTCATTTCTTTCCATCCTAACCCACATTGTAAGTAACTTCAAGATTATTAATTTTTCATGTTTTACTTTCATTTGATCTTTATATTTATGTATTTTCATGTGTTATTGGTTAAAAATGCAACATACTTAGTTATGATACCACTTTTCCTTTTAAAAACTCTTATAAACTTTAGATCTATAATTTTTGCTAACAATCTCATGAACCACACTATATTTAGTTAAGTTTAGGACCCCATGACACTTTGAGAAGTGTATGGTAGATCAAGGGTATTTGTGGAGTTGAATGGAGTAAGTTTGATTAAGTTATGAACTAGAAAAATGTATTTTTGCTCTACCTAAAGTACCTACTGCCACGAATTGAATTTTCTGGAAAACTCAGATTTTTGTGAACTATTTTGGTTTCAATATTTAGAAAATACACTCAATAAGGAACGCGGTGGGCGCTTAAATCACTAAAAACCGACTTATAACGAAGAAGTTATGAAATATTTAAGTTACGCGACGAAATATACACTTTGCTGAAAAATAGCATGCTGTTGGACGCGTTTTCAGGAGCAAGGCGAGCCGTTAACCATGATCTAGGTGAGCCGAGACATTGAAAATACGTTAGTATAGGTTTATACGAACGCGTGGATACCTAGAACGTTAAAAACGAGCTTATAACGAACAAAATATGGACTTTTAAAGACTCGACGATATGTATATATTTTGACAGCACCCTTTTTAGTAGAAAATAGAGTGTTAAAAACTAGTATTTTCATAACTTGAAATATTGATAGCCGTTTACCAAATCGATCGAGGCGCGGTTGATTCAATGTCAAAAGTAACGATATTGAAATATTGTTATAAGGTTTTTGAGAACGTCAAGTCGGAATACTAATATGTATACAAAGTATATAATTTTCGCGACTAGTTTTACACGGCCAAAATGGTTATATTTTCACAAGTCGTATAAAGTATTATTTTGCGACGAAACTGTTATATTTGACAATATAATACCAAATAAGGATCATGGAGTACCATTTTAATGTAATTACACGAAAAGTCGTTTATGACATAATGAGATATCAATAATGTATTTTTCGACGTTAAATGATATTTTCTAAAACCACAAGTGGTATCGTTAGCATAAGTATGTGCATTAGTTGAGTTACATCATTGCTTATACGAGTCATATCATTCATAATAGGTCCTGTTTAGAGACCGAGTTCCATTTAATCACTACTCATCATTATCATTGTGCTATCATACCAGGTGAGTTTTCATAGCCCCGTATACATTTTATTATTGTTTTCAAATCCCACGGGGGAGAATACATTGCAACTGTTTTCCATACGAGCCAAAGTATCAGACTTCCTGTACATAGATTAAGTTACCTTGTTGCCAATTGAAAGTCCCCATATAATCATGAACCGTTAATTTACCTGTAAGCGAGAGTGAGTGGATAGATCTATCGAGGGTGACGCCTCCATCCGTGTTGGCTTTGACCAACAACCGATAGCGGATGCATTTCATGTCTTTTCATTTGAGTGTCTGGCAAAACACTCCCAGGGGCTCCAGAGAATTCAGTCACAGCGTCGGGGTCATGAGCTTAAGGCTATTGTACAATCATTTTTTTTATGTGACTTATGTCATACACTTTATACTTGTGGCTATCGTATAACTTCATTTTATTAAACCTATGAACTCTCACCAACTTTATGTTGACCGTTTTTAGCAATGTATTTTCAGGTTATTAGCTATCATGTGGGCATGCTTTGGGGACCATCTTGGAGTCGCGGGGTCGACTTGCATCACTTATTTTCATGCACTTATGTAACCGTTTGATCTACTATGGTTTTGTTTTTAAACTTGCAACATCATTTGGGACCTATGTTTTGTAAACTCTGATTTTATTTATGATCAAACGTGTATTTTCAAAACGACACTTTAGGGCGTTCAATATATCCATTGTATGAGACGCCATGAAAGTCACACCAAGGTATTCAATTCCGCTGCCATTAACAGGTAAATTCAGGGTGTGACAGATTGGTACCAGAGCAATGGTTATAGCGAACTAGGTTGTCCTCATACCCTAGACTATAACTACCCCAACGGTAGCGTCTCATCATTACATCATAAGTGCACATTATTATTTGCGAGGATTCATTACATGGGTTATTCATTTCATTTTGTATTGTTGCCACTGAGATATGTCTTCCAATTCCCGCACTATTGTTATATTTTCTGATGTTTACATCGAGGACGCTATGTCTTCTACTACTTCCATTGTTGCACCTACTCCTCAGATTTCACTTATTGCACCACCTTTGGTTACTGGTGCACCTACAGATTCATCATCCCATACTATTCCGGTTTCCGCAGAATCCAACTCTTATGTTCCGACGTCGCAAGACGATCGGGACGTCCCTATTACTTCAGCCCATACAGAGTATACCATTTGATAAGACGTACATGCTTAGTCCTTATGGACCTATTAGAATGTTTATTGCAAGAAAGATAGTATATCTTCATTCCCTCACTATTAGAACACTCACTACTCATGTATTACCACCAGTATCAACTACTCATACCACTTTTGGTCGTCCCAGAGTGCATACTCCAGTTTTACCGCTTAGACATCGCAAGATAGCGTAAAAGAAGGTAGTGATTCCTTCAGTATTATCACCATCGACTTTATCATCATCATATGGAACCCCATTTATACCATCACATTTCAGGGACTCTACTCACATACTTAACTTACCGCTTGAGAAGCGTACATGGTTTGATACACCATTACCATCTACCACTAAGGACACTACACCACCTTATAGATTAAGGTTGATGAGAGTTCGAGAGCCCTTACTGTTAGACAACCTACTACTCTTCATCGTTAGATGATGATCTCTAATTAATTGAGACTACACATGAAGGTTTGGATCCCCCACAGACCAAACAAGAGCAACAACAAATCGCCAAAGAGTGGCATTCCTCTCAAAGACTCTATACTATCTCAGGTTTAATCGACTCATACTTCCATGACATAATGAACCAACAAGATGCTTTGAGCAATGTTACACCACCACGAGAGAACTCTTCACAACTCCCTTTTCATTACCAAGTTTGATTACATCACATTCTAAACCGATGAGTTGGATTTCACCATTGGTCATCGTAACAACACCCCACCAATCAGATATGACACCGAGACCTTCGAGATTCGGGAGTCTAACCTTGCCTTTCAGTACGACCATTGTCATTTCTTTCTTTCCCATTCTCACTTGACATGAATTAGATAACATCTTGTGGATGACACCAAGATCACGGACTCGACAGGAACATTAATAGATTCCTCAGGAATGGATTGGAATCTACATTATCTCAGACATGAATCGATGCACAACCCGGACCTCACTTCAGGACATCACCCTAGCTTTTACCTTTACTCGCTTTTACTATCATCCTAGCCACGGGAAGGGTGGCGTAGTTCGAAGAAGCTTGTGGTATGTTGATTGTTGTACAACGAGATCCCCAAGTGTTGACTTTACTATATGGGTATGGTTGTGCTATCTATGACACCGGTCAATGTAGACAAAAAATTTTAAGTGTTGTATTCATGTGTTATGAGGATATACGCATGGTTGTGGTGGTATACCTAGTGAACAATGATCGTTGCTATTACGAGTACTCATGGTTGTATTTATACACGCTGAGGTTGTACATGTTGTGGTTGTACATATCGTGGTTGTATTTACACTTGTGGTGGATATATATATACATGTTGTGGTTGTATATATTTTGTACGATAATCATTTCTAGTATGATTGTTGTTGATGTATTCTGTTGTGATCTACCAGAATTATGGCACCTAGGAAAGCTAAAGCCAAGGCTGCTGCAACGACTTCCCCAGAAATGACTCAGGCTGCTATCCGGAAGCTTGTTAGGGATAGTGTAGCCGAAGCTCTAGAGATTGAAAGAGCCGCTGTTGCCGCAAGAGCTGCCGAAGATGCTTCTCGGATAGGGACATCGGGAGAAGCTAACAACGGAACCAATGGGAAGAAATGTACTTACAAGGATTTCAAGAGTGGAGATCCTACTTTGTATAAGGGTACTGAAGGGGCTACTGCCATGGTTCGATGGTTCGAACATACTGAATCTGTGTTTATCTTATGCAATTGCCCGGATGACTACAAGGTTAAGTTTGCCGTTAGTACACTTCGCGATCAAGCCTTATCGTGGTGGAACTCTTATGCAAAGCCCATAGGGATGGAGAATGCTTACAAGGTCACATGGGACGAGTTCAAAAAGTTGGTAACTAAGAAGTTTTGCCCACGAACCGAAGTGAAGAAGTTGGAAGTAGAGTTCTATGATCTGGTAACCGTGGGAAATGACCTTGAGACTTATATTCGGAGGTACCAAGAGTTAGCCGCTCTATGCCCATCTATGGTGCCTGATGATGAAAAGTTGGTAGAGAATTTCATTGGTGGATTGCCCGAAAGCATCCGTGGTGATGTGATTTCTTTTGATCCGCAAACTCTTGATGAGGCAATCAGGATGTCTCAAAAACTCATAGCTCAAGTTCTGAAGAAAGTGACCCCCGCCAACAACAACAACAATAACTTTAACCGAAACCGTAACTACAACAATAACACCAACAATTACCAGAACAACAACAACAAAAGGAAATGGGATGACACCCAAGGTAACAACGCCAACCAACCACCACCCAAAAGACAAGAAACTGCACGGGCCTATGTTGCGGGTCCGACTGAAAAGAAAGGTTACGCCGGTACTCTACCAAAGTGTAACAAATGCCAAACACATCATAACCCGGGGGATTGCCCTAAACCTTGTTTCAATTGTGGGAAGATCGGTCATCTGGCTAAGGGATGCAGGGCTGCTCCTGGGAGAAATAATCAGAATCCACCGCCAACATGTTATGGTTGTGGAGAAGTTGGACACTTTAGGAACAATTGCCCGAAAGGAAATCAGGACATGGGGACCAAGAGGAATTAGCTCGAGGAATAGCGTGCGTGTTTGGGAGAGAGACCGTCAGGACATTAGCAACATCAAAGACAACAACAATGCTTAACCAGAAGGAGTTCATGTTTTAATAAACCGTAGTTGAGCCCTCTAGGGTTGTATCTTTCTTTTGTACTTTCCATAGGTATGTTGGTGTAACCTAGTTGTATTAAGCACTTTCCTATCCAATGTAATACCTATCTTTTGTTATCTTCGCGATAATCATAACCATCGTTTATTCCATTCCTATTCCAATTGCTCAATTCTCCATAGTTTCGCAACAATATACCTTTATCCTACTAGGGATTAGGCCGATTTCATTCTTGACGGACTAGTAGACTAATACCATTTCATAAGATTCATCCATGTATCCAATGAACCATTCAACAAATTTAATGCCAGTTATTTTACTACCATACGGGAGAACTATATTTTTTTTTCTTTTTCAGAACTTTCAAAATAAGCCATTTTGTACCACCCTATAAATAGAATTTCTGTCATTTTATCAAGTATTTACTACAGCTACGCGAGACAATTTTCATGTTACTTTCAAAGGAAATGCTTAGAAAATCATTTATCAAAATAAACCGTTGAACACCATCTAAAACTTTTGGGAAAAAGTAATACCGTTTCAATTTAACCAAGCATCGCATCGTTGGTCCTCAATTATACATAGCCTGATCACCTATGTATAAATTCAGGAGGAACTATGCCGTGAAGAAAATAGTCACATTTTCAGGAATTGATAATAACAATCTTCATTCAAAAGCCTTGTAAACAAATGAAATCTTTCATGAACACCCCTTTTAACAAATCTCACCGGATACTTACATCACTCATCACTCACTCAGCCATTAAGTTGAATTTGCACCATTGACTTCTCTAGGAGAGACTCTACATTATGAAGGATATTTTATGACATAGAAACGGCGAAAGGATAGACGATACCCCTCAGATTTCTAGCAATCCCTTAAGATATTCCTTTTCTAATCGGATATACACGCTCTACCATCGTTAGCCCGACGAATCCTTAAGAGAACTTCCTGAGCACTATAGGATGTATTCAACACCACATAACCAACTTTGTATGGATTAGGATAATCTTTCGATTATTGACGAATTTCATCATCAGCAAAAATAACCATCACGGGAATATATAAAGGCACCATTTAAGACACCCTATGGCCGAAGTGACCATATACATATTTATATATCGAAATGGGAAAGTTAAATTCACGGACCTAGAACTAAACCGGGAGACAACAAAGGAAATTTCACAAGTCAAGAATCAGTTACAAGAAATGAGAAAACAATGGAAGTTAGGTCGATGCATGATGCACATCATACGGAATTGATACCCTTGAACAACGAACCTCCTAGATTCAAGTAGAAGCACGAACTATGATTGAAAGCCTTGCCTTGGAAAGGCATGATACAATTTTTGATAACCCGATAGACTGAGCTCTCGGTATCGGACCATTTCGGATTCTAGTTAGAGCCGGTCAGTTGGCATACACACCTAAGTTTCCGTCAGAACTCAGCAACGTTCATAACACATTTCATGTTTCAAACCTCAAGAAGTGTCTTTCCGACGAGTCGTCCGTTATTCCACTCGAAGAAATTCAACTAAATGACAAGCTTAATTTTGTGGAAGAACCTGTAGAAATCATGGACCGTGAGGTCAAGCAATTGAAGCAGAGTCGAATTCCTATCGTGAAGGTTCGCTGGAATTCTCGAAGAGGACCCGAGTTTACTTGGGAACGAGAAGACCAAATGCGACGCAAGTATCCACACCTTTTTCCCGAGCCTGCTTCTGAAACCAACAACAATTGAATTCAGGGACTGAATTCCCTTTTGGAGGGGCGACTGTCACAACCCGTAATTTCAGGTCATTTTCCTAACCCCGACAATTTACCATTATTCGTAAACCTATTTTCAGATGACTTTAATTCACGTAACCAGTTCGGTTTAGCTGTGAATTCATGCATTGTCAGTCAGGACACATCATTGTAGACTAGAGGAGTCTGCATATCATCAGTAACATCATCAGTACATTAGTTCATGCACGGTTATGCATTAATTATTTTTACGGAAGGTTATTTAATTAATTAACGTTACCACTCAGTCAGTATTATTAACAATTATGCCCAGTACTCCAGACAATGATCCTAATAAACTTTTATAACTACTTTTAATAATATAAAGTTTATATTATTATTTTACCCGGTGTTATTACACCAATTGTTATACTTTTCGTCAAGAGCTTATAATACCGTCAAATTACGACAAATTAACCCGACAGTTGTTCCGACACCCGATTTATGTCAGTAACATCATTTTACAATATTTACAACTTCGTCGTATTTTATTTCGCTTCGTTAACATTTATTTCAAGATAACTCGGTACCCGATAACACCCATAGTGTACACCTAAACAACTAACACTTACATACTTGCAAAATATCTTCAATTTTATCCACTCTCTTACACAAACCCACGCCACCCCCCTTACCCATTTCCTTATTTTTCTTCCATGCCATACTTTCACATTAATGATCTAGTACATGATTTTTGGATTTAATTTACAAACAACACATAGTAACTCATTTGTAAGGTGTAAGATCAAATTCATTCTCTCTTTTCCTCTCCCATATCCACGGCCAACCACAAGAACCAAGCAAATCCATAAAATTTTCATAGCTCTAATATTCTACAAGTCCCATTTGATGTTCTTGTTAAGGTTTTGAAATAAAAACCTCAAGAATCCTTCTCATTTCTTTCCATCCTAACCCACATTGTAAGTAACTTCAAGATTATTAATTTTTCATGTTTTACTTTCATTTGATCTTTATATTTATGTATTTTCATGTGTTATTGGTTAAAAATGCAACATACTTAGTTATGATACCACTTTTCCTTTTAAAAACTCTTATAAACTTTAGATCTATAATTTTTGCTAACAATCTCATGAACCACACTATATTTAGTTAAGTTTAGGACCCCATGACACTTTGAGAAGTGTATGGTAGATCAAGGGTATTTGTGGAGTTGAATGGAGTAAGTTTGATTAAGTTATGAACTAGAAAAATGTATTTTTGCTCTACCTAAAGTACCTACTGCCACGAATTGAATTTTCTGGAAAACTCAGATTTTTGTGAACTATTTTGGTTTCAATATTTAGAAAATACACTCAATAAGGAACGCGTGGGCGCTTAAATCACTAAAAACCGACTTATAACGAAGAAGTTATGAAATATTTAAGTTACGCGACGAAATATACACTTTGCTGAAAAACAGCATGCTGTTGGACGCGTTTTCAGGAGCAAGGCGAGCCGTTAACCATGATCTAGGTGAGCCGAGACATTGAAAATACGTTAGTATAGGTTTATACGAACGCGTGGATACCTAGAACGTTAAAAACGAGCTTATAACGAACAAAATATGGACTTTTAAAGACTCGACGATATGTATATATTTTGACAGCACCCTTTTTAGTAGAAAATAGAGTGTTAAAAACTAGTATTTTCATAACTTGAAATATTGATAGCCGTTTACCAAATCGATCGAGGCGCGGTTGATTCAATGTCAAAAGTAACGATATTGAAATATTGTTATAAGGTTTTTGAGAACGTCAAGTCGGAATACTAATATGTATACAAAGTATATAATTTTCGCGACTAGTTTTACACGGCCAAAATGGTTATATTTTCACAAGTCGTATAAAGTATTATTTTGCGACGAAACTGTTATATTTGACAATATAATACCAAATAAGGATCATGGAGTACCATTTTAATGTAATTACACGAAAAGTCGTTTATGACATAATGAGATATCAATAATGTATTTTTCGACGTTAAATGATATTTTCTAAAACCACAAGTGGTATCGTTAGCATAAGTATGTGCATTAGTTGAGTTACATCATTGCTTATACGAGTCATATCATTCATAATAGGTCCTGTTTAGAGACCGAGTTCCATTTAATCACTACTCATCATTATCATTGTGCTATCATACCAGGTGAGTTTTCATAGCCCCGTATACATTTTATTATTGTTTTTCAAATCCCACGGGGGAGAATACATTGCAACTGTTTTCCATACGAGCCAAAGTATCAGACTTCCTGTACATAGATTAAGTTACCTTGTTGCCAATTGAAAGTCCCCATATAATCATGAACCGTTAATTTACCTGTAAGCGAGAGTGAGTGGATAGATCTATCGAGGGTGACGCCTCCATCCGTGTTGGCTTTGACCAACAACCGATAGCGGATGCATTTCATGTCTTTTCATTTGAGTGTCTGGCAAAACACTCCCAGGGGCTCCAGAGAATTCAGTCACAGCGTCGGGGTCATGAGCTTAAGGCTATTGTACAATCATTTTTTTTATGTGACTTATGTCATACACTTTATACTTGTGGCTATCGTATAACTTCATTTTATTAAACCTATGAACTCTCACCAACTTTATGTTGACCGTTTTTAGCAATGTATTTTCAGGTTATTAGCTATCATGTGGGCATGCATTGGACCATCTTGGAGTCGCGGGGTCGACTTGCATCACTTATTTTCATGCACTTATGTAACCGTTTGATCTACTATGGTTTTGTTTTTAAACTTGCAACATCATTTGGGACCTATGTTTTGTAAACTCTGATTTTATTTATGATCAAACGTGTATTTTCAAAACGACACTTTAGGGCGTTCAATATATCCATTGTATGAGACGCCATGAAAGTCACACCAAGGTATTCAATTCCGCTGCCATTAACAGGTAAATTCAGGGTGTGACAGATTGGTACCAGAGCAATGGTTATAGCGAACTAGGTTGTCCTCATACCCTAGACTATAACTACCCCAACGGTAGCGTCTCATCATTACATCATAAGTGCACATTATTATTTGCGAGGATTCATTACATGGGTTATTCATTTCATTTTGTATTGTTGCCACTGAGATATGTCTTCCAATTCCCGCACTATTGTTATATTTTCTGATGTTTACATCGAGGACGCTATGTCTTCTACTACTTCCATTGTTGCACCTACTCCTCAGATTTCACTTATTGCACCACCTTTGGTTACTGGTGCACCTACAGATTCATCATCCCATACTATTCCGGTTTCCGCAGAATCCAACTCTTATGTTCCGACGTCGCAAGACGATCGGGACGTCCCTATTACTTCAGCCCATACAGAGTATACCATTTGATAAGACGTACATGCTTAGTCCTTATGGACCTATTAGAATGTTTATTGCAAGAAAGATAGTATATCTTCATTCCCTCACTATTAGAACACTCACTACTCATGTATTACCACCAGTATCAACTACTCATACCACTTTTGGTCGTCCCAGAGTGCATACTCCAGTTTTACCGCTTAGACATCGCAAGATAGCGTAAAAGAAGGTAGTGATTCCTTCAGTATTATCACCATCGACTTTATCATCATCATATGGAACCCCATTTATACCATCACATTTCAGGGACTCTACTCACATACTTAACTTACCGCTTGAGAAGCGTACATGGTTTGATACACCATTACCATCTACCACTAAGGACACTACACCACCTTATAGATTAAGGTTGATGAGAGTTCGAGAGCCCTTACTGTTAGACAACCTACTACTCTTCATCGTTAGATGATGATCTCTAATTAATTGAGACTACACATGAAGGTTTGGATGCCCCACAGACCAAACAAGAGCAACAACAAATCGCCAAAGAGTGGCATTCCTCTCAAAGACTCTATACTATCTCAGGTTTAATCGACTCATACTTCCATGACATAATGAACCAACAAGATGCTTTGAGCAATGTTACACCACCACGAGAGAACTCTTCACAACTCCCTTTTCATTACCAAGTTTGATTACATCACATTCTAAACCGATGAGTTGGATTTCACCATTGGTCATCGTAACAACACCCCACCAATCAGATATGACACCGAGACCTTCGAGATTCGGGAGTCTAACCTTGCCTTTCAGTACGACCATTGTCATTTCTTTCTTTCCCATTCTCACTTGACATGAATTAGATAACATCTTGTGGATGACACCAAGATCACGGACTCGACAGGAACATTAATAGATTCCTCAGGAATGGATTGGAATCTACATTATCTCAGACATGAATCGATGCACAACCCGGACCTCACTTCAGGACATCACCCTAGCTTTTACCTTTACTCGCTTTTACTATCATCCTAGCCACGGGAAGGGTGGCGTAGTTCGAAGAAGCTTGTGGTATGTTGATTGTTGTACAACGAGATCCCCAAGTGTTGACTTTACTATATGGGTATGGTTGTGCTATCTATGACACCGGTCAATGTAGACAAAAAATTTTAAGTGTTGTATTCATGTGTTATGAGGATATACGCATGGTTGTGGTGGTATACCTAGTGAACAATGATCGTTGCTATTACGAGTACTCATGGTTGTATTTATACACGCTGAGGTTGTACATGTTGTGGTTGTACATATCGTGGTTGTATTTACACTTGTGGTGGATATATATATACATGTTGTGGTTGTATATATTTTGTACGATAATCATTTCTAGTATGATTGTTGTTGATGTATTCTGTTGTGATCTACCAGAATTATGGCACCTAGGAAAGCTAAAGCCAAGGCTGCTGCAACGACTTCCCCAGAAATGACTCAGGCTGCTATCCGGAAGCTTGTTAGGGATAGTGTAGCCGAAGCTCTAGAGATTGAAAGAGCCGCTGTTGCCGCAAGAGCTGCCGAAGATGCTTCTCGGATAGGGACATCGGGAGAAGCTAACAACGGAACCAATGGGAAGAAATGTACTTACAAGGATTTCAAGAGTGGAGATCCTACTTTGTATAAGGGTACTGAAGGGGCTACTGCCATGGTTCGATGGTTCGAACATACTGAATCTGTGTTTATCTTATGCAATTGCCCGGATGACTACAAGGTTAAGTTTGCCGTTAGTACACTTCGCGATCAAGCCTTATCGTGGTGGAACTCTTATGCAAAGCCCATAGGGATGGAGAATGCTTACAAGGTCACATGGGACGAGTTCAAAAAGTTGGTAACTAAGAAGTTTTGCCCACGAACCGAAGTGAAGAAGTTGGAAGTAGAGTTCTATGATCTGGTAACCGTGGGAAATGACCTTGAGACTTATATTCGGAGGTACCAAGAGTTAGCCGCTCTATGCCCATCTATGGTGCCTGATGATGAAAAGTTGGTAGAGAATTTCATTGGTGGATTGCCCGAAAGCATCCGTGGTGATGTGATTTCTTTTGATCCGCAAACTCTTGATGAGGCAATCAGGATGTCTCAAAAACTCATAGCTCAAGTTCTGAAGAAAGTGACCCCCGCCAACAACAACAACAATAACTTTAACCGAAACCGTAACTACAACAATAACACCAACAATTACCAGAACAACAACAACAAAAGGAAATGGGATGACACCCAAGGTAACAACGCCAACCAACCACCACCCAAAAGACAAGAAACTGCACGGGCCTATGTTGCGGGTCCGACTGAAAAGAAAGGTTACGCCGGTACTCTACCAAAGTGTAACAAATGCCAAACACATCATAACCCGGGGGATTGCCCTAAACCTTGTTTCAATTGTGGGAAGATCGGTCATCTGGCTAAGGGATGCAGGGCTGCTCCTGGGAGAAATAATCAGAATCCACCGCCAACATGTTATGGTTGTGGAGAAGTTGGACACTTTAGGAACAATTGCCCGAAAGGAAATCAGGACATGGGGACCAAGAGGAATTAGCTCGAGGAATAGCGTGCGTGTTTGGGAGAGAGACCGTCAGGACATTAGCAACATCAAAGACAACAACAATGCTTAACCAGAAGGAGTTCATGTTTTAATAAACCGTAGTTGAGCCCTCTAGGGTTGTATCTTTCTTTTGTACTTTCCATAGGTATGTTGGTGTAACCTAGTTGTATTAAGCACTTTCCTATCCAATGTAATACCTATCTTTTGTTATCTTCGCGATAATCATAACCATCGTTTATTCCATTCCTATTCCAATTGCTCAATTCTCCATAGTTTCGCAACAATATACCTTTATCCTACTAGGGATTAGGCCGATTTCATTCTTGACGGACTAGTAGACTAATACCATTTCATAAGATTCATCCATGTATCCAATGAACCATTCAACAAATTTAATGCCAGTTATTTTACTACCATACGGGAGAACTATATTTTTTTTTTCTTTTTCAGAACTTTCAAAATAAGCCATTTTGTACCACCCTATAAATAGAATTTCTGTCATTTTATCAAGTATTTACTACAGCTACGCGAGACAATTTTCATGTTACTTTCAAAGGAAATGCTTAGAAAATCATTTATCAAAATAAACCGTTGAACACCATCTAAAACTTTTGGGAAAAAGTAATACCGTTTCAATTTAACCAAGCATCGCATCGTTGGTCCTCAATTATACATAGCCTGATCACCTATGTATAATTCAGGAGGAACTATGCCGTGAAGAAAATAGTCACATTTTCAGGAATTGATAATAACAATCTTCATTCAAAAGCCTTGTAAACAAATGAAATCTTTCATGAACACCCCTTTTAACAAACTCTCACCGGATACTTACATCACTCATCACTCACTCAGCCATTAAGTTGAATTTGCACCATTGACTTCTCTAGGAGAGACTCTACATTATGAAGGATATTTTATGACATAGAAACGGCGAAAGGATAGACGATACCCCTCAGATTTCTAGCAATCCCTTAAGATATTCCTTTTCTAATCGGATATACACGCTCTACCATCGTTAGCCCGACGAATCCTTAAGAGAACTTCCTGAGCACTATAGGATGTATTCAACACCACATAACCAACTTTGTATGGATTAGGATAATCTTTCGATTATTGACGAATTTCATCATCAGCAAAAATAACCATCACGGGAATATATAAAGGCACCATTTAAGACACCCTATGGCCGAAGTGACCATATACATATTTATATATCGAAATGGGAAAGTTAAATTCACGGACCTAGAACTAAACCGGGAGACAACAAAGGAAATTTCACAAGTCAAGAATCAGTTACAAGAAATGAGAAAACAATGGAAGTTAGGTCGATGCATGATGCACATCATACGGAATTGATACCCTTGAACAACGAACCTCCTAGATTCAAGTAGAAGCACGAACTATGATTGAAAGCCTTGCCTTGGAAAGGCATGATACAATTTTTGATAACCCGATAAACTGAGCTCTCGGTATCGGACCATTTCGGATTCTAGTTAGAGCCGGTCAGTTGGCATACACACCTAAGTTTCCGTCAGAACTCAGCAACGTTCATAACACATTTCATGTTTCAAACCTCAAGAAGTGTCTTTCCGACGAGTCGTCCGTTATTCCACTCGAAGAAATTCAACTAAATGACAAGCTTAATTTTGTGGAAGAACCTGTAGAAATCATGGACCGTGAGGTCAAGCAATTGAAGCAGAGTCGAATTCCTATCGTGAAGGTTCGCTGGAATTCTCGAAGAGGACCCGAGTTTACTTGGGAACGAGAAGACCAAATGCGACGCAAGTATCCACACCTTTTTCCCGAGCCTGCTTCTGAAACCAACAACAATTGAATTCAGGGACTGAATTCCCTTTTGGAGGGGCGACTGTCACAACCCGTAATTTCAGGTCATTTTCCTAACCCCGACAATTTACCATTATTCGTAAACCTATTTTCAGATGACTTTAATTCACGTAACCAGTTCGGTTTAGCTGTGAATTCATGCATTGTCAGTCAGGACACATCATTGTAGACTAGAGGAGTCTGCATATCATCAGTAACATCATCAGTACATTAGTTCATGCACGGTTATGCATTAATTATTTTTACGGAAGGTTATTTAATTAATTAACGTTACCACTCAGTCAGTATTATTAACAATTATGCCCAGTACTCCAGACAATGATCCTAATAAACTTTTATAACTACTTTTAATAATATAAAGTTTATATTATTATTTTACCCGGTGTTATTACACCAATTGTTATACTTTTCGTCAAGAGCTTATAATACCGTCAAATTACGACAAATTAACCCGACAGTTGTTCCGACACCCGATTTATGTCAGTAACATCATTTTACAATATTTACAACTTCGTCGTATTTTATTTCGCTTCGTTAACATTTATTTCAAGATAACTCGGTACCGATAACACCCATAGTGTACACCTAAACAACTAACACTTACATACTTGCAAAATATCTTCAATTTTATCCACTCTCTTACACAAACCCACGCCACCCCCCTTACCCATTTCCTTATTTTTCTTCCATGCCATACTTTCACATTAATGATCTAGTACATGATTTTTGGATTTAATTTACAAACAACACATAGTAACTCATTTGTAAGGTGTAAGATCAAATTCATTCTCTCTTTTCCTCTCCCATATCCACGGCCAACCACAAGAACCAAGCAAATCCATAAAATTTTCATAGCTCTAATATTCTACAAGTCCCATTTGATGTTCTTGTTAAGGTTTTGAAATAAAAAACCTCAAGAATCCTTCTCATTTCTTTCCATCCTAACCCACATTGTAAGTAACTTCAAGATTATTAATTTTTCATGTTTTACTTTCATTTGATCTTTATATTTATGTATTTTCATGTGTTATTGGTTAAAAATGCAACATACTTAGTTATGATACCACTTTTCCTTTTAAAAACTCTTATAAACTTTAGATCTATAATTTTTGCTAACAATCTCATGAACCACACTATATTTAGTTAAGTTTAGGACCCCATGACACTTTGAGAAGTGTATGGTAGATCAAGGGTATTTGTGGAGTTGAATGGAGTAAGTTTGATTAAGTTATGAACTAGAAAAATGTATTTTTGCTCTACCTAAAGTACCTACTGCCACGAATTGAATTTTCTGGAAAACTCAGATTTTTGTGAACTATTTTGGTTTCAATATTTAGAAAATACACTCAATAAGGAACGCGTGGGCGCTTAAATCACTAAAAACCGACTTATAACGAAGAAGTTATGAAATATTTAAGTTACGCGACGAAATATACACTTTGCTGAAAAAACAGCATGCTGTTGGACGCGTTTTCAGGAGCAAGGCGAGCCGTTAACCATGATCTAGGTGAGCCGAGACATTGAAAATACGTTAGTATAGGTTTATACGAACGCGTGGATACCTAGAACGTTAAAAACGAGCTTATAACGAACAAAATATGGACTTTTAAAGACTCGACGATATGTATATATTTTGACAGCACCCTTTTTAGTAGAAAATAGAGTGTTAAAAACTAGTATTTTCATAACTTGAAATATTGATAGCCGTTTACCAAATCGATCGAGGCGCGGTTGATTCAATGTCAAAAGTAACGATATTGAAATATTGTTATAAGGTTTTTGAGAACGTCAAGTCGGAATACTAATATGTATACAAAGTATATAATTTTCGCGACTAGTTTTACACGGCCAAAATGGTTATATTTTCACAAGTCGTATAAAGTATTATTTTGCGACGAAACTGTTATATTTGACAATATAATACCAAATAAGGATCATGGAGTACCATTTTAATGTAATTACACGAAAAGTCGTTTATGACATAATGAGATATCAATAATGTATTTTTCGACGTTAAATGATATTTTCTAAAACCACAAGTGGTATCGTTAGCATAAGTATGTGCATTAGTTGAGTTACATCATTGCTTATACGAGTCATATCATTCATAATAGGTCCTGTTTAGAGACCGAGTTCCATTTAATCACTACTCATCATTATCATTGTGCTATCATACCAGGTGAGTTTTCATAGCCCCGTATACATTTTATTATTGTTTTCAAATCCCACGGGGGAGAATACATTGCAACTGTTTTCCATACGAGCCAAAGTATCAGACTTCCTGTACATAGATTAAGTTACCTTGTTGCCAATTGAAAGTCCCCATATAATCATGAACCGTTAATTTACCTGTAAGCGAGAGTGAGTGGATAGATCTATCGAGGGTGACGCCTCCATCCGTGTTGGCTTTGACCAACAACCGATAGCGGATGCATTTCATGTCTTTTCATTTGAGTGTCTGGCAAAACACTCCCAGGGGCTCCAGAGAATTCAGTCACAGCGTCGGGGTCATGAGCTTAAGGCTATTGTACAATCATTTTTTTATGTGACTTATGTCATACACTTTATACTTGTGGCTATCGTATAACTTCATTTTATTAAACCTATGAACTCTCACCAACTTTATGTTGACCGTTTTTAGCAATGTATTTTCAGGTTATTAGCTATCATGTGGGCATGCATTGGACCATCTTGGAGTCGCGGGGTCGACTTGCATCACTTATTTTCATGCACTTATGTAACCGTTTGATCTACTATGGTTTTGTTTTTAAACTTGCAACATCATTTGGGACCTATGTTTTGTAAACTCTGATTTTATTTATGATCAAACGTGTATTTTCAAAACGACACTTTAGGTCGTTCAATATATTCATTGTATGAGACGCCATGAAAGTCACACCAAGGTATTCAATTCCGCTGCCATTAACAGGTAAATTCAGGGTGTGACATCAATTATCATCACTGAACCGTATGGAAGCCTTAGCTCCTTTCTCATGTTAGGCTTAAAGAAAAGGCAACAAGAAAAGAACACACAACATCAATTAAACCTACCCGAGACCCTTTTAAAGGGATCGTGAAGCCTTCTTGACTCGTGCTTAACCAACAGAAACAAAAAGGATTACCTTTTAATTCGGATGTCAAAGAATGAAGAATGTAAGATAAGCTGGTTGTGGTGGTAAGAAGGATGAAATGTGTTGTGTTTCTTGATCTGCTATCGAAGAGAAAAAAATTAGAATAGGGGCGGACTCTTTAAGGTGTTGGTGTTTTAGGGCTGTGATAAAATGCAAGTGTTAAGGGTTTGAGTTGTGGGTGAGATGAGGCACGATCTGAGAATTTTTTTGAGAAGTAGCAGGGAGGCGGATTTGTTTTTTGATGAAGAATGAGATTAGGGTTGATCAATTCAGGATTAGGGTGAGTGTTAAATGCACTAGTTATTAGGGTTAACCAATAGTTGGACGTTTCACATGTACTCTTGGGCTGGTGTGTTGATTTGATATATCTCATGTGGGCTTATGGTATATACATATAATGTTGGGTTGTTGGATGTGGGCTTTAGGTTAGCTTCCAAGCCATTAACTGCTAAATAGATACATTGAATGAAAAACTCACCAAAGAGTCGTATGAATTTTGGTTGAGACACAAGAATTTTTTGGTTGTTGTGAGTCTCAAATTGTATCGGTGAGTCTCTAACAGTTTTGGTGATAAAAAAATGGTGTGATCTATGACATTTTACTAGGACTCACACGTCTAGGCTAGTACTTGGGTATATCAAATATCAACGTGATTATAGTGTTGTGGATTTGGCAGCATGATCATATTGGTACCTACTATTTGAGTGAGCCTGCGATTTGATCTGTGTAATTTGAGTTATAGTTGACTAATTGCAACTTGGATAATTGCGAGTTGACTAGTTGCTATTTGACTTGTTGCGACTTGACTGATTGCGATTTGACCAGTTGCGATTTGATGTTGCGAGTTGACACTTGCGATTTGACTAATTGTGAATTGGTTAATTGCAATCTGACTTATTGCAATTTGACAATCTGTGACTTGACGTGTTGCGATTTGATCAAGTTGTGATTTGACTTCTGTGACTTGACTTTCGAAGATTAGTATTGCACTTCACTTTTGGGTATTTTTGTTGATTTCACGGTTTCTCTTGTTGATTTTAGAAAATCCTAGGAAAGATTTGATTTCTCGGTTTAAATCTCAAGAACTGTAAAATCCCATGAAATTAATTTTGGAAATGTAGGCTGGACTAGGATTTAGACATAATAAAACTTACGGGGGTTGACTATGCTGTTTTCGGGATTTGTTGGTGCTGCGAGATCGGTAGGAATTGGGAAATTATAGTAGCTTGGTTGGCTTGTTAACTCACGGGTTGGTGTACTTAGTGTCTCAAACATCTCGGGGTTGGATGGATGCACGATGTTTGATGACCCTTGCTTGAGCGGATTTATGGTGATTAGACTTGGATGTTCAAGAGGTGGATATATACAATAAAGGATGGAAGGTTGGGTATATATCACTACCTATATTTAAAGGAGTTACGTTGTTGTGCTTAATATAGGTTCTAAATCACAATTTAGTGCAAGTATAAGTCGCGGACTTGTTCTTTATCAAGCTTCATCAAGTGATTGTTGTTTCTCAAGCTTCTAAAGAGATTGTAGTACAAGATTTTCTCAAGAGGTGGTCAGACTTAAAGACAGGAGGTGATTTGTTTAGAGACGTGTTTTAACCTTTTACTCACTCTAAAGTTAAACACATTTCATCAAGCGGTTTTGACATATTACGAGCTTCAGTGAATTGTTAATCTGCTAAACCATTGATGAGGAGACTAGCAAGGGGTTACTACAAAAGAGTCTTAATCACCATCTTCTTTGCAGTAGTTTTATTTGTCTCTTTCCATGTATTGTGCCTGACAAATTCACAAACATCACGGACTCTCAGCTTTGGCAAAAAGGTCATTTCATGTCCTTTTTGAGGGGGAGAATTAGCGCGTGTTTCCTAGCGGTTTAGCGGTTCCGGTTACAGCGGGTCAGATCGTAGTGGTTCAGTCTCCAGCAGTTTGAATCTTTGCGGTTCCAGTTTCAGTGGTTTAGCTTTCAATGGTTTGGGTCTTAGCAGATTGCATAAGATTTCAGCGGTTTGATACTTACTGTTGTGCAGTTTGTTCTTGAATTTATTTATCGGTTAAATCTCAAGAACTATAAAATCCTGTACACAGTACGACAACTATTCCATGCACTGCACCTGATAACATCCAAGCAGCTGGGTCAGACAGCTATGTTTGATATGACTGACTATGAGTCATGGGCTCTGCTAAGAATTAGCGCATGTTTCTTCTCCCTTTGACTATTCAACCGCACAAAATGATCACGAAGTTAATTTGGTATTCCTTGCTTGAGAGTGAAGTTGGATTTCACGAAAGAGTCTACCTATTTTATCTTGAAATCGGGGATGGTTGGATGCATGATTTTAATGATAACTTGCTCGTGCTTAAGATGTAAGTTGAAGACTTGGGTTATCTAGTTACCAGCAGTCGGGGTTACTATCACTTAAGAGTTATTGGAGTACTCAGTGTCACACGTCAATGACGATGTCGATAATCGCAAGAGGTGTTAATGTCTCATACTTTGGTTGGGTATTGAGCACTTAGAGATTTGCTTGGAGCATCAATTCTCTACACCGTTCTTCCGACATTAGTGCAAGCTTAAGTAACAAATTTGGGGACTTCTACTTCAGTTTTCAGTATTGGTATATCGGGTTTCCTTCATCAAGTGGTCACTAATCTGTGTACAAGGTTGGTTAGTTGGCCAAAGGTCTTAAAAGTTGTGATGTGATCTGTAATTCTCACGGGATATTCTTAACCCAAACTGATGTTCTCCAAAATCTAATCAGTCATGCCACATTCAATCTATTACTATCTCACGGTTTCTTTTTGATTTTGTAAAATCCCGCAAAAGAACATATTTCTCGGTTTAAATCATAGATTTGTAAAATCCCGTGATGATGGGTTATGCGCTCTTGACTGTGATTGGGTTAAAACCATTATCAAAGTTCAGTTAAATCATCATAAAGGGCTAGATTTGGGCATTAATCACAAGATGTGACTACGGAGTTAAGTCATTATTAATTATTTGAGGCTGAAGTGAAATTTCATGGGTGCGTGTACTTAGTATCTGAAGATATCGGGGAGGTTGGATGAAGATTCTTCGAGATCCTTGTTCGAGCTTTCAACATTTACAATGACGAGGACTTGGATATCTAGTTAATTTTTCTTTCTCTCTATTACAAAATAACTATCACTTTAAGGAGTCACGTTGTAGTGCTCAGTGTAACACGAAGTTGTGGATATCCAAGAGGTGATGTAAGTCTTATACTTGATGGTTGGTTGGTTGAAGAGTATAGAGTACTTAGGGATTCAATGTTCCACAAAGTCTCTACACCGCTCTTTGTCTCGCATTAGTACAAGTTTAAGTCACAAGTTCGGGTTATGTTACTTCAGTCTCAAGTTCATCATATTGGGTTTCCTCCATCAGTAGTCACGACATCAAGCCGACAATATAATAATGGGGTTGATATTGAGTTAGATGAGAAAAGTAGAAAAGAGAGAAATGACGTCTGTACACTTCAGTGCAGGCCTCGTTCTTCATTGGCAATGACGTCTGTACACATCAGTGCAGGCCTCGCTCTTCATCATTATGATGTCTGAATACATCAGTTCAGGCCTCGTTCTTCAAAGAAAAGAAAAGTGTACGCTTGAGTGCACTTTATCTTCAAAAGAAGAGGAATCTTCTTATTTATGGCCATTCTCATCCACAAGTTTCATGCTCTTTCCGTGCTTATTCAGTCTTCAAGTGGATCGGCGCATATTGGAGTATATTTTTATTCACGTATTCAACCAAAAATTGCAATTGACAGGCATATGCAATCTTTTAGGGGGAGAAAGGGTGAATAAACAACATGTCAGTCTTCAAGAACCGCCAAGCGGAGTTACTTATCGTTGATGGTATTCATATTCACTAGTTCAATCATCAAAAATTACAGTTGGCAGGCATATGCAATTTTTGAGGGGGGGAAAGGGTGAATATTATTCTACATGTTGGTTGATGATTGAGAAATGGTCATACGACTCCTAAATACGTCAGTTCAGGAGTCGTGCAAACCATGGTTCTCCAACACTACATCTTCCTCCGTCTATCAAGGAGTTGAAGAACATGGTCATGGAATGCTAATCGACATCGTCTCACGGGCTGGTATAATCAGCAACAAAGGGTTTCTAGTCAATGCTTCATGTACACGTCATTACGCTGCATGTACACATCATGATGATGATTCTGATTAATCGTAACCATCATGGGGGAGAGAAATGTGTACACCAAGGACGCACAACAGGTTTACGTGATCGGGCTTAATCATTTATTCCGGTGTTGATAACCGCAGAGATGATCAGTGGTTCAACTTATTACCTTGGTATTAACGTTTCACTGTTACGTCATGGGCAGATTAATCGTAACCATCAAGGGAGAGAGAATGTGTACATCAAGGATGCACAACAGGTTCACGTGATCAGGGCTTAATATTCAAGGATGGATACATACTATAGATGATCAGTGGTTAAACTTGTTACTTTGGTGTTATACTAAAGACTGAAGAAGGTCGAGTCGTCAGTCTATTCTACATTCTCTGATGTGTGTTATCATCTCATGTGTACGCTGTGGGCTGATGGGTTATATGTAAGGTTACTGGAAGGCATTTGGTGAGATGAAGATGATTGGTATTCTGTTCCTCCTAATTGGGCAATCTTGAAGAAGGTCGAGTCTACAGTCTATTCTACATTCTCCGCTATGTGTTAGAAGACTAAAGACGGCATGCATTTGGCTATCAAAAGACTTCTTCATATTATGGGCGTTCATCCAAAGTCTTCTTTCTATTATGGGTGTTCATCAAAAAGGTTGTCAGATTGGGGGAGAGAACTAATTAGGGGAGAGTGAAAAGCCTGAATTAATCCCTGATTAAATGTGCTCACGTTGCTCTTCAGCAAGTCAAATGATGGAAGCGGAGAAAATTTAGGATGCTGTGGAGTAATGGTTTCTGGTTCGTATCCTTGTATATATTTACTTCATATTTTTTGTTCATATCTTATACCAATTTGTAAATAGATATATAGAAAACATGCAAATTGTAAATAGAGAAACGTAAAACCAGAAAAACCCATAAAAATTGAAAATTAGAAAATACCAAAAAATAGTTTCACCTAGGCATGTCTTCTGTTTATCGATAACATTTACGGACTTAGAAATGCCATTCAATAATGGCACGGGTCTTTAAATGAAGCTCGAGCAGAAGTTAAAATGGATGGTTGAAACATGTCTAAATGGCTTGCTATTACTTTAGATAGCAACCCGCGCTTCAAACTGGGGAAAGCATGTCGCCAAAAAGACGGCTGTTCCTCCAACTGGGTGATGTTCACCTGGGCATGGATTACTTTATATCCATGTTTCTTTGATCTGATGTACGTTTCAGTGCATCATTTCTGGTAAAGGAAGAGAAATCTTCTTTGCATACAAATAGTTTTCATTCAATGATTCTTCTGAAAATTATTTGTAAGACACTTGGTGATTATGTGTTGCTTGAAATTCTTTTATACTTGGATTGTGCATAAAATTTGTCACTCAATCAACGACAACAAATATTTAACTAGAATACGGGTCATTGATTGAGGGGGAGAATGAATTCAAATTTTATATCATCAAACAGATTTATTGGTTAAATCATACTTGTTAGAAATGGATTTGTAGTTAATGGGGTATTAGTTGAAGAAGATCTTGCTAAAACTTTATATCAAATGGCCAAATGTGTTAGTTGCTAGAAAGTTTAGGAAATTATGTGCAATTTGCTTATAGTTTCCTAGCTTTATGTATCCAGAAGGTTCATTTGTGTTACTTTGGAATCCTCGTTTAATCCCCTAAATACTTTAAGACTCAAAACCTAAAAGAAGTAAGAAAACCAGTTGTGTTTGATGTTCTTGAATACTCCTATGACATTTGTATGATCTGAATGAATGAGTTTCAAATGTTGTTTGACTCTTGTTAGTCGATTGTTGCTTAAATGTTGTTGATATTGTGCATATGTTCTCAGGATTCGCTTAGGTATATAACTATCATGATAGAATCACGTTCCTAAGATCCTGAATTGAATATTGAAATTTGTGTGAATTGCCATGCTCATGATTGATAATTGCTCTTCATGCTAGATAGTGGTTTGATATATTCTCTGACTGTGGTTTGAATATGAGATGAATATGGTATTATGAGTTGGCAAGATGCTATGTCGTAGCCATTAATGAATAATGTATCTGCATGCATTGCATATCTTTGTGGATATTCTTATGCAGATTCCATAGCCAAAATGAATGTACCAGTTCCCGCTCTAACCATTTGTTCAGATGTTTAAGCACTATTGATTGGCTCAGAATTCACCACGACAACAACATCGGCAGCAACAACAACAACAACACCTTCATCACCACCACCACCTTCAGTGAAACAAAGCAATATTTGTTCCGATCTCGCCAAGTGGGGATCTACAATACTTGGACGTTTTTGTTGGTGGATGGATAATCGATGTTGACCACTGACTCACTCAGAAAAGCGGATGATTACATCGTCTGCGCAAAAAGGTCAATATCATTTGTGTCATAATAATCACTTTGTGCATAATAAGCAGTGAATCTCCCTCATAGTTTAAGGGGGAGCATAGTATGTTCCATCATCAGAATACATTAAAATTGGACACATTTTCTCCCACATTTTCTAACTTATTTAAATCAATTGGGATCACAAATCTCAAAAGGTTTGAAATTTTTGATCGGGGGAGAGAATGTGATTTAAATATGAAACCTGATGAAAATGTGATGTTTTGGACTTAAGTGTGAGCTCTCTCATATGTGCTAAACTCTTTCGTATATCGATGCACATATTGAGGGGGAGCGAATGGACTAAAAGGATTTGGCATCTCACGTGAGCAAGGCTCAGACTTCACCAATGAATTGATGAAACATATACTGTCATTGATCGAAAGGACATATCTTGGCCGGGTAATAATTTCAAGTTGGTCTAACCAGTGATGTAAGCGTGTCTCGAAAAGGATGTGTCTGAGTAGAGTGTACCATTTCGAGAAACTTTCTGTGGACTTGACCAGGTCGGGTAATAATTTCAAGCTAGTTTAACTAGTGATGTAAGCGTGTCTCGAATCGGTCATGTTCACTGAAAGTGGATCAATTCAAAAAGTGCGAACTCCACCCAACATGTGCAAATTTATAAATCAATCATCCGAGCACATGTTGAGGGGGAGCATTTGAAAAATTCAAAACTCTCAAAGTGTTAGTAAAATGTGTTTCTTAATCATGAACACTTTGAGAGATTTTTCAAAGATTTGGTTAATGGCAATTGTGGAAGAACACCAAAGACCGACCATGTTATTTAACGTATTGGAGTTATAAGGATGGTAAGGTTAGGTACAAGTTCCCACAATCCCGCCAAAGCCGGAGGGATCTACCCAGGGACAATCCACTAGTTAGTGTAGAAGTCCTTAGGTATGATTACAAAAAAGGAGAAAAGTGAATAAGGGAAGTGTGCCGACTGAGATGGAGCTAGTACTGGAACAAACCCAACAAGGTACTAGTAATGAAGTCTCGGTAAGCGCTGAAGGGGTTTGAAGAATGAAAAAGAAATGTAAAGATAAAGGGTGAAAAGAAAGAAGCCCTCCTTACACTTTAGGCAGAAACCGGGTCAATTCATATGTTGTCAGAATCACTTGGTTGATTGTTGACATTGAAAAAAAGTATCATGGACCCAGTGATACGCTGCACAACCCTCCCTAGCCACTCAAGGTCCCTCAAAGGATTCTTGTTTCAATTATCACGGAGTTCAATACATTTCTATCGTCTCTCTCACTCCGAGTTAGATGATATTGAAAAAATGGCAGTTCTCTCCAGCCTCCGCTCACTAAATCAAAATGCACATTCGAGTCTAGAGCCACGAGATGCATAATAAAATCTCATAGGAACACGTATAATTTGTACACTGGTTGTTCAACATTAAGGACACCAGTTGTAAACTATGAGTCCTACGCAGATCTTAGCAATCTGCCAGAACATTTATGAGAGAATTTACGAATGTAAATCTCAATGATTGAATGGAAATTCCTGCCAGGGTCAACATCAAACAGCCCTGAAAGCAGGTCACTTCGGTAATTCCTTGTGGATTACGCTTAGTGATCACGGCGGTTTCAAACGGTCTACAGTCGTGGAGTGATCTCCAGCGACTCACCTAATCGTTGATTTACTATGGTAAGATCTTAAAAAACCCTTTGTGGGTTTTCAATTCAGGAACGGTCTTGGTAAGGATTAGAGAGAGTTTTCACACAATGTTGTTAACAATCTCGAAGTCCGAACCTATAAGTACCAGATGATTTATTGCTAACTGTCGTATGCAGGAACTTCTGGCGGTTGTAGCTGTTGGATGCTGTAGCTGCTTGCGGTTGTAGTTGGTTGTAGAAAAGATGCCAATCCTCTACCACATGTTCACACTGCATCATCATTGTAATTCAACAAAGTCATGATCAACCAAAAGACCTTCAACACAGCTTCTGCAAACTCTGATGCTGAAGATCATGACACCAAATAGTGTGAGCATGTCGGCTCGAAGATTATCACATCACGTGGAGACATACTACTGAAAGATGGCTTGAAGATACATGTTGGATGATACTTTCGAAGAATACTCAAAATCATCCAAGACAAAGGAAAAGTAATCAAAAGTTCACTGCTGGAGGCACAATGATCAAAGTTACAAGACATTGAAGAATCAAAGACTACGAGCTATGAAGACAAGTTCAGAAGACAGAATGCTAGAGTTCAAATTATTATTTTCGGGGTGACATCCCTTAGGGGGAGATTGTTAGGAATATAAATATTCTGATGAAGGTTCGGTCACCCCGAGTATCTATTTAGCATTTACATAGCTCGTAGGCTTATTTATATTAGCTTAGTACTATTAGTAATATTAGTTTTATTAGATTAGTCGTATCTATATTTGTGGAGTGGGTTGGGTCTTTACCCACTGTCAGCTCACTCCACAGCCCACTAGGGGCACAAATATTAGGAACTATAAATACACCTTCCCACACTTGGGAAGGGTTGGAACTCTTGTATTATTTCACACACCTCAAGCTAATCTTACAAGTTTTTCCCTCACCTCTCTCTACTTCATCTCTCTAACATCTCACTAACTCCATGGGTTTCTTGATCTTTCAAGATCCAAGACCACCCGAATAGATCCACACAATCAAGTTGTTTATATCTTTCAGAATCTTCTCTCTTCACTAGGTTTGTGATTTAAGTTATGTTTTTGTTGTTGGGATTTATCTGATATATACTTTAGATGCTTCGCTATATGTTTAATTGGTTTGTCTTCTCATATATGTCGATTATTGAGCTTTGTTCGAAGTAGGTTGACTTTTAAAAGTCAATGTAATCAGCAGTTGGGCACTTTAGAGATAGATATGAGTAGATTATTCATGTCTCTCGTGATTTCAGATGTCCTGGCTTAAGTTATATATCATCTAGTGAGTTTTTTCCTTGTTGCGTTCTTCGTAGCAGTTTGTAGGAAAATACCCTATTGATTGACTTGATAAGTAATGTAAGTGGATATAAAGGAATATAGGCATTTGTATCTGAGTTAGGACTTGGTCAGATGTGTATGTGTGAGTGTGAGCATTAGTGGTTCTTGCTAGCGGTTTGACTGGTAATGTTCTCGTCAGCGGTTAGGGTGTTGGTCCGTACTAATATTCTTGTTAGCGGTTTGGATGTCATTCATGCTAGCGGTTTGCCTGTTAAATGTTCATGTCAGCGGTTAGGGTGTTGGTCCGTACTAATACTCTTGTTAGCGGTTTAGATTTTATTCGTGCTAGCGGTTTGCCTATTAAATGTTCATGTCAGCGGTTTGCTAATCAATATTCTTGTTATCGGTTTGATAGTTTGTGAATTTAATAATCTAGCGGTTTGTGGGGTTGAATATCATTGAATATTGTATTGTAGCGGTTTAACTGATTTTTTTTAATATTAAATTCTAGCGGTTTGACCTGTTCTCGAAATATATATATTCTAGCGGTTTACCTGTTGTAGCGGTTTGACTGATTTTTGAATATTAAATTCTAGCGGTTTACCTATAGTTGCGGTTTAACTGATTGGTTAATTTTATATTCTAGCGGTTTATCTGGTGTAGCGGTTTAACTGATTTATGAATATTATATTCTAGCGGTTTGCATGATGTTATGGTTTAATTCATTCTTGAATACTATAGTCTAGCGGTTTGATTGTTTCAGCGGTTTGGCTATATTCTGTATGGAATATTCCCGCGGTTTGAATGTCCTCCTTTGAAATTGTTCTTAAAAGATGAGTTAGGTCTAATGTGTGTTTAATCACATTCTTTTTGACACTTCATTTTAACTTGATTGTTACGTGTATTATGAGACTTATGTGTGCAAAGTATGAGGACATAAACTTCTTTGACTGGGCCTAGTCTCTTAAGCTGTACACCCCATGATTAGCATTGGTTCTTGAATCTTGTTTGTCTTGTGTACGATCATAATGTCTAAGTTGCTAGATTATGTCCCGTCTCAAGATGAATTTACTCTTATTGTGTGATCATTGCATCCTTATGACTCTGTTTGCTCAAGGTCTAGGCTGCTGGTTAGACATATCATATTTGTCACACATATCTCACACCTAACACCAATCTTCCTGTGTGGATATTTTCTTGTGTTGGTAACTGTGCAGCATCATGTCTAACCCGAACGCACCTGAGGTTCAAGCTCCCGCTATTCCTCCACCAGTACGCATAGATGAACAGATTCTTCCTCATGACCAATGGCTTGCCATAGGAAGGAGCAACTGCTATCTTGATATGGACAAATCACAAAACAACCCCATTTACAAACTTGCTGTGGATATTTTGAAGCAAACGAACTTCTTTAGAGCTTTTGTTGCCTGTTCATCTATTCCATCCATCTACATCCAACAGTTTTGGGATACTGCGAGATACGACAGGATATCTGGTGACTTCAGCTGTCAACTGGATGAACAATGGTTCACAATCACCCTAGACACAATCAGAAACGCACTCCAAATCACACCTGTCACCGAGAACCAACCATTTGCTTCCCCACCATCACCTGAGGAACTCATCAACTTTATCAACGATCTGGGCTATCTTAAAACCATCCATGCTCTTTCGTTAGTCAACACATATGACATGTATCAACCCTGGAGAGCTATCTTAACCATTATCAACTTATGCCTTATGGGAAAAACGTTAGGGTATGAGAGACCAAGAGCTCCTGTGATACATATACTTTGGGGAATACTGAATCATGCCAACATAGATTATGCTGAGAGAATTTGGGAAGAGTTTACTTATTCAATTCATTCGTTCATTGGGGACAAAACAAATTTGGTACAACAGAAAACCAGAAGGAAGAAAGTCAATCCTCTTGTGATCCCCAATATCAGATTCACCAAGCTAATCATCTTCTATCTCCAAAGTGTACACAACTTTCACCCTCGATTGGACTCCCCACTTTACCTGCCCGACAATGAACAACTTCTTGGGAATCTCAAGTTCACAATAAGAGGGTCTAAGTATGTGTTGGTCCACGATTTGTATGTGGATCTCTAAGTAGCCTTGAATACTTAGTAGATGGTTGGGATAAATCCAAACCAGTCTAAGTGAGAATCCCTTAACGATTGTTAATGTTAATGCGGAAACTTAACAAGAACAATGAAGAACACAGAGTTAACACTAACTTCGTATAATTCTATTAATCACAATTGTGAAACTCGTATAACTCTCTTACTAAACTAACAATCTTAGGGATCCTTTTATACACCAAGGAAACCCTAATACTAACCGACTAAGAAGATATTCACGAATCTTCTAAAAAGATACTTACACGTTTGTATCTTTTCCTAACATATCTCTAACAAACTTTCCTTATATCACGACCAGACTTAACATAATAAGTCAACCAGACTTAATACAGACTACCATACTTAACATGTATTACCAGACCTAATACAAAAACAGACCTAACTCTGACATATTACCAGACCTAAGTTTGTCTTCTCTTGAACCGTGTGATAATTCCCAACAATCCTCCCTTAACTTGATCTTCATGCTCCATGAACTTCAAGTTCTTCTGATTTAGCTTTCTGAGGATTGAATCTTGAACACTTTGAATTACCTTTAGGTCTTGAACCTTTCTAGTAGCTTGAATCTTGATAAGCTCTTCTGATATGGTCTTTGCAGCAACATTAACTATATGTACATCAAATTCATTTAAGTTTCAGACTATTCTCATCACTTCCAGATGTGTTACCATCTGTGAAAGGTGAATCATTGAAAATGTAATGGATTTGAAATCTCTTTACCAATAACCATTACCACTGGAGTAGCCAATGTTTTGGTGTGTAAGACCATGGTACATTAATAACCATATGATTTTTAGCAAATCATCAGCTTATCAACGGATTTGTTAAGTCTTTACCAAAAGCCGTTTGCTTCTGGACTAGCCAATTCTTTGATGGAAAAGCACCTCATCATGGTGAATTGATTACCATTTATGGTTTTCCACAGCCTTTACCATAAGCCATAACCTTGTGGGCTAGCAAACTCTTCACTTATCTTAGATATGGTGAGTTGAATACCATACAATTTTTGGCAAATTGTCAGCCATAAACGGATTTGAGCTATCTTTACCTGTAGCCGTTTGCTCAGGATTAGCCAGTCCTTGTGTTGATAAGACAAGGTGGACTAATAACCTTTTGTTGTGTTAGTGCAAGGCACCTCCACCAAGTGAGAAGTTCCAATAATCTCACTTAACAACTTGAAAGCATACTTAATCCAGCATTGTCTATAAAAGAAATAGAAGACACACATTTTTTTTTAACACTAACAGAACTAAAAACAAAACTACAAGACTTAAAGATAACCTAAATGCTGGTAAGTACTCATACTTTACAGTTTGACCTCCCCTTAAGTCAAACTAGGGGTTCATCATACCAATGTTAACTACCAGATAATTGAACCTAGGGCCATCAAATGCTTTAGTTAACAGGTCAGCAACATTAAAATCTGTATGTATTTTCTCCACTCTAATCAACTTCTTTTCAAAGCAATCTCTAATAAAGTGATGCCTGATTTCTATATGCTTAGTTTTAGAGTGATATACTGGGTTCTTAACAATACAGATAGTACTCTCATTATCTATGTGGATAACAGTATTCATAAAATTCAAACCATAGTCCAGCATCTGATTCTGAATCCACAAGACTTGTCCACAGTAGTTAGCAGCTGCAACATACTCAGCTTCAGTGGTGGAATTGGCCACAATTGTCTGCTTCTTGCATTGCCAAGATATCAATCTCCTTCCAAGGAATTGACAACCTCCTGTTGTGGATTTCCTATCAAGGCTTGCACCAGCATAGTCACTGTCTGAATAAGCTGTCAGGTCAAAAGATGACTCCTTAGGGTACCAAAGGCCCAAATTTGGTTTGCCATTTAAGTACCTAAAGATTCTCTTCACAGCATGAAGATGTGAAGTCTTCGGTTGTACCTGAAAACGTGAACAAACACAAACTGCATACATAATGTCAGGTCTAGAAGCAGTAAGATACATGAGGGAACCTATCATGGATCTGTAAAGATGCACATCCATATCAGCAGCATCTTCAACCTTTGTCAAAGGCACCTTGTTTTCCATGGGAGTGACTGCAGTCTTCACATTTGTGAACTCAAACTTCCTCAAAATTTCTGCAACATACTTGTCTTGAGAAATAAAAAGTCCATCATCCTTTTGTTTTACTTGCAGTCCCAAGAAAAATGTAAGTTCTCCCATTGAGCTCATCTCAAACTTGCCCTTCATTAAACCTTCAAATTCATCACACCAAGACTTTCTTGTTGATCCAAAAATGATATCATCCACATAAATTTGGACAAGAATGATATCCTTCTGGTCTCTCTTAATGAATAAAGTCTTGTCAATTACACCCCTGATGTACCCATGTTCTTCTAGAAACTTTGAAAGAGTTGCATACCAAGCTCTAGGAGCTTGATGAAGACGATATAAAGCTTTAATAACCTTGTACACTTGATTGGGGTTAGCAGGATCCTCAAAACCAGGAGGTTGGTGTACATACACTTCTTCTTCAATAGTGCCATAAAGAAAAGCACTTTTGACATCCATCTGATACACCTTGAATCCCATGTATGATGCAAAGGCCAAAAATAACCTGATAGCCTCAATTCTGGCTACAGGAGCAAAAACGTCATCATAATCTATGCCCTCCTCCTGTTTGTATCCTTGTGCTACCAGTCTTGCTTTGTTCTTTACAACTACCCCTCGTTCATCCCTTTTATTCCTGAAGACCCACTTAGTACCAATAACTTTAGCTCCATAAGGTAGATCTACAAGAACCCATACTTTCTGTAGCTTGAACTGCAGCAACTCTTCTTGCATGGCTTCTACCCAACTTTCCTCCCCCAAAGCTTCAGAAACAGTAGCGGGTTCACTTTGAGAAAAGGAAGCAAGCAAATAAACAATGTTGCTGGTCCTTATGATTGACCATTTGTTGTTGTTTGACCAGGCTGATGAGTGCAAGTGAGTCAGACTGATGTTGCACTCTACTTCTGGTTTGAACAACAGACTTTGGATCACCAATTATTTGGCTCTTGGGATGAATGGTGTGGATCCGGAGAGTTGGAGTTGGACTTACATCCACTTCTGTGGGTAAGTTTTTGAAGTCAGTTATGACGCCTCCTTCATCATAGGAAGCTCCTTCAAAGATACATTCGTTTGGATTTGAGAACACTTCAAGTTCTGGCATCTCTGAATCAATACAAACAGCACTTGAAGAAAGGTATGGTTGAGCATCACAACCAGACTTAAAATTGGAAGTACTGGTAATGTTAGGAGTTGCTTCTTTGCCAGTATCTTGAGACTTGAATTCAAAATCCTTTTCTTGAGAAGAAGAATTCTTGATTTCTGCTTCAGCTGCAGTACACTTGATCTCTGTTGAAGGAATCACAATAAGCTCTGCCATATCATCAGTGTTCCCTGTATTAGAAGGATCTTTGGTACCTTATGCTGAGTATCACAAATTTGTGATATTGAGAAAAGGTTGAATTTCCCAAGTTCTTTCACAAAGGATACATTGTCAAATTCTATGTTGCCCACTATTATTCTTCCTTTACCAGTTATCTGTCCCTTGCTTCCTCCAAAAGTAACAGAACCTCCATTGAATTCTTGAAAATCATTCAAATAGTTCTTGTTACCAGACATGTGCCCAGAGCATCCACTGTCAAAGATTCCTCTATCTCCCATATAGCAAAGTGGATGATCCTGCACAAAAAGAAGAGAAATTAGTTTCTCTTAGGAACCCAGGCCTGAGTAGGCTTGGGTCCGCCTTGTGGATCAACATACTTAAATTTCTTATTTGAACCTGATCCACTGTTGTATTGGGATTTATATTTGTTTGAATCCCAAGACAAACATGCTGAGGTCTTAACAGCAGAACCCCCATTTCCCTTTACAGCACTGGTTTTTAAAGGTTTTGCTGTTTGCTTCACAACTGGTCTCCTCATAGGTGAATGAGGTTTGTAAAAATGATTTCTTTGATTGTTTGCATTCACCTGAGGCTTATAAAATGATTGTCTGGATCTCACATAACCAGTATTCACATTAGATCTCACAGAATTAACATAACCAGTATTCACATTAAGGTTCCTAAAACCAGACCTAAAATTTTGTCTACCAGTATTAACATAAGAGTTAGGTCGGGTAGAGTAAGACTGTTGGGCTGGTCTGGGATTAAACTGGTTGGCATGATTAATCCTATTAGCATTATTCCAGACTGGTTTATTTGAAACATGACCAATATTAGCATTCATTCTCTTTTGCTCAGCCTCTCTCTTTATTCTCTTTTCATGAAAATCACAGTCCCTAATCAAGTGACCTAGACTTCCACAAACAAAACATCTTTTAGGAGCATAAGTGTAACTACTCCTAGATTCTCTGTGAACACTACTGCTTCTTGGTGACTCATTCATTTTAACAGATTCCCTAGGAGTTTTTATGTGCTGGGCACAACTAGGTTTGACTGTCTCAGGCTTTGGTTCAGTCACTACAGGTTTAGTTACAACAGGTTCACACTTCTTAACAAACTTAGGTTCAGGACTCTCATTTACTTCGCCTTTTGACTAAGACTTAGAGTGATCAGAGGCATCACCAATAGATCCTTCAGAGTCATTAGATTGACAAGAAGAATACTTACTAGTTCTGTCCTCTGAGGTGGTTGAATCAGGCACTTGAGGACCTTTCTTTCCATACACAAAAAGTAAATCATCTAACTCTTCTTTTTCAAGAGGAGTATAGTCATCACTCAGTGGTGGTGGTATTCCTTAAAGTCACCAGTCTTAACAAACCTATTATACAATGGTTTGCCCGCATAATCATCTTCTCTAGACTTAAGGATTGCCTTTTTCTCATCTTCCTCATATCCTAAGCCACATTTTTTATTGGACTTTATTTGAGAATCCCAACATTTGAACAGGTTATTATTTGAATTGTTCCACTGATCTACCCGTTTTCTCAACTCATCCCTCTCCTTTTGAATTCTAAGGCCCATTTGTCTATACCTTTTAAGCTTTTCATCTTGTTCATATATTTTATTAGCTTGAAAGTATAGTTTTTCATTTAAAGAAGTATGTTGGTTTTGAAGGGTGACCTTTTGTGCCTCTAGTGTTTTTACAGAATTTTTATGTGCTAAAAGATTTACTTCTAGGTCACCTATTTGTCCTAACTGCTCATCACATAAAGCCTTAATATGATTATATGAATCAGTGCATAATTTAGAGCATAATGATACCTCATTACCAATGGCCATGAGAGCATGATTAGACTCTTCATTCACTCTTGGATGCTCACCCCAGTTGACTCCTCCAGCTTCCAGTGTCAGTAAGCTCATCTGATTCTTTTCCAGCTTCCCTTCTTCATCTCTTTTCCCATCAGCAGGCTTCTTCTATGGACAGCCTTTTGAAAAATGTCCATGCTTGTGACAGTTGTAGCATTCAGCTGTCCTCTTTGTGTATCCCACTGGTGATTTGTTGTTGAAGTTGATGGTCCTTCCATATTGCTTTTGAAACCATTTGACCCTTAAAGCAACCATGGCAATGTGCCATTTTATGTCCATCTCCTCAACTTCAGCATCATTAATATGTTCTAAATCTTCACTATTAAAGCTTTCATCTTCCGTTTGGTTGGCAAAGAAGGAATGGATCACCTCATCAGTAGAGTTTGAAGCAGATCTTTCACTTGAAGGAGTTTAATAGATACCAGACCTAACATTACCAGGTTTAACCTTGTAAGTGCTCCTTTTGTTATGTGACACAAAAGCAACATTTGATGAACTGGTAGATGCTTGAGTGTTGTTACCGATGTCCCTTTCAAACATCCTAAGATTATTGTATAGGTCATCAGGTGTCATTGAATCTACTTCCTCCTTTATCCTCATCGCCACAGATACATTACCCCATTCTAATGGTAAAGATCTAAGGAACTTGTGGTTTGCATCCTCATTTGAAACTGCTGCACCATGAACTTCCAGCTGTGTTAACAGATGTTGAAATCTGTCATAGGCCTTCTCCAATCCTTCAGTCTTTGAAACACTGAATGTCTCAAATTGCTATTTAAGAACAGCCTTTTGCATCTTCTTGGAGTTTGCATTCCCTCCAAATCGTTTCTTTATAGCCTCCCACATCTCCTTAGCATCAACCATGCCATGGAACCTTTGTAGATGCTCCTTAGGAATAGCCATAAGAAGCAAGGTTCTGGCCTTCTTTTCCTTCTCCACAGACCTAATCTCCTTAGCAGACACTGGTGGCATTATTCTTAGCTGCCTATCAGTCCCTTGTGTGACTCTTTTCCTAGAGTTTCCTCTTTGGATAACCTTCCATACATCACTGTCAATATATTCCAGATAATGTTCCATTTCTATGGCCCATATATCATATTCTTCTCTTTTCAGTAATGGAAGTTTTATGTTTGAGATGGTGGTTGTGGAAGGGATGGGTTGTTGTTGTGTTTGGGAATTACTGGATTAAGGTTTTCCTTCATCTTCATGGTTTGAACTCTCATCCTCACCGTTATGGATTGAAAACGTTTCAGTGTTGATAGGCTTTTCGGTCTCAGACATTGTGTAGGGTGAATTGAGTGAGAATAGGTTTTTGAGGTTAAGTGTTCTTCGAACTCAGAGTCTCTCGCCTTGCTCTGATACCACTTGTTGGTCCACGATTTGTATGCGGATCTCTAAGTAGCCTTGAATACTTAGTAGATGGTTGGGATAAATCCAAACCAGTCTAAGTGAGAAACCCTTAACGATTGTTAATGTTAATGCGGAAACTTAACAAGAACAATGAAGAACACAGAGTTAACACTAACTTCGTATAATTCTATTAATCACAATTGTGAAACTCGTACAACTCTCTTACTAAACTAACAATCTTAGGGATCCTTTTATACACCAAGGAAACCCTAATACTAACCGACTAAGAAGATATTCACGAATCTTCAAAAAAGATACTTACACGTTTGTATCTTTTCCTAACATACATCTAACAAACTTTCCTTATATCACGACCAGACTTAACATAATACGTCAACCAGACTTAATACAGACTACCAGACTTAACATGTATTACCAAACCTAATACAAAAATAGACCTAACTCTGACATATTACCAGACCTAAGTTTGTCTTCTCTTGAACCGTGTGATAATTCCCAACAGTATGAAGTATTTGGGAAGGCTGTACTGGATGATCTCATCATTGACGAAATGCTCAATGCTCCATACTTTCGAGAATATCTGTCTAAAGTAGACAAGCATCAGAGATTTATGGCTGGTGAACAACTTGGTGAAACTGACACTCTTCCTCCAAAATCATCCAAGCCCTCCAAACAACAAAAGGACAAGTCCAAACCCAAAAAGCTTAAAGAAGAGTCAACTTCTGAAGTAGCTCAAGGTAGCACCAAGAAGCCGAAGAGACAAAAACTGGTTAAACAAAGCGAGGGTAAAGAGGCATTCGTGCCAAAACTCTCTCTGAGAGATGAGGAAGATGTTGAACTTCAAACGGCACTAGATCTCAGTTCGCAAGAATTCGCCAAAACAATGGGACACTCTACGAAAGGTGTGGTCTTCAGAGAAACAGATTTAGGGAGACATGAATCATTGCCTGTGGTAGAAGGCAAGGGAAAAGGGGCTGCTACAGCGGAACAAGCTGCTCAAACTCTACTAGATATCTCATCTCCTGCATCCAAGACAACCGCACAATTCATCTTTAAGAAGCATGAATCTGAATCATCTAAAGCCGTTGAATCCTCTGAAGGTGGTAAAGAGAAATCCCCGAGTTTAGAAGTTAATCTATATTCCAGTGATACGGAATCTGATGAGCTTTCAACTATGGAGAAGAATGCTGAGATGGAAGTCCCAAATGCTCAAGTAAATGTCGAAGCTGAGCTCGAAAGTAATAAAAAAGGATATCCATGTCTCGGAATTGAAAACCACAACAGATCCTTCACAGGAATTACAGCATGAAGAGTTTGTAGCAACGGCATATCCAAATGTTCAAGAAAACCTTAAAATGAGAGTTGATGATCAAACACACCTAAATGAACCAGCTGGGTCAACGGGAACAATGTATTCATTCAAAACTCTTGAGCACGACTTCCATTTTGGTGATCAGTTCATCACTGACAAGACTAATGACACTGTTGCTGAGACTGAAAAATCGAATGAAGAAAAGGAAGTTGAGTCAATGGTATCGGTCCCAATTGAACAAGACATGTCCACAATCCGAACTATGGCAATCCCAACCTCCAAAACAACACCAACCATAGTCATCCCCTCACCTGATGCAACCACAATAGCAACCATCACACCTACTATACCAATCTCACCACCTCAATCAGGTCTTCCAAACTTAGAATCACAACTGGCTACAGCTCTTAAACGCATTGCTGATCTGGAACGTCTAAATCTGCCACAAGTGGTAACTAATTACGGGCATAGATTGTCAAAGATGGAGAATCTTAACATTGAGCATAAACAATTCTTGCGGTTGATGAACATGCTAAGGAAGCTGTAAAATGGGCAATGGAAGCACCAATGAGAGCTCGATTCAGAGAACTTCCCACCATTGATATGAAGGAAATCCTTCATGACTGGATGTTTGAGACGAATCAGCACAAAGGCCATGAAGTTCACCAGAAACTGTATAAAGCATTGGAAAAATCTATTGACCCTGACAACATTGATCACCTCATGAAAGAACTGGATGAAACATGAAAGAGGAAGAAAAAGAGCCAAGACAAGCCCAGTACAACACCTGGATTACCACCACAACCTCCTCCTCCTCCTCCACCATCTGGTGCATCTGGAGCTGCAGGGTTTTCTGGAGCTTCAGGATCTACACAGCCTCAACCTCAACACCATCATTCTACATCATCCACAGAAAAGGATCATTCATAGAAGTCCTCTGGTCCCAGTTGGTCAAAGAAAGCCTCATCTATTGGATTTGCTGCATGGACCACGGTAGATACTAGATTCAAGCCTTCATTCTCATCAATTCCTGAGGAGCTTTTCATGCATGAGGAATCAGTTGTAGAATCTCAGGATTCCTACTCTAAAGATGAAGAAGACACAGCAAATGCCCATATTCCAAACGTAATTCCTGACCAAGTGTGGTGGATGGAATTCTCAAGGAATGACACATCAGAAGCTTCAGGTTCCACTAGGAACCCTCCCAAAAGGGAAGATATGGAAACATGGTTGAAGCCCTTGACCGACGAAGAACGAGCACTTATTCCAGAACCAGCTTGGTCTATACCGTCATCAGATACTCCTTTTCCCGATACCAACTGGGCAGCTGTGATTGAATCTCACCATGAATCTCCACCTGAGAACTCACTTCTGGCGCAAACTGGTGATATGGGATCTTTTATTACTTGCTTATGCAAGAAGAAAGGAATCACAACTCTCACTCCTCAAGATCTGGAGGGTCAAGCTTATGAAATAGTCAAAGTCTTCCATCCTGATGTGCATCATCTTCAATATCAGATGGAAGAATGTCACCGACTCGTGATAGATCAAGTGGATGATCGTATTCTCACTTACAACATCAGCAGACCTCTCCACATTGGTGGTCCACCAGGTCAAGTTACTATTCAAGTTGATTTTTTCTTCAATAAAGATCTGGATTATCTTTGTTTCGGTGATAAGGATGGGAGAAAGGCACTGTCTATAACCAAGATGAAGGCAGCCTTCTATCCAGATGTTGGCTTAGAACAAATGGTGCCAGATCAGATGTGGACTGATGAAGAAAACAAGTATGATGTTGCCGCATCTTATGGTATTACTCATTGGTGTTTCCACAACAAACGATTCTACATCGAAAGACACTCAGCAGAAGGTAGTCGTCGAGGAGTACGTTCTCATATGAGAATCCTGAGCGTTGTCAAAATTGAGATCCAATGCATGTGTGGGTATGACTATCTGAAGAAAATAGTGATTCACCGAACGGATCTGAATGAACACGTTATAGCTGAAAGTGACTTCAAGCACCTATTTCCGAGTGACTTCGAGGATCTCTACTGGCTAAATCTTCAAGGACATCTGGACCATCTTCATCCTCGTGAAAAGAAAACTCTCTCGGCAACGGTCAACATATGGATCAGGGGTCTAGTTATCAGACAGCGAGTAAGTGATTTTCAACTCGGGATTGAGAGTTATCAGACTCAACTCAATCTCACAAAACCTAGATGGGAAGCCACGGGATTTGAGTTCATGTACGACTACAAGGTCATCGAATCTCCGAGAGTAGTCAAGTTTACAGATAAATATGGGATTCCTATGATCATGCGGTTCAATGAGATTCATAAGTTTAGCGATGGAACTCTAAGACTGATTGATGAAGCCTTGGATTATCGAGTGAAAGAAGTCAAGATTAACCCACATAATCCAGGATTGAACACTCAGTTCTGGACCGAAAAGGATGTGCTGATGAGTGAAGAATTCTTGCGAGCTATTGAGAAAAGGCTGAAGACACAAAGAATCTTCCACAACCTGGAAAGCTTTGTTGGTGGGAGAATTCGAGAAGGGGATTATCGACTGCTACAGAGAACAGAATGAATATATCTTCTCTATAATAATTAGTCTTCTTTTGGGATCATGTAATCATACAATATAATGAACTTTGCACTGACCTAGTAGTAATCAATATGTGATGCTCCCTTTACCTCCCTATTGGTTTGAGGGGGAGCACTGTACAGCGTTACAATCAGAATATATTAAAACAGTCCACATTTTCTCCCAAATTTTCTAAACATATTTAAATCAATTGGGATCACAAATCTCAATTGGTTTGAAATTTTTGATCTGGGGAGAGAATGTGATTTAAATATGAAATTCTGATAAAACTGTGATCCTTTGAAACTCAAGTGTAGGCTCTCCCATATGTGCTAAACCTTTTCGTATATCGATGCACATATTGAGGGGGAGCAAATGATTTGTGATGGCAATTGTGAAAGAATACCAAAGACCGACCATTTTACTTTATGTATTGGAGTTATAAGGATGGTAAGGTTAGGTATTAGTTCCCATGATCCAGCCAGAACCGGAGGGATCTTCCCAAGGACAATCCTCTAGTTAGAATAGAAGTCCTTAGGAATGATTAAAAAGGAGAAAAGTGAATAAGGGAAAAGTGCCGACTGAGATGGAGCTAGTACTGGAACAAACCCAACAAGGTGCTAGTAATGAAGTATCGGTAAGCGCTGAAGGGGTTGAAGAATGAAACAGAAATGTAAAGATAAAGGGTGAAAAGAAAGAAGCCCTCCTTACACCTTAGGCAGAAACCGGGTTAATACATATGCTGTCAGAATCACGTAGTTGATTGCTGACATTGAAGACAAAGTATCATGGACCCAGTGATATGCTGCAGAACCCTCCCTAGCCACTCAAGGTCCCTCAAAGGACTCTTGTTTCACTTGTCACAGAGATCAATACATTACTATCGTCTCTCTCTCTCTGAGTTAGACGATATTGAAAAGGTGGCAGTCCTCTCCAGCCTCCGATCACTAAATCAAAACGCACTATTGAGTCTAGAGCCAAGAGATCATCAATAAATCTCATTAGGACACACTTCCAATATGCTTGCTGTTTCATACACCGTGAAAAGCAAGAAAATATATATGAAGAGTCCTACGCATTATCCTCGTGGTATTGCCAGAACATCCGAGTGATACGTAAAGTATTCACAATGAAGATGGAAATCCTTCTAGAGCCAATATCAAACAAGCTCTTGGTAGGTGACATGTGAGATCCTTCATGGATCAAACTTGTGTCAACTGGAAAGAAACGATGGGGCGATTCTCTTTCGAATCAATCTTGTTCCAGGAAATGGATTGACGGACGCTTTTGGAAAACCTTTCAATGTGCTCACCAACTGAATTTCGAGTACATTGATTGTGAAAATTTTCAAACAAAAGTGTTTATGACAGAAATGTGATTCAATGTATAAAACCCTCGTCGTGTTTCATAAAATGTTTATCCAGTGGCACGCGAGTGATTTTTCCTAATCAATTTCTCGTCAATCAGTGGGTATTTAATTCACTGATTCACTCTACCGTGCTGTCTGCTTTGAGACGTTTTGGTATGAGAACATGCTTAGTATGATGATTCTGACATTAATTTGTTGCAAGACTCATTACTACAAGCTGGAAATTCCTGTCAAGGAGAATCTTCTTTAAAGGGGATTCTACCTGATCACAGGTCGGTCTTCATAGAACCGAAGGTTAAATCCAACCACCACCTCGAACGAATGAAAAAGCCATATTCGTTCTCCAACTTTATTGCTAACTGTTTTATTTCAGATTCATATAAAGATGGTGATGGTGGTTCCTGATTCCAGTAGAGACGTGTCAATCCACACTCCATGTTCATACTTACAAAACATCATCAAAGACATCATGAATAGTTAAAAGACCTACAACACGCTTCCGCAACTCTGATGATTGTTATCATGATCCAGAAAAGTGTGAGCATGTGAGTCCAATGGTCACAACATATCACATGGAGGCAATATTACAAAGGACGAGCTCAGAGAGTTACGATGACTGATGATCTCAATGAAGGCTCAAAGATCTCAACATCACATGTAGACAATGCTGCAACAAGATGACATAAAGTTACATGCTGGATGATATACTCAAAGAATTCTCAAAATCATTCAAGACAAAATCAGTCATCAATGGATCACAGCTAATAGTGCAAAGTATCATATCATTGAAGAATCAAGAACTACGAACCAAGAAGTCAAACACACAAAGAATGCTAGAATTCAAAATATTATTTCCGGGGTAACCTCCCATAGGGGGAGATTGTTAGGAATATAAATATTCATATGAAGACTCGGTCACCCCGAGTATCTAGTTAGCATTTGTGTAGCTCGTAGGCTTATTAGAATTATTAGTATTGTTAGTATTATTAGTGTAGTTAGTATAGTATTCGTGGAGTGGGCCGGGTCTTTACCCACTGTCAGCTCACTCCACAGCCCACTCGGGGCACCTATATATTGTAACTATAAATACCCTTTCCCACACTTGGGAAGGGTTGGAGCTTCTAATCTAATATCTCACAAGTTTCATTCACTCTCTCTCTTTCTAGAACTCCCACCTTCTTTCTCTCTCTAAAGGTCGATCCAAAATCTCATCTATTGTGTGTTTACTACTGCTCGTCATGGAAGATTCTACTGCTAGAGTTAGTATTCTGCTGCTTATTAGATAACTATGTATAGTATATTTGGATAATTGTAGAATAGATACGAAAATATTATTCTTGTATAGAAAGCTATTGTAAACCGACTAGGACTCCTTAGTCTATAAAAGGAGGATCTAGGGTTAGAGTTTAGTATACATATTATTGTTAAGTCGAATTACTTCAAGGTTTTGGTAATCCTGTTACTTTTAAATAACTGTATTAATATATTGAAGTGTTTATCGAGAATTCGATTTTTCACTAATAATTCTTCTTAAGATTAAACATTAGATTCCGCATAGTGTTTAATAATCATTCAAGAACAATTTCTATACTTATTGTTTTAGATTTATATCTAAGATAATTAACAAGATCGATAGCTCAACTGGGATCAACAATGAGTGCCATCTCAGTAGGTGCTGCTTCCTCCTCTTCCATAAAGCTCCAATTGAATCCTAAACCATCAATGGCTACCATAGCCTTGGTCTCCACTTCCTTGGTCTTGCTTCTATAGCTTCTGCTCTTGCCATCTTGTTATCTTGGCCTTCTGCACTCCCTTGAAAAATGGCCCATCTTATGGCAATTATAGCATTCAATCTTTGACTTATCATAACCAGCAGTATCATTGCTGTTTATGGTAATTTTCTTTCTTGTCCTCAGATGGAATTTCCTAGCCCTCATGCTAAGAAGAGAAATTTTCCATTTAATATCCATCTCCTCCAGATCATCATCATTGATCTCTTGAAGGTCTTCATATATTAACATGGATCCATTATGCTGGGTTGTTAGGAATTAACAGCAAGTTGTCTCATCCATAATGCCTTTAGTACTGCTTGATGTACTAGCAGTACCAATGTTTGAACTAGCAGTACCAACTGCTGCACCAACCTTCACTTCTTCAGAACTTGAGTTACTAGGAGATGACACAAATTCCATATTCCCAGTGTTTGAGCTTGTTCCAGCAACCTTCTTTACATCTTGCTCCACTATCTTGAAGTTGCTATACAAATCCATCAGACTCATAGAGTCAATGTCTGGCTTGTTTTTCCAGACAACAACATGCATAGCCCATTCTGATGGTAAACTTCTCAGGAATTTGGTATTTAAATCTTCTTGTGGTATTTCAATTCCAAGAACTGCAAGTTGGCTCACAAGTTTCTGAATTTTGTTGAACATATGATCTAATGATTCATTGCTTGTTGCAGAAAAATTCTCAAAATTTTGCTTGAAGAGTGTCTTCTGAATCTTTTTGGTGGCATCATTCCCACCATACCTTGCAACAATGGCTTCAAATAATGACTTGGCATCCTTGAACTTGCTGAAGTTCAATAGCTAATCATTAGGTATTGTCATCATGAGCATACTCCTTGCCTTGAGGTCATTCTTCATCAGAACCCTTTCTTCTGCAGTCACTGGCTTTGTCTGCATAGTTGTCATAACATTACCCTCAACAGTTGATGTTGTGGTTGTAGGCTTTAATAAATTCACTTCTTCAATGATTTCCCAAAGTGCATAGTCTTTCACCTGGAAGTATTGCTCAATCCTTAGCCTCCACATGTCGAACTCATTCTGCTTAAGTATAGGTAACTTTGCAGCAACATTTGTTTTAGAAGTCTCTATGTCCATCCCTTCTTTTAAAGTTCAATAGTATCAACCTAGCTCTGATACTACTTGAGATGATCTAAATACACTCCTTGTGTTAGAGATACTTTGAGTAATATTAACTAGCACGCGGAATTTACTAGTCAATACTTAGAAGATATTGTGTATATGAATGGAACAGTGAATGTATTTGTATGAACAATGAAGACAATAGTTAACCAAAACGATTCAATATTATTAATAATAATACGAGTGATCTAAGTATCAATAGGGTTACAAAACCTTGAATCTTTTACAAAACAATACATACATAAACTCTAACCTAGGACCTCCTTTTATAGAACAAGGAGTCCTTTACAAGTAAACTTCTAAATATGTATCAATCTATAAATATATGATATACACCAAATCTATTCTATACTTATCACATTACACGTATTCATCACATAAGCAGTACAAAGTATTTGTGCTGGTAGTTAGTACTGATAGTGTTATCTTCCATCAGTTGAAACTCTAAGCTTGACAGTACTAACTGTTGGTTTAATTCCCAACAGATTGAAATCTGATAATGAGGATCAGGTTGAGTCTAAACCTAAGGTAGAAAACCAAAATACTGTTCCTAGTGATGCTAAGATAAAAATTGTTAAACCTATAGAGCAAGTGAAACCAGCTAGGAAAACAATCAAATATGCTGAGATGTATAGATCACACAGGCCTAGGGGTAATCAGAGAAATTAGAACAATTTAAAATCCCATCAATTAGGCAGTGATTTCGTTATGTACAATAAGGCTTGCTATACTTGTGGTAGTTTTAATCATTTGCAGGCTTATTGTAATTACCATCAGGGGAAAAGGATGGTACATGGGAATAAAAGGGTAAATCAAAACTATTTTTCAAGAGATTCTCACCCTTTTGTTAACAGAAATATGGCTCTCAGAGCAGTTTTGATGAAGTCTGGCATTAAACCACTTTGTACTGCTAGACCCATTCATACTGCTTACCCCAAATCATCAGGTCTTAGTGCTAAACCAACAATCAGCTTTTCTAAACATGCACGACACACTGTTAGAAGGCACTTTCAGTATAAAACAACATTATATAGTCAAACAGTTAAGACTGCTAGGCAAGCAGTTTGTACTGCTAGACCAGCAGTTAGTACCGCTAGGCCAAAAAATGTTGTCAGGGTAAAAAGGGGCAATGATGTTAAGGCCTCAGCATGTTGGGTATGGAGACCTATCAAACCCAATGGTGCATCAATCACAATGAAGAAATATGATTACAATGATGCATGTGGCAGATCCAAGTCAGTAATGGCTTGGGTCCCCAAAGGAAACTAATTTCCTTTATTTTATGTGCAGGAACATCCACAAGATGATGAAGAAGATCAAGGATATGTTGATAGTGGATGCTCTAGGCACATGACTGGAAACATGTCTTACCTCTCAGATTTCAAAGCTTTTGATGGAGGATATGCTGCCTTTGGGGGAGGAGCAAGAGGTGGAAAGATTAGTGATAAAGGTACAATAAAGACTGGTAAACTTGATTTTGAATATGTGTATTTGTTAAGTCTTCTAAAGGATTTGTACTGTTAGTTGTTTCTACTGCTAGTATGTTAAGTTTGTATTGGTAGTATAAAGTTTGTATTGTTAGTGCAAAATTAGTACTACTAACTTTATACTGTTAGTAAGATTTTATACTTTTATATAGAAAATGCTTTGGTTTGTGTTTACTTGGTTTTGGAATAACATTTCCCGGAAGAGAAAGCAGTATGATTGAAGTTAATAATGTGTGAGAAGCTAAAGTGGAGGATGAGTTGCTGTCATACTTGATTCATGATAGAAGAGGATTTGGGGATTACTTGACAAAGGTTGTACATCTGAGTTGGGAGGTTCCTTAGAATCTTATTCTTGAAATCATTTTATGTTTAACTGATGGTATTTTTGAACATGAATTGATGGCATAGTTAGTCAGATAGTAACTGAACTAACTCACTCTTTACCATTTTATACTTTCATTAGTATAATGAGCTAGTTCAAGGACATATGGTTTAGAGAATAGCGAGCAAAAGTGAATCTAACACATTTGTGTTAGGGGTAACACCTGCCATGAGCTGGAAACCCAGTCAAGAAAGATCTTTGAATGAGTTTATCTGCTCACAGGCAGTTTTTATAACTGAAATTATTGGTTCTCACACAACCAGAGGTTAAATGCAACTGAAATTTGATTAAGTGTCTTCCTTTACACTTAATCCCTTCAAAATTTTGTGGGCAATATGGGTTTTAAAAGAATATTGAGTCAATACTACTAAGAAAACGTTTTTCCAAAAGTTTGTACTTCTAGGCAAAATTTTGTACTGCTTGCATAAAACTTAGTACTGCTGGGTAGCCGTTAGTACTGTTTGCGAAATAACTTTTTTTTAAATATATCCGTTGGGGTATATTTGTGTCAGTAACTTTGCTTAAGAGTTTGTCTCACTTGGATATTTCACTCTTTCATTAATTACACAATTTCTTTATTCTCAAGAAAAGATTTATTCAAGTCAATAAATTCTCAAACCCTAATTGCTCTTTATAAAATTCTCAATTGGCTATACCACACATTCAATTCACTAATAATCAATCATAATCCAGCATACAAATCAAATTTTTATTCATCAAATGGCTAACATGGAATTTTGTGATAAGCACAATATGATCGCGTTCTTGGAGAATACAGAGGGAAGTATTGGCTTTCATCAGATATTGGATTTCATCAATGCTAGTAACATCAAGTATGCTCTCACTATGAGTTCAACTATCTTTAGTTCTCAAATCACAAAGTTTTGGCAGACTGTGTCACACCCCCAAAATCTATGTTTGCAGCGGAATGGAATTCCGGGGGCGTGATGTTCTCGGTCACAAAGTACAAAGAATAAAGAAAGACCTCTAAGTGAGTCATTTTAAAAACAACTGTTTGATTTAAAGTTAAGTTTTACGAAACATAGTTATCAGAGTTCACCATCAAAATGTAAGATTTAAATACATAATCAAACGCTAAATAATGTAGAAAAATCTTTATCATGATGTGCTTCCAAAATGTGACTCGATGTGCTTCCATACAAAAGGTGTATCAACATCACCTAGTTACCTATGAATACATGCTAAAAGGTCAACAATAATGTTGGTGAGAGTCATACGTTTAAATAAACAGTAGGGCGGACCACAAGATTTCAATAGTAAGACAGTACAACAAATATAATGTCACAGCCAAAAATAATAAATATAGTGCCTAAGCTCATGACCCCGAAGCTCGACGTACTCGTATGCAATTAAACACAATAATAACAATGCCCCAAATAAGTGTTTGCCAGACACTCGGAAATAATCCGAATGATATGCGTCCGTTTACCCTGTTGGCGCGACCAACCCGGATGGGGTGTCAACCCAAATAGATCTATTCATAACATCCGCGCTTACAAATAATTAACGGTTCATGGTACGTAGGGGACTTCAATGGCAATGCGGTAACTTAGGCAAAGTAACAGTTTTAATACTTGTGTCCGTATGTAAAAACAAGCAGTGTATTCCCACCCCGAGGGTTTAGAAATCATGTATAAACAATGTAAAAGTCGGGGCTATGAAACTCAACTTAGCAAAAGCAAACCTCGTTTGGTATTTTGTAAACGGCAATATAGGTCCAATAACTCTAATCGCGACCTAAATATACATATGTCTTAGGCTTCGAAAACAAGGACAAGCATGCAAGTTCATACTCTACTTTATCACTTGTACATGTTGTTGTAATATTTGTTGTCAAAATATAATTGCGTCATTTCGATCCTTTATTAGAAATTACCACTTTTTAGAAAACATAACTTGTTTATCTCATAAAGTTTTAATCATCGCGTTAATATATATTTCACAATTCTCTAACGCGCCTAATATGTATATATATCGTTCTACCATTTCCGTGTACGCTATTTTAACCAAAATGTACACTAAAAGCTTCTTATTAGGCTGTCAAAATTATATGTTGCCGCACACATTCTTTTGGTCATAACTTTCGCGTCGTAACTCCGTTTCTTAAGTTTGACCTATCCCCGCGAAGGTATTTAAGTATACTCTCGGCTTTTCAAGGTCTTGGCTAGTCTAGACTTCATTTAATCTCAGTTTTTCACTTCACAAAATTCTGGACAGAATGTATTTTTCAGATTTTCCTGAAAATGTAGTTTTTGTCGTCTAAATTGAAAATAGCGTATCTTTCTCATTATAAGCCCGTTTTAACTCATTCAAGCGACCACGTTTTCGTTATTGAGTCAATTTTCTATACTTCTAGCCAAATAATACCCCTGAGCTACTGATTGTTCCAGTTTGTACGAAATGAGACAGATTGTTTATGGAAGTGTCAAAACTACATTTCTATTCTTCTAGCTAACATATCCACTTAACCACAACTTCAATTCTAGTCCTAGTTTCTCCATCAACTTCCCAACATAACAATAGTGATCTAAATATAAACTTAACAATATTCAAAGTCCATGTGAATGATCATCAAAATCTTTATCCCCACAAATTTACTAACATATATGTATATATAGGGTCTATTTTGTAATAAGAACTTGTTTAGACTTAAACTTTGTTAAAGGATCATTATAAATGTAAATTTTATCAACAGGTACCAGGTGATAATAAGTATAGATACTTGACAAGCATGTAAAACATGAAAATTATGAAGTGTTAGTAAGATCACTTACAAGAGTGATTAGGGAGATGGAAGTTGTAAATCACTTGCTTAACCACAAGACTTATTCTCCAAACCTTTGGTAATGTGCCCTAATATACTTGATCTTAGACACAACAAATCTTTCTCCTCTCCTTGGCTCTAATGTGGGTTGAATGGTATGTAATAAAAGGGTAGGATTTTTTTTTCTCTTAACTTACACTAGTAGTGCAAAAATGAGTAATACATGGCCTATATATACTAGAGGGTTTTCAAAAGTGGAATAGTTTAGTCAAAATCATTAATTTAGCTAGAGGAAGGGGGGGGGGTGGCCGGTCAAGGGAGGTCAAGGGAACCATTTTGGAGGTCAAGCCCCCAATTTGTAGATCTTAGTTCCATGTTTTGTTTGTGCATTGTTTGCTAATTAATTTTTGTGTACTTGTTGTCTAATGAAAATCTTTAATACTAGGAGGGGGCGGGGGGGGGGGGGGTGGGGGCAATGGGGTAAAAGTGGGATGAAATGAGTAGTTTTAATACCAAAGTGTATGTGTTGTATGTATTGGGTGTTAAAAATATGCATTGGTTATTGTTTCGGTAATTAACGAAAGTTACACGTATTTAAACCTATGTTATAAAGAAATTACTTTAGGCGTCAGGAATTATTTTTGGAACTTTTGTAATAATTTTGGAAGTATAAAAATATGATAAAAATAATCTTTGAAAGAATTGGGTATGTCGGGCGTTAAATATTGAATAACAAATAACGTTTGTTGAATTTAAATCGTAAGTAGTTAAAGAATAGAAAATTGTTTTATAGTTTAAAATTGTGAAATGGAGCAGGAGCAAGATACTGTAGCGTTGTGGACTAAATATAACCTAAGTCCTAGTGTACTTAAAATTTATTCTTGGTTTTCACGTCGGTTCAAGTAAAAAGTCACACGTAAATTGTTATCGTTTAAATGTTAAGCAAATAAATTCGAGTTTGGTGAATAGTATTGACCTAGAATTTTACGGGTTGTGATAGACTGCTACTGCCAATACAAGTGATAGTGGAAAACAACATATAACTGCAACAGTTGATGGCAAAACCTTTTCTATTACTGAGTCATCTATTAGGAGACATCTCAAACTAATAGATGATAATGGTATTAGTAATTTGCCAAATACTAAAATCTTTGAAACTCTTTCAAGGATGGGGTATGTTGGGAATTATGTGTTTATGAAGTTTCAACTGCTGGTTATAATTAGTACTGTTAGTTATGTAGTTAGTACTGCTAGCTTTAAGTTAGTACTATTCGTGTTAGATAGGTACTGTTAGCGTGTTTTAGTTAGTACTGCTTATGTTATATGCATGAGTTATTATTAGAATAGATATGCAGAGATATGCATGGAGTTATATTAGGAAGAGATATGTAACATCTCTTTACTCGTTATTGTAAGCTGTTAGGGTTTCCTTGGTGTATAAAAGGAACCTACGGCATTAGAACAAAGTGTCTTTTTCGTGTCTACTTTAGTTAGTAATCTGTAACCTAAGCAGATTAATAGTAATAAAAGTTCTTTTAGTATTCGTTATTCTTCTTAGAAATACAAGTTAGATTCCGCATAACTTATATTGTTCATAGTCGGTGTTTCTCTTGTAGTTAGTTTGGATCTATCCAGATTGACTACGACCCTTAACAGGCTAGAAGGATCCATTCAGATTGGGACCAACAAGTGGTATCAGAGCTTGTTGAGAAACTCTAAGTAAGAAGAACCAAAACCAGATCTGAGATAACGTCAGAAGAAGAAGAAGTTAATAAAATCGAAACCAATGAAGACAACAACCAGAAACCTCCACAAACACCACCACCACAAACTCAAACACAACCAATCCCTCATACCATGTCATCCATTAAACTCCCTGTACTGAAGAAGGGTGAATATGACATATGGGCCATGAAGATGGAGCATTACCTAAGTCACACTGACTATTCTCGGTGGGAAATTATACAAAATGGCAATGGTCCTGTTAAGATTGCAACAGATACCCAGGGGAATGTTAAGGTTTTGCCTCATAAAACTGCTGAAGAGCTTCAAGCCAGAGAAAGAGAAAGAAAGGCTAGGACCACCCTATTGATGGCTATACCAGAAGATCACTTAGCCAAGTTTCACAAGATGACTGATGCCAAAGAGATGTGGGATGCTATCAAATCCAGATTTGGAGGGAATGATGAATCCAAGAAGATGCAGAAGTATATTTTGAAGCAACAATTTGAAAGCTTTTCTGTATCCAACTCAGAAGGATTGCACAAAGGGTATGATAGGTTTCAAAACCTTTTGAGTCAGCTTGAAATCCATGGTGCAGGTGTCTCAACCGAAGATGCAAATAAGAAGTTTCTTAGGGCTTTACCTTCTTCCTGGTCACAAGTATCCTTGATCATGAGGACTAAGCCAGGAATTGACACTCTCAGCTTTGATGATTTGTATAATAACCTTAGGGTTTTTGAACGTGATGTTAAAGGCTCAACTGGATCATCTTCAAGCACATAGAATGTGTCATTTATGTCTTCTGAAAGCACTAGCAGTACTAATGGAGTTAGTACTGCTCATGGTGTTTCTACTGCTTCTGGGTATAACTCACAAAGGGAAGGCTCCTCATCATATACTGATGATCTTATGTACTCTTTCTTTGCTAATCAATCCAGTGCTCCACAACTGGATCATGAGGATCTAGAACAGATTGATAAGTATGACCTAGAAGAGATGGACTTGAAATGGCAGGTGGCCATGATTTCCATGAGACTAAAGAAGTTTCACAAGGAAACAGGAAGAAAACTGAAGTTTGATGCAAAGGAACCAGTTGGCTTTGACAAGACCAAAGTTGAATGCTTTAATTGTCATATGTTTGGGCACTTTGATAGAGAGTGCAGATCAAAGGGAAATCAAGAAGGCAGAAGGAGAGATTCTGGAAAGAATGGATACAAGGAACCTGCAAAGTTTAATGAAGCCAAAGCATTGGTGACTGTTGATGGAGATGAGATAAATTGGTCATGCTATGCTGAAACAGAACTTGCTTTGATGGCTTTCAATGAGATACAATCTTGTTCAAAAGAATGTGTAGAATCTTATACTAAGATTAAAAAATTATACGATGAATAAAGAGATAAAATTGCTCATGAAAGCATAGAAATACAAGCCTACACTGAAGCTTTAAAAGCTGTAGAAGCTCAATTAGCTTGTCATCAAAGAAATCAAGTAATTTATGAAGAAAAACTTAGGTTTATGAAGATTGATTTAGATGCTAAAACTGATGAGCTTATATACAATAAGAAACTATTAGCCTCTGCTGAAAAAGAAAAAGAGGAACTAAAAACCAGAGTTCAATCTTGGCAAAGTTCTTCTAAAAATCTTAGTAAACTAATAGATTCTCAAATGAGTTCAAATGACAAATCTGGGCTTAGGTATGGAGATAATTTGCATAAGGGAATGTTGTGCTATAAGCAAGAAATGTTTGAAAGTGTATTTTTTTAGTAGTGATAGTGATGTAAAAGATGTTCCTGTGAATGATAGGTATGCTAAAACTGAAGGAATGCATGCAGTTCCCCCTATCACTGGAATTTATATGCCTCCTAGGAATGATGTTGACATAGATGATTCAATGTTTACATATGGTCCAAAACAGACTAAAACTTGCGAAACAGATGCTAAAATTAGTAAAACTGAGTCTAAAACCACTGATGTTGCTCCTTCTTGTGAGGAATCAACTGAGTCTATGCCTAAATTGGTTATTAATGAACTCAAAGTAGTTAATGAACCAAAAGTTTGGTCTGATGCTCCTATCATTGAGGAGTATGAATCTGATAGTGAAGATGAATATGTGTGTAAAGCCTTTGTTGAACAAGAAAAACCTAGTTGTTCTTGTAGTAATACTGTTGAGCATGTAAAAACTCCTAGGAAAGATGTTAAGGAACAAGACACACATAGTAGGTCAAGGACTCAAAGATTTGGTTTGGGATATAGTGTCACTAGAAAAGCATGTTTTGTATGTGGAGGTTATAGTCATCTTATTAGAGATTGTGATTTTCATGAGAAAAGGATGGCTAAACAGATTAAGAATGTTGTTAAAAGTGAGTTTAGACCAGTATGGAACAATGTTAATAGGGTGAATAAACAAAAAATTTCAAATCATAAGACTCACCCTAAGAATAATAAGAACTTTGTTCCATCAGCAGTGTTAACTAGATCTGGAAAGATAGCAGTTTCTACTGCTAGGCCAATGACAGTTACCACTGCTAGGCAAAATGTTACCATTGCTAGGCAAAATGTTTTTCACAAAACTTATTCACCAGTCAGAAGGCCTTTTTATAATACAACAATATTTAATAACATGATTAGGAAACCCAGAGTTACTACTTCTAAGGTAAATCATGTTTCTACTGCTGGGACACAAGCAGTAATTAATACTGGTAAGGGAAATAAGGGGAATGCATTAAAAGCGTCAGCATGTTGGACTTGGGATCCTATGCAAAATGAATATACATATAGATCCCAAAGCAACAGTGGATCATGTTCTTATAAGACATTCAAATATAATGATCCACAAGTTAGACTCAAGTCATCTGTGGCTTGGGTCCCAAAAAAATTGATTTTTCTTATTTGATGTGTAGGGAAATCTATATGGAGCTTTAAGGGATAAAGGAATTGTTGATAGTGGATGTTCCTGGCATATGACTGGAAACAAGGCTTACCTCTCAGATTATGAAGAATTTAGAGGTGGATCAGTTGCTTTTGGATGTAGCAAAGGTCAAATTACTGGTAAAGGAACTATAAAAACAGGAAATTTAGATTTTGATGATGTATATTTTGTGAAAGAACTTGAACAATTCAATCTCTTTTCTGTGTCACAAATTTGTGACAAGAAGAACAAAGTTCTTTTCACTGATACTGAGTGTTTTGTATTGTCTCCTGATTTTAAGTTACCTGATGAAAATCAAGTATTACTTAAAATCCTTAGGCAAAACAATATGTACAGTTTCAATCTAAAGAACATTGTTCCTTCTGGAAATTTATCTTGTTTGATTGCAAAAGCTACAGTTGATGAATCTAATAAATGGCACAGAAGGCTTGGTCATGTCAATTTTAAAAACATAAACAAACTTGTGAAGGGAAATCTTGTTAGAGGCTTACCTTCCAAGATTTTTCAAAATGACCATACCTGTGTTGCTTGTCAGAAAGGAAAGCAACACAAGGCCTCCTGTAAGGCTAAGTTATTGAGGTCTGTTAGTAAACCCTTACAGATTTTGCATATGGACTTGTTTGGACCCACATCTGTAAGGAGTATAAATCATAAGACCTATTGTTTGGTAATCACTGATGACTTCAGTAGGTTTAGTTGGGTGTTGTTTTTGGGTTCTAAGGATGAAACTGCTGATATTCTTAAAAGCTTTGTTAGGCAGATAGAGAACCAATTAGATCACAGAGTTAAGATTTTTAGGTGTGATAATGGAACAGAATTCAAAAACAAGGATCTCAATGAATTATGTGATCTCAAGGGCATAAAAAGGGAATATAGTAGTGCTAAAACTCCACAACAAAATGGAGTTGCAAAAAAAAGAATAGGACCTTGATTGAGGCTACTAGAACTATTCTAGCAGATTCATTTTTACCTAGTATATTTTGGGCTGAAGCAGTTAGCACTGCTTGCTATGTTCTTAATAGGGTATTAGTGACTAAACCTCAAAATAAAACACCTTATGAGCTTTTAACTGGCAAGGTTCCTATTATAAGTTACTTAAGACCTTTTGGGTGTCATGTGACCATCTTGAATACTCTTGGCCACTTAGGAAAGTTTGAAGGGAAAGATGATTATGGATTTTTGGTTGGATACTCTCTAAGCAGTAAGGCATTTAGGGTGTATAATTTGGAGACTCAAAAAGTAGAAGAGAATTTGCATGTAGAGTTTCTTGAAAATAAACCTAATCTTGCAGGAAAAGGACATGTTTGTATGTTTGATCTTGATTATTTAACAAATTCTATGAATTACATAACTGTTGCTGCAGAGAATCAAGCTAACAAACATGCAGGTCCACAAGAAGCTAACCCAAATGCAGGTACACAAGAAGATATCAATTCAAGTGACTCTTTTGAGGAATCTTTTGTACTGCCCTTCTTGTCCAATTTCTCTCCAAATGTCAAGAACTCAAGTGGAAAGGTTGATGCTGATTCAAAGTCTGATTCTAAGCCTAATGACACAGAAGATGAAGCTTTCTGGATGAGCTTGAAAGGCTTACAAGACAAGAGAAGGAAGCTGATGAAACTTTTTCAAAGAAATCAACTAGCAGTATAAACCCAGTTCCTACTGCTAGCACACCAGTTTGTACTGCCAGTTCTTCAAGAGTTTCTGCTGATGATTTGTCATATCCTGAGCTAACTAAAGATGTTCTTCAAGATGATGATGCTATGCCTGATCTTGAAGATAGTTTTGCCAGTCCAGGAGATGGGATTTTCTCTCATGCATCCTATGATGATGAAGGTGTAGGGACTGATTTCTCAAATTTGGAAGGCACAGTGGATGTTGATCCTATTCCTACATCAAGAGTACATACTGTTCATCCTAAATCTCAAATTATTGGAGATCCAAGTTCTGCAGTTCATACTAGAAGCAGAGTGAACAAGAACTCTGGAGCTCATGCTTTGTTCAGCTACATTCAAAAGTAGAGGAGAAACAATCATAAGGACTTTCAACATTGTCTGTTTGCCTATTTTCTATCTTAGATTGAACCCAAGAGTATATCTCAAGCACTTGCAGAAGAAAGTTGGGTTGATGCTATGCAAGAGGAGCTCTTACAATTTCAGTTGCAGAAGGTATGAACTCTTGTAGATTTGCCACCTGGGAAGAAAGCTATTGGTACCAAGTGGGTTTACAGAAATAAAAGGGATGAAAGAGGTGTTGTAGTGAGGAATAAGGCAAGGCTAGTTGTTCAGGGCTATAGACAAGAGGAAGAGATAGACTATGATGAGGTATTTGCACCTGTGGCTAGGATTGAAGCCATCAGGATCTTTTTAGCATTTTCTTCATACAAGGGGTTTATAGTTTATCAGATGGATGTGAAAAGTGCATTTCTGTATGGCACAATTGATGAAGAGGTGTATGTGACTCAACCTCCAGGATTTGTAGATCCTAAATCCCCAAAGAAGGTTTACAAAGTTGTGAAGGCTTTATATGGTTTACACCAAGCTCCCATAGCCTGATGATGTTATTTTTGGTTCTACTAAGAAGTCTTGGTGTGAAGAGTTTGAAGCCTTGATGAAAAGTCAATTCCAGATGAGTTCTATGGGAAAGCTCACATTCTTTCTTGGATTACAAGTCAGGATAAATATGTTGCAGAAATCCTGAAGAAGTTTGATTTGGTTAATGTGAAAACTGCCAGTACCCCCATGGAGTCAAAGAAACCATTAGTCAAGGATGAAGAAGCTGCTGATGTGGATGTACATCTTTATAGGTCCATGATTGGATCTTTAATGTATTTGACTGCTTCTAGACCTGACATCATGTTTGCAGTCTGTGCTTGTTCTAGGTATCAAGTAACTCCAAAGACTTCACATCTTCATGCAGTAAAAAGGATCTTTAGATATCTCAAAGGCCAACCTAAATTAGGTCTTTGGTATCCTAAAGTCTCCTCATTTGAGTTGGAAGCTTACTCTGACAGTGATTATGCTGGTGCAAGTCTTGATAGGAAATCCACAACAGGTGGTTGTCAATTTCTTTGTAGAAGGCTTATCTCATGGCAATGTAAGAAGCAAACCATTGTAGCTACTTCTACAACTGAAGCAGAATATGTTGCTGCTGCTAATTGCTGTGGACAAGTTTTGTGGATTCAAAATCAGATGTTAGATTTTGGTTTCAACTTCATGAACATAAAGATCTACATTGATAATGAGAGCACCATCTACATTGTGAAGAATCCTGTGTTTTACTCCAAAACCAAGCACATTGAGATTAGGCACCATTTCATTAGAGATGCTTATGAGAAGAAGCTGGTTCAGGTGCTTAAGATTCATACTGATGATAATGTGGCTGATCTTTTAACCAAAGCCTTTGATGTTAGCAGGTTCAATTTCTTAGTGGTTAACATTGGAATGCTAAATGTATAGCTGCATTGGTTCAAGGGAGGTAAATAGGCAGGTTATGGAATGATTGTTATGGAGTATGTATCCAAACAGGGGAGGAAAATGTTACACATGATGAGATAATTTTGCTAAGGGGAGGAAATTAAAGAAAAAGGGTTTACAAAAAAACCTAGAGTGAAGAAGTAGAAATTTCTTCCTACTGCTAAGTATAACAGTTTGTACTGCTGCTTGAAAATCTTTCTACTGCTAGTACAAAGTTTCTACTGCTACAACAGAAGTTTATACTGCTGAGGAAAAGGATGTCTTTTAAGAAGCAGAATGAAGAGTTGTGACATGTTTTTGGAAATCTGGAAGCTGTGATGGAATGAGAAGGATCTTTGAGTGTTGGTACCTCTACCACACAACAAATGGTCATCAGTTCACCCTGTCTAATAGACATCAAGAACTGACTAGTCCAGATCAAACGGTGTCTGGTAAAGACTTCTCAAATCCGTTAATTGCTGATAGTTTGCCAAAAACTATATGGTTATCAACTCACCATGCTTTAGTCCAAAGCAAACGGCTCTTGGTAAAGACATCTCAAATCCCCGTTGATGGTTGATAGTTTACCAAAAACTATATGGTAATCAATGCACCATGTTTCTATAATAAAGCATTGGCTATTCCAGAGCAAACGGCTACTGGTAAAGAAATATCAAATCCGTTTATGGCTGGTAGTTTGCCAAAAACTATAAAACCAACTTAGTTGGTACTGCTGTGAACAGGTTATTGTTGTTGTTTATGAAGATCATCTGGATAGCTGGATAAAGATAAAAGAGGTCAAAATCATCAAGAAGATATTTAAAGAACAGAGTGTTTGGACACATCCTCCACAGAAGAAATCAAAAGTAACCACAAGAGTTAAAAAGAGTTCAAGAGAAATCAAGAAATCAAGAGAAGCTTAAAGACAACACACAATCTGAAGACACTTAGTGATTTGCAAAGAAATCATAAGTTTAGGGGTGGATTGTTGGGAATTAAACTACTTTCAACAGCAGTATCCTCAGCAACAGCAGTATCCTCGGCAACCGCAGTATATTCAACAACAACTATTCATGCAACAACATCAATTCTTTGCATAGCAACAATCCCCTCAACAACAACCATACCTACAACAACCAATGCAATCCTTCCAACTTCCTACAAAACAACCACATTAGTTTGATCAACTGTGTGAGGCTATCAGTAGCCAACAATCTAGACATGAAGCTGGATCACTTGACACACCTCCAATGCTCACTCCTGGTAATTATGTTTATTGGGCAAGTCGATTCTTAAGGTTCATAGAACTCAAGAAACCACATGCCAAATATATGAAAAAAAGTTATAATTGAAGGTCCATTCCAAATGCCAACTACAATGGTTCCTGGAGATGCAACTGCTATTCCTCCAAGACCTAAAACCGTGACCCCTATTCCTAAAACTCAACTTACTGTAGAGCAAATACTTCATCGTGAAATAAATGAACTTGCAATGTCATACATTCTTCAGGGAATACCTAATCTGATTTTCTGAAGCATTGATGCTCAGAAAACAGCTAAGGATATGTGGGAACACGTTCATCTCTTAATGGAAGGCATTGAACTGAACCAAGAATACATGGAATCCAACCTTTACCTCGAATATACAATGTTCATGATTGAATCAGGGGAGTCACTTGAGTCTTACTACCATCGGTTCACAAACATCATCAATGACTTGGACAGACACAACATTGTTTTACCAAGGATTGCAATCAACACTAAGTTTCTCAGCTGTCTTGGTCCTGATTGGCAAAAATATGTCACGTTTGTTCATCAAGCCAAAAATCTACAAAATGCATCTTATGGGTTGTTGTATGATTATCTAAAGCACCATCAATCTAAAGTTGACAAAGATCGAGCTCTTCGTGGTACTTATTCACCTTCTACAACTCCAAATTCATTGGCACTGATAGCTCAATCTCACTTTGCTCCACCTCCAGAGTCAAACCGTGCCTATGTCCAATAGCAACATCACTTTAACTATCCTCAACAAACCTCTTCCACCCAACTCATTCCATATGATTTGACACAACAATCAACTGAAAATCAACTAGTCCCCTATGACAACACTGACACCATGTACTACACAAATAAAAACAATGACAAAGACGATGCATTCAACTCTTTGAATGAAGGATTTTCACTCATTGCTCGTGCTTTCAGCAAATTTTCTAACAAATCCAACAATCGTCTCCGCACTTCATCTAACACAAGGAATCAAGTTGTTGTACAAGATGGACGGGTTGAAATACAGAATCGTACTTATGGAAGAACTGGATCAGGAAGTTATATGGGAAATTCAGGAAATGGACAACGATTTAATTCGGCTAGTGAAAGTAGGAACAATGCAGGTGCTCCTCGAAAAAGGGTTGAACTTGTTGAAATTAGGAATACAGGGACTGAGAATACTATGGTCAAGTGCTATAACTACAATGGGATAGGTAATCTGGCTAATGCATGTCCCAAACCTAGAGTCAGAGGCAGTGAGTTTCATAAGTATGCACTACTTCTAGCTCTAAAGGATGAATCAGGGGGCACTCTCACTGACAAAGAAAACAGCTTCATGGCAAATGCATATTCAGATGATGACATGGAGGATTTGGAAGCAAATGTAGCTGTGATGTTAATGGCAAACATGCAAGAACTTCACATGAGTGATACAGGCCCAGTGTATGATACTGACTGTCTGTCTCAGGTACCTGATCCAAAAACATGTCTAATACATGAAATTACATCACCATCTGCATCTGCATTAGACAAGGAGCAAGTTGTTCAAAATGAATCATTATTATCTCCTCAAGAAGATGAAGAAATGAACAAAGTTGTTACATTTGATGATGATCAAATTAACCAGTTGTTACATTTGATGATCCAATTGATGAAGATAACAATGATCAAATTGAACAAAATGAACCTTCGCTCGGTCCAGATCAAGAACTCATGACCTTATTATTGACCACCCAATCCCAGTTGGACTCACAAAAATCTCAGATTAAAAAATGCAATGAAATCAACAGAAACTTAAAAGCAAAAGTTGCATCATTAACTGCGGACCTTGATTGCTGTAAAATACAACTCATAAATTTATAAACAAAAGAAAAACGAGAACAAGGTTTTGAAGTTGCATTTCAAAAAGCTTATGTCAAAGAACAAGATTTACAACATCAAATACGAGAATTAGTTGCTTCCAAAAATAACTTGGTTTATCAAATGGAACAAGAAAAATTAGAACTCAAACAACAGGTTGAACACCTCAATTTTGAACTTTCAAAAACAAAAACAGAGTTGTCAACCTGTCAAGCTAATTTTTATGAACATAAACAAGTGTCTAGGAAACGAATTGATTCTTATCTTGATGAAATCGTAGATTTGGAATGTAAATTAAAAGAGTTTCAAAAAACTGTTTATAAAACTGGTGAGTCTGTAACAACAATTCAAAAGTTTACTTTAAAGCAAAATCCCCAAGGTTATGGTTTTGCTATTGGTGATGACAAACCACGTTTTCTACACAAAGCACTAAAGGAAAATCCAAAGTTGTATAGTGCATACTAGCTCTTTGATGATTCAATTATGCGTGTTGTTGTATATAACTTTGAGGAAGAACAGGAACAGGAACAGGACGAAGAGAGTCGATAAAAAATGAGCAATGTTAAGTTCAATAAACCTTTTGATTATTCAAACGTGCCTCATATTTCTGACACCTTCGTTCCTCAAAAATATAAAACAGAACAACCATGGTTTGTAGTGTAAATTCATGAATCTTCTTCTGATGCTGGTCCTGTTAAACCAGTGGCACAAATAAATGGTCCTTTACCAACTTATGGAGTAATTGCACCATTACCTAAACGATGTCTTGTACTTAGATACTTTGATACATTTATGAAAGACATCAATCTGTTAGAACAAGCAATTGAACGTAACTCTGAGATAAAAGTTTCCACTTTTCAATCTGCTTACGAAAAAGAAAAGAGAGATATTTTTCAAAAACAATTTTTACCATACGTTAAACATTTGCGTCTTTGTGCTACACACTGGGAACAGGAACTCCAATCAAAAGTAACATCCATGATGAACACTTTCAATGCAACAGAAAATTCCATCTCAAAACAAAAATGTCAAAACAAAGTTTTACAAAATGAAGCTGATCGACTCTTGGATGATGTTCTAAGTTATGATATTATCTCTGTGGTTATGAATTCGATTTATGAGTCTTGCAATTATATGCTTGTTGATGATCACACTACTGACACTGAAACGTTGAGACACGAAATTGATACTTTAAAAAGAGAAAATAAGAGAATCATTAAACACAATGATGATGTGAAAAGTAAACTTTCAACAGAAAATTTTCAACTTAATCAGAAGTTACAATGGTGTCAAACTCAGAGTCTTGATTTTGAATTAAAATTGCAAAGTCAAAATGAAACGATGTCCTTTCATAACAGTCACACGTCCAAAGTTAAGAATCTTCAAGATGAAAATGCTGTTTTAAAAAGTAAAATTTTCAAATATGAAAAGGAAATCGATGAATGTTGTCAAAAAAGTAATGACACCATTCGTTTAAATAGAGAACTTGATTCAAAAATTCAACAAAAGAATCACATCATCATTGAACTTAAAGAGAAAATTCAGTTAATAGAAAAAGGAAAGTTTGTTAACAAAAATGTGATTGCACCAGGAATGTACAAAATGGACACAACACCTAGGCAAACATCCCTTCAGACTACTAATTTTAATCCTTCCACTTCTACAGGAATAGTCCCCACTACTAGCGTTAGCAGATCAAAGCGTAAGAGCAACAAACAGAAGAATAGGATCTGGCAACGTAGAAGTGGAAAACTTGAAGCCCAAGAAGTAGAAGATCAATTTATAAATTTGAATAAAACGCATGTTGCGTCTGATTTAGATTTGAACTTAAAAAATTGTAATTCTAATATCGATGTAACGAATGCTCAGACTTTGAATGTTTTCAATGTTAATGCATCTTGTGTGTTCTGTCGTAAAAGCATGTTATCTGGTGATCATATGAAATGTGTTGCAAAATCTCTTTTAACTCGTAACAAGAAACGTACATCTGACATTCCTTCTAGGCCCACTATTGCTTTTAAGTCTGTGCTAGGAAAACCGCTAAGTGTAGTTTCCAAAAATGCCTTAGACTCACCCATACTTGCGAGTACAACTCTTAAGACAATCCCATCACCTAGTGAATTCTATTGGGTTTTATAGATTTGATGATACAAAACAAGAAGAATGAAACATGAAGGGCTTAAAGTGACAAGAAGGGAAACTACAAAAAGATGGAAGATTTAGAAGATTCTTAGAAGAATATTTACTTTCCTTATTGTATTATGTAAACCCTAGATGTCTCTATTATATAAAGAGATCAAGGGTACGTAGGTTTTAATTAAGTCTTGTAACAATGTAGTCGACTGAAAAAGTGTGTGTGTGTCTAGGCGTTTTGTCATAGAAAAACGTCTAGGGTTTATTATTTTTTGCCTCAAGGAGCTTAGATCCCTGTTAGATTGTAATCGTTCTAGAATTGATCATCTAGAATTGGTGCGTGCATGTGAATCATATGAATGAAAAACCTTGTTCATAACACTTATGTTCTTGTTTATTATTCCGCTGCGTATCAATGTTATTGTTCCTAGATAATATGATATCTAAACAATCTCGAGCTATAAACAATTCTACAGGTGGTATCAGAGATTGGAGCTCGTGATATCTAGGATTAAACAAGGTTTTATTGTCGAAGAAAAGAAGTTTTTGAAGAAGGGATAACTGATTTTTTTTAAGTGATGTCGTTGAAAATCCCTAAGTCAAATAGATTAAACCTCGTACTACATGGTTCCTTTTGTCGTCTGGTACATGGTATATTCAAGATTCATTAATGATCGAAATTGATATATACATATGTGTTGTCGATTGTAGCAGACTTGAAGAAGTGCATGGTGCGTTGTTATTGGTCAAGGTTGGTGATCAAGTAGTCTTACAAGATTGCATCATGGGACTTCTATTAATTAATTGGTTACACGTTCTTTAACTTTATCATCATGGGACGATTCCATATCTGATAGGTAATTAAATATTTACCTGGTATTAATGGGTCGGTGAGGAAGATTTTGCAATTCGTACTAATTTATTATTGTTGAGATTTTGCAATTCATGATGTATTACTATTGGTGGACTCAATACTGGGATTCAAGTGATCATGGATAATTTTATTCTATTCGTGGGTTCAACAACTTTTGTCGCATATTAAGTAAATCATGGGCTGGTCATTAACATGTGTTCGAATTATTGATGCTGCCCATTGGTTATTAGTAATGCTTCTTGGAAACTAATACTGCTCGTTTGGAGTTAAAGCTGCTAATTGATTTGTTAATGCTGCTAATGGTACGTTAATACTGCTTACATTTTAATACTGCTAGTAGTAATTATTAGTGCTGCTCGAGAACTTAATACTGCCAGTTATCGATTAATGCTGCTAGTAGTAGTAGTTTTAATGCTGCCGCGATTGTTCATACTGCTAGAGAGTTTTTAAAGCTGCTACTCATTAATACTGCTTTTGGATAAAGGGTTTCGAAGGTTCTTATTAATGAGTGGAGTTGTACATGTTTTTGGTTCTCGAATAGGTTTGAAAGATGACGGATAACACACACAAAGTTGGTTAACTCACACAGGTTGGATTAGAAAGGGTTTAAACAAAATTTGTTTAACTTTCTAGTGATATTCTTAAACGTTCAAAGGCTCGTATTTTTGGATTTATTGGAACAATTGGTTATGAAGAGGATTTTTTATCACTTATTTGAGATTGAAGTGAAGTTTCACGAAGGAGTTTACTTATTTCATCATTGATATTACTGGTTATCAATTGGTGACTTGCTTATTTATATATGGTCTATGATTGAGACATGGTTTATCTTGTTTTCATAGGTCAAGGGGTGGATGGACGAAGACCTAGTTAACTATCACTTAAAGGAGATACATTGTAGTACTCAGTGTCACACAAAGAAAGTCGATGTAGATAAATTCAAGAGATTACTTAGAGATTTGTTTCAGCAACATCAAATTCTCTATATAGTTCTTCAATCAACAACAGTGCAAGCTTAAGTAACGAGTTTGAGATATTTTACTTTGGTTTCAAGTTTAGTAAATCAAGTGTTCTTCATTAGTGATCATTGCAAGGAGCCTACAGATTTGAAGTATCGTGAAGATGATTAACACATTGGTTTCAGGGGAAGCTTATTCTTATTATGTGTTTAATCATTTGATGTTCATGCACCACTCGGGGGGAAGTTTTTGATTCTTACTACTGTTGATTAGTATTACTACTGATGGTTTAGATTTCTACTGTTTCAAGTTCATTTTTAGTGCGGAAAACTTCATGGAGGGTAATTTGAGATATTGGAAGGATGAATTGGATGTGTGGTATTGGTTTGTAGTGGTAAAGATCATATTTGCATATGTTCCCTATTTGATTATAACAAAAAGGGGAAGAGATGTGGTGGTTGCATGATACAAAGGAAATCAAGACTTAAGGGGAAACTTGGAAGATTGTTTCAATCATGGTGAGATTTAATTATCTCAATTTCTCTATTTCGTCTAGGGAAATTCGTACAAGAACGTGTTTGTTTTGTCATCATCAAATAGGGGAAGATTGTTGGGTTTTATAGATTTGATGATACAAAACAAGAAGAATGAAACATGAAGGGCTTAAAGTGACAAGATGGGAAACTACAAAAGATGGAAGATTTAGATGATTCTTAGAAGAATATTTACTTTCCTTATTGTATTATGTAAACCCTAGATATCTCTATTATATAAAGAGATCAAGGGTACGTAGGTTTTAATTAAGTATTGTAACAATGTAGTCGACTGAAAAAGTGTGTGTGCTTCTAGGCGTTTTGTCATAGAAAAATTTCTAGGGTTTATTGTTTGTCGCCTCATGGATCTTAGATCCCTATTAGATTGTAACCGTTCTAGAATTGATCATCTAGAATTGGGGCGTGTATGTGAATCATATGAATGAAAAACCTTGTTCATAACATTGATGTTCTTGTTTATTATTCCACTGCGTATCAATGTTATTGTTCCTAGATAATATGAGGTCTAAACAACCTCGATCTATAAACGATTCTACTTTTGATGATACCAACATGTTTTTGTATGATTCTTGAATCTAATAATAAGTTCCCTACTTTCTGAATATCTAAGTTTCTTGGTCATTGGAGGTCGGGAAAGTAGTCTTTTGATTTTTAGAAGGTTGGGTGTCAAATCTGTAATTTGGAGTCTAAAAATCAGTCGATTTCTATGATTTTTAGTTCACAAAATATAAGGTCTGAGAACTCCAAATTTTGGCTGGCGAATATTCGACATGTCTATTAGTTATTGTAATTTATGTGAATTTTTATGGAAGGTGTAAGTGTGTTAATAAAATACAAACTTTTCGGGTATACCATCAGGTCACATGCTGGAACAGGTTTGAAAAATGATTTTTGTTTGGATACTTGCACTAGGAGATAAAATCTATAAAAATTATAGGAAGTAGTAAACATATATAGGTATCTCTGGTAAGAATTATAGAACCACAGGAGCTTGTCTGATGTATCATAAAAATTATAAGAAACTTAACCAGATCACACGAGAAACCCTAAACTTGTTATTATGTACCAATAAGTGTAAAATCAGTTGTGGCATTAAATGAACTTATAAAATGGACTCCTAAATGATAAACGACTAATAATCCAGGAAGATCTTTTGAAGATGGAGTGTTTTTTTTTCCGTGTGATCCTTTCATTTGCGTTAAGGTACATATATTCGATCCCTTTTCAGTAGGGATTTCTCATGACTTTTCGATCCTTGACTTCGACTCATTTGCTTTGTTATGATTCCGTTGATATGAGCCCTTGCTATGATTCCCTTGATATGATCCCTTGGTTTGATATTCATTTTACTATTCATTGATATGATATTCATTTGTTATCCATTTGCTATGATGACCTTATATGATATGTTTTGTTCTGTTCTGTTGCCCGAGCTATTTGTTTACTAGTTATGGAGATACCATGACCATGTCATTGAGGCACCAATGGCATGACACTTTCTGTGGAGGTGTGATTGATCCACGGCGTCCCCTTCTGTTCTGTTCTGTTATGATATATGATGATTTGTGCACATGGCCATTATGTATATGTATGTACAGTCTCGTACTAGCATATATATTTTGTTTTACAAGGGGCGTATGGATGCATCCTAGATTCTGTTCTGTTCTATTCTGGATATGATTAGTGATTGGTTGGTGCGTGCCATGCATCCCCTCACTTATGGTAGCTAGCTACTCCATTTGGTACTTGAGAGGTCTCCCCTCCTTGTACAACTTATGATTTGACGGATATATGGATATGATATGATGTGATTATGTGACTAAGCATGTGGCATGCTTTCTGAGCTCGATGGGCATTTCTGTTCTGTTATATGATTATTATTCTCTGTTTGATTCCTTTGACATCATTATGATCTCCTTATGTTTCGCTACGATTTGCTTCTTATGGTATATGACATTTTGTTCAGTTGATCCTTGATCTCTTATTCGTTTGGCAGATGATAATCGTTCAGCAAGAGCTTATGTTCCTTTTCCCTATACTTTTATATGTTCGATTATTCGTTTTGTTTATATCTGTTCACTGGGCTTTTTAAGCTCAGCCGCATTTCTTTTCCTGCGGCAGATTTTTGGTTGGAAGCTGGGTTTGAGTGAAGAGTGCATAGGAGCTCGTAGTGGACCACCTTGACGATAGATACCCATTTGCTTATGGATTAGAAATCGGATATAACTTTAGTTAAATTTAGTTTGGTTTTGTACTTTAGTTTTGGAACTCATCATGTTTAGAGTTAGTATTTTATTATCATCTAAGAATACCTTTGTAATTATTATGTTTATAAGTCTTCCGCTTGCATTTGTATGTTCTGATTGACACTATAATGTGGCATTTTGACCCTTGTCAGGATGGGGTGTTACAACCGGCCATCGAAGAAATAGCAACAAGACTCTTCATTACAAACATAGTGCTGTACGATCAATATGCGCATCTGAGAATATACCACTGGAATGAGAAAAGGAGAACCTGGTACAAAAGCAAACTTACGAAAAAGTCTCCAACTCCGGTGATGAGCGATCTCTGAATAATTGGTGTGGTTAGCATTGAAGCAGAAAAGAGGTATTATTATACCTTTCTACATAAAATCAGGGTTAGAAGACAAGATAAGAAGATTTACTCATTCTCAGAAGCAGACTTCCCTGATTTGAACCTTAACGATCTTGAAGATATGTATCTCATCAAAGTTCAAGGGAAGATGCATCATTTTTGAACTGATCTTACGTACGCATTCAACACTTCATTACTTTACTACATTAGAAGAAAGATCATTCAGGAACGCGTTGAAGACTTGCAACTTGGGGTCGAGAGCTTTCAAAGGAAGCTAAACTTAACCGCACCACTTCTACACTTTCCAGAGATCAACAAAGAACGTCAGTATACCCTGAAAAAGGACCCACCTTTGGTTTTTTCTACAAAAGTGATCACAACATCAACTGTTTCATGGGAAACAAAGAAGTTCACAAGTTCTGCGACTACACACTCAAGAAGGTTCGAGACGGATTAGTCATTCGGTTAAGAGATCGGGATTTGTAAAAGACATGCAGGTGGACTGCTTCTCAAATGCGAGAAGTACGTCAATTGATCCAGAAGATTGAGAAGAGGCTGGTTATTAGAGATCAGATGCGGAGGTTGGAAAGTTATGTTGGAGGCAGACCCTCATTTCCTATCAGAAACTTCCAAAGACCTGATCCAGTATTCACGATCTTCAGAAACGTCGATTGATAAAAGATTTGGGTATTCTCATGATTATATTTGCTTGTGAAACGTAATGGCTTGTGTACATATAACAGTGCACAACCCGTACTCTGTAAAGAAAGGACCCTGAGGTACACTTCAGTGCATCAATCCTAATATAACGAGCGAAAGCTTTTTAGTTTTGAGTAGAATTAATCAAATTTTTTTATAAGTTTTTTCAAAATTCTGCTCAAAAGAACAAGTATTCCCTCTCGTGTTTAAAATCTCAAAAAGTGATTTCACTTGTTGAGGGGGAGTATTTGAAATATCTTTGTTCTAAAGGAAACGTTCTTGTTGATGTTCTTCCCACAAACATCAAAAAGCATATTTTAATCAAACATTTCTTCAAAAGCAACATAAATATGCTATTTTTGAGGGGGAGAAAGAAAAATGTGATTAAAAAATGTGTGTGAAGTATGGAATCTCGCATGAGCTCGACTCATATATAACCCATGAATTGATGAAACTTAACTGTCATTAATCGAAATGACTTGTCCTGGACGGGTAATAACTTCAAGCTGGTCTAACCAGTGATGTAAGCGTGTCTCGAATAGGACCTGTCTGAGTAGAGTGTATCGTTTCGAGAGATTTTCTTTGAATGTGACCAGGATGGGTAATAATTTCAAGCTAGTGTAACTAGTGATGTAAGCATGTCTCGAATCGGTCATGTTCATTGAAAATCAATCAATTCAAAAGTGCAAAATATACCTGACATGTGCAAATTTATCTTAAAAACTTATGAGCACATGTGAAGGGGGAGTATTTCTGAAAAAGCAAAACCCTCAAGGTGTTAACAAAATATGCTTTATAATCATAAACACTTTGGGTGATTTTCAAATGAATGGTTTATGGCAACATAGGATAGTCATGCAGTTATAAGGTGACTAAGGTTAGGAAATACGTCCTATGATCCGCCAGAACCGGATGGATCTACCCATGGACAATACCAATTGTTTAGTACTAGAAGTCCTTAGGTATGGTTAAAAAAAAGGAGAAAAGAAATGAAAGGAGAAAGATGGGGTTGAAGAATAAAAAAGAAAAGTTATGAAAACGGGTGAAAAGAAATAGCCCTCCAAATGTTCAACCTTAGGGCAGAAACCGAGTTCAATTCATATGCTACTGGTAGTTACTAAGGTGACACCGGTATTGAAGACAAAGACGTCATGGAACCAGTGACGCACTGCACTTAACCTTCTAACCACTCAAGTATCTCTCAAAAGACGCTTGTTTCATTTCTCACGAAGAACCCCGCATAATCTATCGACCTCTCACTCTGAAATGAGTTGATATTGAAAAGGAGGCACTCTACTCCATGCCTCCAACTACTAAAACCAAAATGCACTAAATTGAGTCTAGAGCCGCGAGATACATCAAAAGATCTCTTAGGAACACTTAATATTTCTACAAGGGTTATTCAACATTAAGGACACCAGTTGTAAATAACAAGAGTCCTACCCAGATCTTAGCAATCTACCAAGAACATTCATGAGGGATTCACAATTTATGATTCTCAGTGATTGAATGGAAATTCCTGCCAGGGTCAACATCAAATAGCCTTGACAACAGGTCAATTCGGTAATCCCTTGGGGGTTACGCATAGTGTTCGCGGTGGTTTCAAACGGTCTACAGTCGTGAAGTGATACTTCGGTATACTTCAGCGGCTTACCTGAATCATTGATACACTTTGGTGTATCTGTGTAAGCCCTTTTGGGGGCATCTGATTCAGGAAAGGCCTTGGGAAAGGATTAGATAAAGTTTTCACACTATGCTGTTAACGATCTCGAAGTTTGAACCTGTAAGTGCCAGATGCTTTATTGCTACCTGTTTTTATGCAGGTTCTTATAGAGACCATGAGTTCCACTGCCACCATTATCAACAACTACATTCCATCTCCACATGCTCATACCTACATCAGAAAGTCATTCAAAGTTCAAAGACAATTCTCATCAAAGATCGAAGCAAACGTTCAAAATTCAAAGATCAAAGCTGAAGAATGAGAATCACTTAAAGTATAAAGATCAAAGTCAAAAGAAGTATGAGCATGGTGGAAAAGACGTAAAAGACACCAGAAACTAAGACGTTGATGAAAGGCAGACCACAACATTATCACATCACATAGAACAAGAACAAAGAACAAAGATACTAAAGACGTCAAAGCCAAAGAAGCAAAGAAGACGTCAAGCAACCTTGATGACCAACCCTTAGGAGGAGATTGGTGGGAATACGTTTAACTAGTATCAAGTCTTGATCATTATTTTATGTAATAGGTTGCTTAAGTTATAGGCCTTTAAGTTTGTTTTAATGGCTCGGCCCTTGTAGAAGGTCCATGGGCCGTGGCCTTGTTTTAGTTTCTAGAAAGAATGCACAAGAGTGTTACCCTAACACTCTTGTCCTATAAATAATACATGTATACCTCACTTTCACATAGTTACTAAACCTTTGTTATTTTGTTGTGTGAAGTGATCGACCGTCTCTTTCTCTCTTTCTCTCATCTCTATCAATTAATATACTTGTGTTCTACTATTATGGTGACCTAACAAGTTCCTTTATTTGAAACTATGCTTTTTACTCAGGGAGAAGGATCAAAAACCCCAGTTGAGTCCCATCACACACCCACTAGTTCATCAGATACTCGATCAGCCTCACAACCAACTTCATCATCATACAGGAACTCATCGGGATAGGAATCTGAGGTTCCTCAACCCAGATCTCCTACTCATCCCAATGTAGCAGATGAGGCTGTCTCTGACAGTATAGGAAGGGCTACCACTAGTGTCTCAAGCTTAGAAGCTGGGCAGGATAGGGGTAACATAAGTAAGACCCTACCTATGGCAACACCTCATGTATCCAGTCCTCATAGACTTGGTACAGATGGTGGAATCCCAAGCCAAATGGATACTATGGGTGGCTCAGATACTCATCCTTTAGTTGAGCCTGAGTCTATGCCCCATGATGCACCTCTCCCAGAAGGTAACACATCTGGAAGTGCTGAGGGCAGTGTGTCACTTACTGAATTGATGGCTCTTTATACAACATTGACAAATAGGGTGACTGGACTTAAAATGATCTTAAGGAGACCAAGAAGGTTTTTGGAGGTGTTTATACCAAGCTCATTCTTAAACTGAAGAAGTTATAGACCACAGTCAAAGCCCTCAAAGCCAAAAGAAAAATTACTATAGTGGAATCTTCAAGTTCAAGTTCTACTGACTCAAATAATGATATGGGGGATGATTCTCCCAAACAGGGGAGGAAAACAGTATAAGAGGGTGCAAGAATTCAGGGGAGGAAACTCAGGAGTAAAGAAGCTCATAGATGGTTTGATGGTACAGATATGGGTGGTGAAAGGCAGGTTGATATGGATGATGACATGACACAAGAAACTGAAGATATTCAACAGCCTACAGAATCAGTAGATCTTCAACAACAAGACACAGAGCCTGTGAACCTTGAAGCTCAAGAATATATTGCAGATACAGCTACAAGTGCTAGAGTTCAAGTTAGTACTGCTGCTCACCAAGTTAGTACTGCTTGTGCAGAGGAAGGTACTGCTAGTGTTGCTGTCTATGAAAGAAGAAGGGCAGACAAAGGAAAAGCTATTATGACTGAGCCTGAGCAACCAAAGAAAGTGAAAATAAATATTCTTTGCACAGATTGATTATGATGTAGAGATAGCAAAGAAAGTACATGAAGATGAAGTAGCAAGATTTCTTGAAGAACAAAGGCTTGCAAGAGAATCAGTAGAAACACAAGAGCTTTCAGATGCACTTATAGCTCAAAGATTGTATGAAGCAGATAGGGAAGCTATTCTTGAAGCAGTAAGAGAAGAAGCTTTCAATGATTTGTTGGAGATTATCAGAAAAAGTTAGTGTAAAAAGATGGCTGCTAGGAAGAAACCTCCAACAAAATCTCATATTATCAAACACATGAAGGAATATTTGAAACATCAAGACAGTTGGACTGCTAGTCAACTGAAGGGTAAAACTAATGAAGAGATAGAAGGATTGTACTTTACTGCCTACAAGAAGATACAAAGTTTTATTCCTATGGATGAAGATGAGGGTAGAAGAACTAAGAGGCAAAAGCTTAATGAAGAACTGCACACAGTTGAAGAAGAAGAGGAAACAGAATTGACTAGTGAGCAACTAACACAGATGATGCTTGTCATTCTTGAAGAAAGCATAAATGTTGAACCAATACAAGCTAAACATCCAATCATTGACTGGGAGGTTCACATAGATGAATTTGGAAAGGCATGGAAAATCATAAGAGTTAGTGGACATTCAACAATTTACAAGTGTTTTGAAGACATGATTAGGGCATTTAATAGAGAAGATTTAGTGAAGTTATGGGAATTAGTTCAAGTAAGATTCAACTTAACTGAAATTGCAGATGACAAGGAGAAAGAGCTCTGGTTGGAATTGAAAAGGCTTTTTGAACCTGATCCAAATGATAGCTTATGGAAGTTTGAAGCTCATAATCTTGGTACAATATGGAAATTGTATGATACATGTGGAGTACACCATGTGTATACAAAAGCTAGAGTTGATGTCTTCATGTTAGTTGAAAAAGAGTATCCATTAAGAGCAGCTACCATTCTTGTGATGATTTCAGCTAAACTTAGAGTTGATGATGAAACTGAAATGGCAAAAGAACTACTTCACCAAATTCACAATCAATGTGAAAGAGAGATGAAGGCTGAAAGACAAAGAAGATAGAGTGTTTGGAAGAATCCCCTCAATATCAAGGTTGAAGGTTTAATTCAATAAACTTGCTGATTTGGAGATAAATCAAAAGTTTAGGGGAGGATTGTTAGGAATTAAACACTTGACAGTTTGTACTGCTGAAGAATACACGAACAGTACTAACTGAGCTAGTACTACCAGTGTAAATATTAGTACTGCCAGGTATAAAGTTTGAACTGCTGAAGATATAACTAACAGTACTAACTGAGTTAGTACTGCTAGTATAAAAGTTTGTACTGCTAGTATACTGAAGACTGCTTATGAAGATGGTACTGCTATAGAAGACGCGTTTTGTGATAATTATAGAATAAATTCAGTATATATCTTATAAAATTCGAAGATATGTATATTGTATATGAACAGTTATCTGTAAAGGACTCCTTGTGCCTATAAAAGGAGGTCCTAGGTTAAGGTGTTAGACATCTTTAACCGTATACTTTTTGTTAACATTCAAGGTTGTAAACCCTAGTGATATTCAGATCACTCGTATTATTTGCTTAATAATATTGAATCATTTTGGTTACAACTGTTTGATAAATTACTGTTCCATTGATCATACTACATTGTTTATGTTCTTCTAACCACCAAAAAGTAGATTCTGCATACTTTTTGGTGTGCAACAAAGTTTCAAACAAGCTCAGCAAGATCCATGTTTGGGATCCACAAGAATCAACCCTTACCTCTAGACCTATCTCGTCATACATCTTAACCTAATGACACTATTCCTCTAAAGAATAATCAATCCCCCGGACCTACCTATACTACACTACAGCGATCAGGTACACTGCCTGGAGGATTGTAAAACCTTTTGCGAGGGTTACAATCGACGTATCAAGTTTTTGGCGCCGCTTCCGGGGAATAGTTATTATTTAGGTTCAATTTCTATCTCGTTTAGGTCTACTAACTAGATTTCTATCAAGTTAGATTTTTATTTTCTTTTCATTAGCATTCTTTAGTATATCTTTTCTTTGTGCCGTTGTTCGTAAAAACTTTTTCATCGACTATTCCATTTGCCATTATGGAAAACGTGCATTCATCCGTTTCACCTAACGCAATGGTTTCGTTGCGAGACCAAATTGACAAGGAAATTAGTGAACTTAGGAAGCTTAATAGGTTGATCGATAATGAGCTCAAGAATGCAATTAGTGCATTAGATGACACTTCTAATATAACTGATGATTCTGATGATGGGCTTGAAGTATGGGGAACAATAGTTGTAGACATAGAAGAGGAAAGTGAAAAGAAAGGGTTAGACAAGGAATATTTTAATCTATACCCCACTGAGGAGGAAATAGCATACCATAGGAACATAATTGATAACCCCCATCCCCCTTTTATAAGAATAAGCCCTAAGGTTAAGAGAGGCAATCCTTGGAACGTAAAGATCCCATGCATGATTGGATACAAATACATTGAACAAGCTTACATTGACTCAGAGTCCCCAATGAATGTGATGTCTTCCATTGTTTACAATGATATAATGAATACGCAACTTGAACCTAGGAAAGACCCTAAGTATCCCGGGGGAATTTGTAACTTTGTTGGAAGAGTTAAGGGTTTACGTATCTTTGTTGGGAGCTTTACCTATGTCGCTGATTTCATGATTCTAGAAGATATAGGAAGTGTTATAGATAGTAGGTTGTCTCATGTTGTGCTAGGTAAGCCATTTGTTGATGAATCCAAGTTGAGGTACAATCGGTTAGAAGGGACGGTTCAGTTTTCCAATGAGACCGAGGAAATTACATATAGGATGCCTCATAAGATGAAGGAATTTCATTATGTATCCAACTTAGATAAAGATAACATTAATGCGTTTGAGGATACGAATGAAGAGGATAGAAAAAAGGGCATGGAATATGTATAGGAAAAGAGGAGCCTCTTCTATAAGGACTGTTTAACCCTAGGACCAAGGTATAAAGCTGACATGGAATTTGTTAAGAGGATTAAGTATGTAATTGAGAAGAAGAGTAAGAAAACGTAGGCCATGACTTTGAGTCTAGCTACAAGACTCATTAATAAAGAAAAGCGCTTCTTGGGAGGCAACCCATGTTTCATTGTTTGCTTGTTTGTTTTCATTTTATTTGATTTCATATATATAGTCTATCATAATTGTTTATCGTTCATGTTTTGAATAATTTTGTGAAAATGCTTTATTTTGTATTTAACCTCGTCTTAATCACATATAAAGGTATTTTACAAAAAAGATAAGTGTAGGGAAGATCGTATTTGTTTATTAGAACGAATTCAAACATGAAAGATAACAATTAATGATTAGCATATATATTTGTGTGTTTGTTAGAGTCAAATGCATGTATCGAATCACAATGAATGTTCTGCAGTTTTCCAGGTTTTAAGAATCAGATTTTTTTCAAAAATTTTCTAGAAACAAAACGTAAAAATACTGCCAGGTCTTACCTGACGGCGTCAGGATTTACCACCCGACGGCGTCAGGCACTGTAGCAGCACAGTTTTCCAGGATTTTATTTTTCTGCTGGAACTTAATTTTTGAAAAATTTTCAGAATTTTTTAATTCTCCAGGAATCTGTAGACATTTATTTTGCAAGCATGATATCCTTTTTTATATATATAGTGTTTAACGCCGATTTTATGCGAGGTTTTATGTTTCGTTTTCTTAGTGAATTACAGGTTATATTGGACAAGAAGATAAAGATGAAGTTTGTCGAGCTCTTATTGCATTTATATTATTGGAGGCGGATCTAACCATGTTTTCACATCGTCCATGCCGAGCAAATCAGGGGAGTATTAGTTTCTTTCATCTCTTTTATTTTTCCTGTTATCATAACTTTGATACTTTGTGAGAACATTGGGGACAATGTTCAGTTTAAGTGTAGGGAGGGTAAATTGGGATACCTTAGAAACTATAACTTCGCTTGATATTTGTTTTGTTTAAAAGTAGATGTGTAATAAACTGAAAAAGATATTTGTTAGGTAAATTTAAGCACCAAATTTAATTTTTTTTACAACATGTAGGAGTGAGACTTTAGTCTTAATAAGCGTCTCATGGATAGTAATTATGTAGCTAGCACAAAAACCCTACCACTTAAAAATTTCCACCCCAAAAATGTGAGGTTCGACTTTAGATCTTTAGGAAAAAGCATTCACTTTTAATGCTTATGAGTGTACCGTAGGTATGTAGATTCTAGAACTTTCGTTTGTGATGCATCCCGAGATCGCTAGTGAGATGACATTCGTGTAGTTAGGATTACCTAAATGATAAGAGGTATTAGGATAACCCTTGTTTTGAACCTGTTTTTATAATTACGTTGGCTTCATTTGACAAGTAATTTTCCCACACCCTTGTGATGTACTCATCTTTAGTACACGATACCGCTAGTACACCCTTCTGAGCCCATCTCTTTTTCGCGGTTCTCATGATATTTTGGTGGATTCCGAAATATTAATGAAGAACATTGTTTACAGTCCACCCCCAAATGTACACCCAAATCGCCTTAGCCTACCTTGTATGCACTCACTTTTAGTGCATTATTGTTATTTGTTAAACACTTTGTCAATTGTATAATTGGTTACATGGTTGCTAAGTCGAGTCATATCTTGTAAATACAGTTTTGGGAGAATTGGGACTCATGGGTAAAGTAGTAGTTGTTATGGAGTAATGGGGAAGAATGCCAATGTTATTACCCCCATATGTGCGTTAATGTTTAAAGTACTCCAAGTGTTTTGATTTTCTTAATTCGGGTCATTATTTAGTTATGTGTAAAGTATGTAAAAGTTCAAGTGTAGGGAGGTTGCAAGTAATCCCTTTGATGTATTTTTTCGGATGGTAGGGTAAGAGTGTATGAAAAAAAAAGAAAAAAAATTAAAAAATGACAAAAAGAAAAAAAAGTAGAAAAAGAAAAGAGAAAAAACATACGGACTACCATCCCGTCTTTTATTTTTGTTCAAGTCAAGAAAGTGTCGAGAAAAAAAAATACAAAAAGAGTTAGTAGTTAGCGAGTCGAGTCGAGTCTTGGCTTAGCAACACCACATTGTACATGTAATTGACCAAGATAATTGAGTTGCCACGAGTAAACTTCCCTTTATCCAACAAAACCGTATTTTTCCATACCCTTACACCTAACGTTACAACCCTTCAAAATACCTCCTTGATAGTTTATCCTAGGTGCTTACGCCAAAGTGGTGGAGGTTTGATCTGTTCTCAAGCCTATGGTAATCTATAAGCTATGACAGGTAGAGAGTGTTTTATTTTCCCATTTCCATATGTTATATCAGTTTATACACCCGAGAGATGTGAGAATCCAAACACTTAATGTGAGGTGCTAGTATATAATTTTTGTGCTTGCTTTGACTAACGTGGAATGATTAGGTGTTGTAATTACTTTCATATTAATGTTAAATGACCCCTAACTTGTATTTTGATTAGTGTAAAAGCATATTTGCTTGAGGACAAGCAAATGCCAAGTGTAAGGATATTTGATAAGGATTTATTTGGTACCTTTTTAAGGGGCCATTGAATCCCAAAATCGAATAAATATGATCAAATATTTCCTCGAATCATTTCTTTTTGTATTTTAGGTACTTGGGACGAGCAATATGGAAATCGGCACTTTTTGGACGTATTTGGGCGAAAATGTGAAGAAAACGACGAAGTCGGGAAAAACCTGTCAGACCTGGACATCTGACGGCGTCACAGCTACAACGTGACGCCGTCCCTTGCTTTTGAAGTTGGATTTTTGGCTCAAAATTATCAAGTGACGCCTCATAGAAATTTGAAGGTCTTACAACCTGACGCCGTCAGGTACAAAATGAAGGAGGGCGTCACGTTTTAAGCTATAAAGAGATGGCCCAGAAGAAATAACAAGTGGCGGCCTCATACCAATCCTGAAGCCGTCACAACGACGACTTACACAAGACGAAACCCTAAAGATGGCGATCTGGCGGCGTCACGACCTATAACCTGACGCCGTCAGCCTTGTCAACTTATATATACTTTCGCAATTTTTCATTAATTCGTGTAACAATTTGCAGAGGAAAACCCTAGATGATTTTTACTGCCATTGTAAAGCTTTTATAGCCTTTGAACTTCATATTTCAATAAAGATATGTTATCCCTTTAATCATTCATTATGTCTATGTATCATTTGATTATTTGTTTATCTTTTCTTTGCTTTAACATGATAGCTTAAATTTAATTGTGTTTGCTTAGATCCAGTGAAACCTAGTTACTGAATATTGATTTGTTGTCTCTTGTTTAGTTGATTGCCTTGCGGTAGGCTAAGAAAACTGGCTAACCTCTTATATGTAACTTGCTTGAACTTCTTAGAAACGTAACCGTAGAGTGCACTATTGGTTTTTCTCGTTGTATTTATTGCGTGAGTTACGGCTTGTAGATACTGGATAACTTAATAGACTTTAAGGGATCTTGTGGAGACTAAAACTCATAGAGTTGGGGACTTCGGCACCTCTCCATGACCAACATTAAGGAATACAACGCTTCAACTAAAACAAGGATGTGACAATTTAACAAATCAGTAGGAGATAACTAGGGAGTAATTATATCTAAGTAATCACGCTTTCCTCTCATAAGTAGTCACCACTTTTATTTTCCGTTTTAATTAGTTTTAGTTAATTTTATAATTAATAATTTTTGGGTTAGTTGACTAGCAACTAATTCCGCCCACTCTTTCAAAACCGAGATTTTTACTTGCTTTCAAAAAAATAATAAAAAGACAAAAAAGAACCATCCCTCACCTCTAGACCTATCTCGTCATACATCTTGACCTAACGACACTATTCTCCTAGAGAACGATCAATCCCTCGGACCTACCTATACTACACTACAGTGATCAGGTACACTGCCTGGAAGATTGTAAAACCTTTTGCGAGGTTTACAATCCACACATCAATAGCCAAGACACCAATGACTGCTCACTCCCTCACATAAGTATGGTTCATGACTAAAGGGTAGGATAAGACATGGGATGCACATAAATGGTGAAAAATAAAAATAAACAAGCAAATAGTCTTAGCCTATAACCAAGTTGTCACCGCCCGCCATCCATCCAAAGTCCAAACTTCAAGATGAAAAAACCGTATCATGATGTAATAAGTTAGTGTGGCAATGTAGATGTCATATGGCGAGGTGCACACTAACTTAGTCTTCAAAAATAGTTGATGTAGATAAGCCACCAACTTCAATATTCTATCAAATGTGATCGAGGTAGGTTCCTCGATTCTAGTCCAATAAGCTCCAATACTAAGGAATAGTGCTAATGATACTTGCACTATCCTATATACAACAAATAAATAAAAACTACTATATATACTTTTTTTTCTTTTTTTTAATTTTTTTTTCATAACTAATATATACAAATAAATCATCCACCCACTTGAGATGAATCATATATGAGGAATATGGGGGGTCTTCAATGATCTTCAAAAATATGTCTTCAAATGTAGGCGTGATTCCTGAATCTCTCTATCCAAACCTCAAACTTGAGCAAACAGTGACTTCCCAATCATAAACTAAGACTACACGGTAGGCTAAGGCGAATAGGTGTAACAAAACAATACATTATATGGGTGAAGAAACGAAAAGAATGGCTCAAAAGGGTGTAACTAAGGGTATCTTTCACTAAAGGTGAGTGCAACAAAAGGGTTTAACACAGGGGTCGAAAAGTCGAGGTGACTAATCGATAAACGCACACAAGTAAAAACATGTGGGCTATTTGGTGTAAATCCTAAACATTGTCTTCTCAAAATGTCCCTCCCAAATGTATCAAGCTAACTTGACAGACTACTCGTCTATGGTCTCGAAATGATGTAAAAGCCAAGTTCTAAAGTTTACAAACTACCGGCACACTCAATATTTGGTGGATTTGAGTAATACGGGGAAACTGAAAGGCTAAATCTCACCAAGGAATTCAAGGGTTATAGTGCGCTCGGCTAAGGTCTATTCTAGTTAAATATGTCAAAATTTTAAAAATGGCATAATTTTTCAAAATAAACTAGAAAATGGGCGAAATAAAGTTCAAGTTATAATTCTTGTCCCGTCCCCCCACTTGAATTGTATAAAGTCCCTTTTGTACGTAAACATGCAATAATAAAGGAGAAAAAGAATAATTAGAACGAGAACTCCCCTGAAATTTGCTTTTGAAAATGGTAGAAGGATCATGTTTGAGAAAACGTGCCTTCGCGTTACTACCCACAAGCATAAATCTAAAATAAAAAGAAAAATAAAAACAAAACAAAGAAACCTAACTCACTTTCGTAGGAATCACGGTTGCATTCAGCGTATGCAACAAGCCTTTTAAACCACTCGGTGTCCCGAGTGGACGAGTGAAGTCTCATGAGGGTTTACAGGGAACACACCCACAAAGTTCATTTAAAAAACTAATACAAGGTTTAAGTATGTATGTTAATTAAAAAATTTCTGGTATAGGAGAAAATTACCGCGTAGACTCATGAATTGAGTTACGGCGTAAGTAATGACTCCTGAGAAAAGTGCAGATATTTGACGATGGTTACGGAGTAACCATAACAATAATTTACGTCATAGAAACTCTCTGAGATAATTTCCAGGAGTGAAAGACTCCATGGTACGTTTCCAAGCCATCCGTCTTTCTCCAAACCTGCAAAAAGTCAGAACAAAACTAACCAAACCCAACTATACTAATAAAAAGAGAAGAAAAAGGATAATTCGGGTTGTCTCCCGAAAGAGAACTTTTGTTTATTAACGAGTCTTTAAGTTAGAATCAAGGCCACGGTTCAAGGCTCCTTACGGGCGCGCCCATCCGTGTCCAATTCCAGCTGCCTTCCGTTCCATGCAATAAAGGATGAGTCTAAAGCTTCCAAGTTCCCGTTCTCCTTAGGATACATTGAGAAAGGGAGGTAACGTTGCGTATCTGGTGGAAAATTTGCCTAGAGCCATTCATCTCAAAATTGAATTTCGACTTGCTTACTTGGTGGAGCATTCCCAAATTTAATTTTTATCCAATCTTTGAAAGATATATCATTATACCCAATGTTGCTTCTTTTATGCCCGTTAAAGCATGCACGTTCGTTTGTGAACCGTTCGAGCATGTTTTTCTTTGGGGATTCTCCTCCATTACACTTCTCTAGAAACGGATTACAAGTGGGCCATGCTTGAGTCGTTCCTCTTTTTTTTTTTTTTTACTATAACCTGCTCGCAAAAGCGAACCATCCATTGAATCTTCTCGTTCAAATTAGCGTTCATGAAGTTTGTACGGAACCACGTTTCTTTAATTATCCTTTCTTCTTCAAAGCGCCACCAAACTTTTTCCTCCTTTGTTAATTCCCTTATTTTTGCTTCACCCCTGTGAAATTGTATATAGCTCGAGATTTGTTAGATCTCATCTAGGGATAACAATAACAATGATAAAAATATGCAGCGGAATTAATCAAAGAACAATTGTTATTGTATCAAGGTTTTTCATCATTATCTTCTATAATACATGACTACTACAATAAGCCCCAATACTACCTAATCAAGTGTAGTACGGTTACTAATCTAACAGGAATCATAAGATCCTTGAGGCTTAACAAACATAAACCATAGGCGTCTACATTAGAGAACTCACGCCTAGACACACACACACACACACACACTTTCCTTGTGTTCACATCTTGACACACACTAAAACAAACGCCCTATGTCTCTTTATATAATAGAAACATTAAGGTTATAAAGGACTATAATATAAAATATTCTTTGTCTTCTAAGTCCCTCATGTTTGCTTCATTCTTCATATATTGTTTTGTATTTATCAACTCTATATAAATCCCAACAACCCCCCACCATTGCATTCTTTGATGAAGGGGTCGCATGTTGGCAAAGTTAGCTTAGCCCCGTCATCCATTATCGTCATGGGTGTACAACAGTGCAGCTTACCAATAGCGGTCACAGAAGCTCTGTTTCTTTCTTCATCCGTGGAATCCTCTTCATCGTCAAACCAAAAGGACCCGTCTCCATCTCTTTCACAAGAGTTACATTCCTGTTCAAATCTTAAACACAAAGGGGTCTCATAGGCAAAAAGATCATCAAAAATTTTAAAGAGGTCACATGGTTCCTCTTCACCCACAATGCTAGTCATTTTAGCTACTTTCTCAGTGGCTTGACATAAAACTCCGTTCATATCAAACATTACCCTATCATTATTAATTCCTAACAAAATTTCTTTTTCGAAAACCGTAATTCGGGCATGTGAAATAGGAAGGAATGGTCTTCCTAAGATAATGTGTTCCGTAGGTACATTCGTCATATTTATCACCACAAACTCGGTGGGAAATAAAAATTTGTCAACTTTAATTAACATATTTTCAACAATACCTACCATAGTCTTTCTAATCATATCAGCCATTTCTACAATCAGTTCGGTTTTTCTTAGACTTGTCAGCTTAAGGCTTTGAACTAGCGAAATTGGCATAACATTCAGACTAGATCCTAAATCGGTTAATGCCGTTAAGTTATTTTAACCGATAGTACAGGGAAGCGTAAAACCTTCTGAGCTACTCTCCTTATTTAGTAACTGGCTTGGTGCACCTTCTTGTGGCTCGGCATTATCCTGCAAAAAAGAAACTCCACAAATTTGATTTTAATTATGAAAGTTTTCGTTGGAGTCTTTTACCTCATTGTCAGCAAAGATTGCTTTGCAGAATCTTACAGACTTATTGGATTGTTCCATAGACCCTGAACAACTATTTTCCATTGAATTTCTCTGATGGATATCTTCACTAAGTTTCCCATTCATGGCTTCAAGTTTCTTGAGGGTATCATCATGACTAAGAAGACTTTTATTAGTACTTTCTTGAAAACTCTTCAACAATTTGTCTAGTTCTTTTTGTTTCTTGGTTGAGTCTTCTAGGTACTTGTTGATTGTCTCCTCGAGATTGGATCTTCTCTCACCATAAGGTGCCCGATTGTAGTACCCAGGTGGTCCAACACGGTACCATTGCTATTACCATTGTTCCCTTGAAAAGGCCTACTACTTTCACCATACTTGACTTCTTCAACTCTTGAGAATTATTTACTTGATGATAACAAAAGGACCAAGATTGACATGTTGGAATTCTAGAAAAGATGGAGGATTCTAGAAGACTTGTTGAAAAAGAAAAAAGATAACGATTAGGAAAGATTTAGTTTCCTAATACAATTAGGTTTCCTTTGTATGTCTAGATGGACTATATGTATAAAGAGATCTCTAGACATTGTTTTATGTATGTGTTAATCATGTTTTAGGAACACATCAACGATCTCACCACTTGAGATCGGTTCTAGCTCCAAGATCGTGGGTGTCCTTTGATCCTTGTTTCCGTTGGTAACACGTTCTATCATGATCAAATAGAATTAGGGCTGATAGTTATGTAAAACCTTGTTAATAACATTGTGTTTGATTAATTCCACTGTGCAATATTTGTTATCTTTGTTATTATTAATCCTAGTTGAGTTTATAACGATCTTCATAATTGGTATCAGAGCAAGGTTGCTCTTGATCTAGGATTTACAAGGTTTTCCAAGCGAAGAATAAAAAAAATTCGACTTTGGTTTTTTATGTTCGTAATTTTCTGCAGTGCTGTGGTAAAAAGGTGATATCTCATTCATTAATCGTTGGATCTTAACGAAATATTTATTGAAGGTTCTTTACTTATAAAGACATTTTCTCACTGGAGAGATCTTCAATCGGAGCTTTCAATTAAAAGGTATAAATTTTTGTAGTCTGCGACAGAAAAGTTCATGTTGCTCGATTTTTAGGGTTTTTGAGATATCGAACTTCGTGAATTTAGTTTTACTCGGTTTTAATTCATCATGGAAGTCAGTTAGAGTTATGATAATGCTATATGTTTATGCTTTAATCATGTTAAAACTCTTTGTTTTGATGGTATACATGTTTCTTCAAGATTACTGTTGCGACTTGATATGTTAGGGTTTCTGCCGTTTTGATGCTCTTAATGATTAATGAAACCTTAACGAAATCTTAATCGAGTTTATCAAGAAACAATCAGTCATGGAAGCTTCGCAAAGGTCAGTTTAGCAAAAACTACTGGCAGCAAGAATTCGTGTAATTTATCATCCTTAGTAGCGGTTAAATCATGTGGGGTGTTACATATAGCTTCTTTGTTTAAAAGCCTATGGTTTACGAAGAGCTTAAAGGTTGTTAAGAGATTGTTAAGTGCTATGGTTATAGTTACATATTCAAAAAAGGCGAAAAGTTATTTAATGATTGGTTTTGCATCTAAGTTAATGCTGCTGGTTTACTTTAATGCTGCTACACTTAGTTAATGCTACTATGCTATTCGAGTTTCTACTGCTGCGCTTTATTAATGATGTTATGTTTAAGGTTAATGCTGCTGCGATCTGATTAACATTTTTAGATTTTTAGGTAAGAAGAAAAGAATAATGATAATGTTTGTGGTGTTTCTCCATGTGTACGAACTGGTTATTCTAATGGTATGTCTTTAAAACCATAACATGGGAACTGGGTTAAAGATGAAGGTGGTTCTTTGGCTACTGTTAATAAAAGACACAGGGATATCATTAATGAGTAAGGTTAATGAAGAGATTGCTGGTCACGTAACTTAGATTGATGCGTTAGCATCTGACTTGTATCCACTGTTAGTTTTGGTGTGTAGATTCCTTAATCGATAATGAACCCTAATTGTGAACAACAATCGTTTGAGAATAGAAGGATGGTCATACTATGATTGGTACTAGTCTATATGATTGTTATGGTTTATTGTTGTGATATCCTCATCGTTACACAATCACTTTAACATCAATAAATGATCATACTTCTTGGCGTATCATGAAATCGTTTTTGTGATGTCATTATTTTATTACTTTAATTTTTATGCAGTGCTGTTGTTGGTTATAGTAAGATTTCGAATACTAGTGCTTATGTGTAGAGTGGTAACAATGGCCAAGAAGTAAATACAGATTCGTTGTTGCATGATTTGACAAAGAAAGTGCAAACTGAAAAGAATTTTGTTAACTCTTGAATGGCACTTGGTTTTGTTAGGTCTCCATAATAGTTTAAACACAAGTATATGAGTAAGATAGAAATGAGAGAAAGAAAGATAGAGTGTCGATTATATCACACAATTGATTAACAAAGTATTGCTTGCATATATGAAATAACCAACAAGATAAGAGTATGTTTACATGTAGTATTTATAGGACAAGAGTGTTAGGGCAACACTCTTGTGCATTCTTTCTAGAAACTAAAAAAAAGGCCACGGCCCATGGAACTTCTACAAGGGCCAAGCCATTTAAAAAAAGTTAAAGGCCTATAACTTAAGCAACCTATTACGTAAAATAATGACCAAAACTTGATATTAATTAAACGTATTCCCACCAATCTCCTCCTAAGGGTTGGTCATCAAGGTTGCTTGACGTCTTCTTTGCTTCTTTGGCTTTGACGTCTTTAGTATCTTTGTTCTTTGTTCTTGTTCTATGTGATGTGATAATGTTGTAGTCTGCCTTTCATCAACGTCTTAGTTTCTGGTGACTTTTACGTCTTTTCCACCATGCTCATACTTCTTTTGACTTTGATCTTTATACTTTAAGTGATTCTCATTCTTCAGCTTTGATCTTTGAATTTTGAACATTTGCTTCGATCTTTGATGAGAATTGTCTTTGAACTTTAAATGAATTTTTGATGTAGGTATGAGCATGTGGATATGGAATGTAGTTAATGATAATGGTGGTAGTGGAACTCCCGGTCTCCATAAGTACCTACATGAAAACAGTTAGCAATAAAGCATCCGGCACTTACATGTTCGGACTTTGAGATCGTTAACAGCATAGTGTGAAAACTTTCTCTAATCCTTGCCAAGGCCGTTCCTGAATCGGATACCCCCAAGAGGGCTTACACAGATACACCGAAGTGCATCAACGATTCAGGTGAGCCACTGAAGTATACCGAAGTATCACTCCACGACTGTAGACCTTTTAAACCACAGTGAATACTAAGCATAACCCACAAGGGATTACCGAAGTGACATACTGTCAGGGTTGTTTGATGTTGACCCTAGCACGAATTTCCATTCAATCACTGAGAATCACAATTGTGAGTTCCCTCATGAATGTTCTTGGCAGATTGCTAAGATCTGCGTAGGACTCTTGTTATTTACAACTGGTGTCCTTAATGTTGAACAACCAGTGTAGAAATATTGAGTGTTCCTAAGAGATATTTTGATGTATCTCGTGGCTCAAGACTCGATTTAGTGCATTTTGGTTTTAGTAGTCGGAGGCATGGAGCAGAGTGCCTCCTTTTCAATATCAACACAGCTCAGAGTTAGAGGTCGATAGATTATGCGGGGTTCTCTGTGAGAAATGTAACAAGCATCTTTTGAGAGATACTTGAGTGGTTAGAAGGTTAAGTGCAGTGCGTCACTGGTTCCATGACGTCTTTGTCTTCAATACCGGTGTCACCTTAGTAACTACCAGTAGCATATGAATTGAACCCAGTTTCTGCCCTAAGGTTGAACAATTGGAGGGCTATTTCTTTTCACCCTTTTTCATAACTTTTCTTTCTAATTCTTCAACCCCTTCTTTCTCCTTTCATTTCTTTACTCCTTTTTTCAAGCATACCTAAGGACTTCTAGTACTAAACTATTGGTATTGTCCATGGGTAGATCCCTCTGGTTCTTGCGGATCATAGGACGTATTTCCTACGCTTAGTCACCTTATAACTCCATGACTATCCTATGTTGCCATAAACCATTCATTTGAAAATCTCTCAAAGTGTTTATGATTATAAAACATATTTTGTTAACACCTTGGGAGTTTTTCTTTTTCTTAAATACTCCCCCTTCACATGTGCTCTTAAGTTTTTAAGATAAATTTGCCCATGTTGGGTGGAGTTTGCACTTTTGAATTGATTGATTTTCAATGAACATGACCGATTCGAGACACGCTTACATCACTAGTTAGACTAGCTTGAAATTATTACCCGTCTTGGTCACATTCAAAGAAACGGTACACTCTACTCAGACAAGTCCTATTCGAGACACGCTTACATCACTGGTTAGACCAGCTTGAAGTTATTACCCATCCAGGACAAGTCCTTTCGATTAATAACAGTTAAGTTTCATCAATTCTTGGGTAAAATCTGAGTCGAGCTCATGCGAGATTCCATACTTCACACACATATGTTAATCACATATTTTCTTTCTCCCACTCAAAAATAGCATATTAATGTTGTTTTTGGAAAACATTTTGATTAAAATATGCTTTTTAAGGTTTGTGGGAAGAATCCAATAAGAACTTTACGTTTCGAACAAAGATGATTTCAAGTACTCCCCCTCAACAAGTGAAATCACTTTTTGAGGTTTTAAATACGAGAGGGAATACTTGTTCTTTTGAGTAGAATTTTGAAAAACTTATCAAAATTTTGATTAATTCTACTCAAAAGTAAAAAGCTTTCGCTCCTTATATTAGGATTGAGGCACTGAAGCGTACCTCAAGGTCCTTTCTTTACAAAGATCGGGTTGTGCACAGTTATATGTGCACAAGCCATAATGTTTCACAAGCAAATATAATCATGAGAATACCCAAATCTTACATCAATCGACGTTTTTGAAGATCGTGAATACTGGATCAGGTCTTTGGAAGTTTCTGATAGGAAATGAGGGTCTGCCTCTAACATAACTTTCCAACCTCCGCATCTGATCTCTAAGAACTAGCCTCTTCTCAATCATTTGGATGAATTGACGAACTTCTCGCATTTGAGAAGTAGTCCACCTGGTTGTTTTGGACAATTCCCAATCTCTTACCCAAATCACTAATCCATCTCAAACTTTCTTCAATGTGTCGTCACAGAACTAATGAATCTCCTTGTATCCCATGAAACAGTTGATTCTATGATCACTTTTGTAGACAAACCCAAAGGTTGGGTCTTTCTTCATGGTGTACTGAGGTTCTTTGTTGATCTCTGGAAGGTGTAGAAGTGGTGCGATTGAGTTTAGCTTCCTTTGATAACTCTCGACCCCAAGTTGCAAGTCTTCAACGCATTCCTGAATAATCTTTCTTCTGATGTAGTATAGCAGTGAAGTGCTGAATGCATACGTAAGATCAGTTGAGAAATGATGCATCTTCCCTTGAACTTTGATGAGATACATATCTTCAATATCGTTAAGGTTCAAATCAGGGAAGTCTGCTTCTGATAATGAGTAAATCTTCTGATCTTGTCTTCTAACCCTGATTTTATGTTGAAACGTATAATCATACTTCTTTTCTGCTTCAATGCTAACCACACCAATTATTCTGAGATCGCTCATCACCGGAGTTGGAGACTTTTTTGTAAGTTTTCTTTTGTATCAGGTTCTCCTTTTCTCATACCAGTGGTATATTCCCAGTTGCACATCTTGATCATACGACACTCTGTTTGTGATGAAGAGTCTTGTTGATGTTTCTTCGATGTCCGGTTATGGATAGCTTGCAGCAATAATCAATGTTATTGACGTTGCATACTTAGGTTGACACTTGTTGCCGTGTACAAGAAGTTCCAGATCGTTGTTGAAGAAGAAGCTATATGGAATAGTGGGATGATCAGTAGTTCCTACAAAAGGAAATTGCTTTGTCCAGTCAGTATTGTGTAGTCCTCTATGCTGCATGTTCTAGTCAATCAAATGAACGTCCAGATTTTTCCAGCTCATATCAGTAGACATTTTGGAAAACTAGAAGGGGGGTTGAATAGTTTTACGTCTTTTTAATTTTTATAATGAAAACTTTGTTTACTTTTAAAAGCTTAGATTCGAATTTATGTGAACTCAACTCTTGAACAATATGAACAAATATAAGTAGATCTAAATTAACAATGCAAGTAAAGTAATGAAATGAAATGAAAGATAGAGATGGAAAGATATAACCGAGAGACAAAGGATTTATAGTGGTTCGGTTACAAGGACACCTTCCTTGCCTTACTCCACTCCCCGAGCACCTAACTCGAGAGTTTTCTTCACTATGTCAACAAGCTCCCTTATGGCGGAGAAAACCTTACACAACTTTCGCTTACACATGTTTAACGACACAAAGCTAGATGTCGAGTTCTAATCGTAGCTAGAACCAATCTCATAACTATTACACAACTTCTTCACACCGGCTTCACAACTTCTACACGACGGCTTCACACCTTCTTCACGACTTCTACACGACTTCTTCACTACGGCTTTCACAACTTCTTCACAACCTAGCACTACTTATATACTTTCTACTTCATCACACCTTCACTACTTACACACCTTCACTTCTTCACAACTTCACAACTTACACACAAATCTAGCCTACCCAACTATGCTCACACTTATCTAACAAGTATTCACAACATATACAAATGAATGAATGATTTACAATTATGACAAACTAACAACTTGGATGAAGGAGATACACCAAGTTATAATACTTCTTGTCTTGAAGGATAGAAATATTCTTCTTTTGCACTTTGATGGTGGAAGCTTGGATCACTTGGAAACCAATGCTTAAGAGAATATGATCAAAGGATTTTAGAAAGTATTTACAAAGATAAGAAGAGAATTAGAGCAGAAAGTTTGAGGTGCCAAAGGTGAGAAAAAATGCCAGGGATGAACCAGTATTTATAGGCAAAAACTGGGCCCCTACTGGAGCGGGGTGGTCCCCTTAAATAGGGGGCCGGTCCCCAAAATTTTAAGGGGGCCGCCTTAATGAATTAAGCGGGCCGCCCCTGGTGAACGTTGCCCAGTTTTGTCCTTTTGTGGAGAAGGTTTTTCTGGAACATTTTTGCCATTTTTGGTTGAAAATTTGAATTCATATATTTATAACAGATTAAACATATTTATTTAATACAAAAAATGTTTTTCAAAAATATATAAAATGTTTTTGACATTTTATAACAAGATTAGAGATTAAGAAAATGTTCTTTTGATCATATAATGCATTAAGCACTTGTTTATTCATAACTTAAGTGATTAAGTTGTAGAAGTGAATATTTACAACTAAATACTTGTTTATTTGATAAGTTTATGTTTAATGAGTTTACATTTTGTGATTATCAAAACATAGAGATATGAATAAGAATGAATAATGTTTTTAGGCATTATTTATATCAACAGACATTGCTCGTGCAATGTTTCCAAGTGATATTCGAGCTCAGCTGTACTAGAGGACCGATGTTTCAACAAGTTGAACACATCATTCTTTATGCGATGAAGTTCTCCTTTTGTAAGCTTCTTGATTCATTGATCACGTTTGATTTTTTGTGTGAACTCAAGTGTGCGTCCTTTGATCATGGAGTCATCGTCGACATATGGTTAAGCACTGACAAGTTTATCAAACCACTCATTCCCTTCAGTCGTGTCTTCGTAAAGCCATGAGACAACAGTTGTCTTTTTGCTCGTTGACTTCTTTCCTTGCTTAGACGTTTTTGCTTTCGACTTTGGTGGAGAGTCTTGTTGATCTTGCTGTTGTTGAAACTCAACATCTTTAGTGAATTCAAAATGATGTTCCATTGCCGTTGGCCCGGAGCCAGTAGCCTTAGGCGGTTGGTTGGCTGTTGTTGTGGTTGCTGACGGTTTGACAGGTTCATGATGTTGAGAAGAAGAGCCACCGACATTCTTTGGTTTTTAAGCTTTTGAGTTCGGGTCGGTGTCTTCATCTTCTTTTGGTCATTTTCCTTTGTCAGCATCAGCTTTGCATGATTCCTTTGAGTTATTGGCATGGATAGCATCGGAAATTGCAATTTTTATTCAGGAGTCGGGGATGTATGACTTGTCAATCTTTCAAACAATTGAATCTGAAGTTCTTCAAGAGTTGGTTCCTTTGGCTTCATTGGTTGGGTTTGTAGGACAAGTGGAACTGTAGCAACAATATTTTTGAGAAGACCTTTGATGTTTGGTTCAAGATATTCTTTGACTTTCTTTGATGTAATTCTAGGCAAGTACTTTTTCAAGTATTCTTCAGTGTTGCCATTGATCGCTGTAAACATCTTATCCTGAATGTCATCGGAAAGGAATTCATCAACTCGAGATTTTGTGCTTTGGAGCTCGTTCAATTGTCCAGCAAGACCGGTGACCATATTTGTTAAGGTTTCGATCTGGTCAAGAAGCTTGTTATGTTTCTTTACTCTTGCAAGCTTCATGGCCTTTTTCACCATAATTGATGCTTAAGAAACCAATGGGTTGATGGGTTTCTTGATGGATTTGCTTGTTGATGTTGTTTGTGTTGGTGGTGGTGAAGAATGTGTTGATGATTCAGGAATGACAGATGGATCCTTGTTAACGTTTGTCTCCATGTCTTTTGGATGAGATGCTTGCTGAGAGACTGAAGGTGTATCGTGGTTAATTGGAGGAAAGTGTGGAGGAGATGTTGGAGGTGTTTGAATATAATCGTCAGCTTCCTTCTCCTCAACAGTTTTCCTAACCAACCTTTCTTCCTCCTCCTTTTGTTTTAGCCTCATTTCTTCTTCTTTCTTTGCCTTCTTTTCCAACTCCAGTTCTTCAGCGGCTTTTCTTATTACTTCATCATTAATTATCAAATTCTCCATGTTATCATCATCATTCATTTCAAAGTCTTCAATTTGTTCTTCCTAATGGACCTCCTTCATGATGAGATTTCCTTATTCATCCCATTCCTCGTCATTACCGGGTTGATTAACAGGATCTGATCGAGGTTGAGTGACTCCTCCTGCACCTCCGGACCCACCGAGTTGATTAACCAGATTGATGAGGGTCTGATCTTTACCAAAATCCTTTTCAATTTCTTCATCTATTCTCATCTATTCCTCAAGTATTTTCTTCTTTCTCCTCTCTTCATCAGCTTTAAGTGATATAAGACTTTCGTCCTGAGCAATCTTGGTAGCAATTTCTTCTTTGTAGATTATTGGTTCTTCATCGATTTCTGTTTCAGAACCAGATTCCTCTTCTCCCATAATTTGTTCATCTTCAGGCTCAGGCTTAGCAATTTTGACAGGTACTCTCCTCTTGATATATTTAAGAGGACCTGGTTTTATTTTCTTCGAGGTGCTGGATGTGCATCATATCTTGCTACCTCATTTTGCTCGAGTCTTTGCTGGAGTAGGTTCATCATCATACTTGCTAAATCCGACATACCCTTCCTTGAAAGCTTTATCATACTTAATGTATGCTTGTGTTTTCTTGAACTTGTCTGTCAGAAGAGAGTCAGGAAGTCTCATCCCTTGTTTATGTGTGCTTCCTTTCGGGATGTAGACTTGATTGACAGTTTTGTCCATAGCAAATAGATGCTTCTCTGGATCTTTTATACGTCGAGGAATGTCTTCATTGTCATCAAGAAGATGGTAGATGAGTAACTTGGTGTATCTGACAAAAGAGATTTTGGTGAACGGTTTTAAATAATGAATCTTAATCTGAAAGACTATGTCATCCTAGATAAGTTTAGCGTAACTGATTTATTTCTGATTCACTATTCCCCAGAAGATTTGCAAGTGTGAGAGACGAGGATTTTCATGATCGTTGTCTCTTCCGGAGATTGATCTAGCTAAGACGTAGTAAATGGTTCTCCACGGTTGGGGAATGAACTTGGCTTCGACCTTGGAGAATGATTTCAGTGGCTCATTTGGTTGTACATCATAACCAATTTCTAAGAGGAAGTTAAGAACGACTACTTCTGAAAGAGTAGGATGAAACTCCTTGGTTGGTGCAGGAGCTTCCAGCAGAAGTAAGGTTTTACGAAGATAGTTGACATCAACAGTGACTTCTTTTTTGTCCAGTGTACAGGTAAATGAGTCTTCTCCCCTATCTAACTTGATTGTGTGCCACATCTGGTGAATGTAGAACTCAGGAATGGATGCAAACTTATCCAGCATGCTCCTACACTTGTGTAGTTTGAGAATTTCAATTGCTATTTGACATGATGGTTCAGCACACTTGATTTTGTGAAATTCTACACGTGCGTTGTTCTTGCCAATTTCCACGTCATAACCTTGTGGAAAGGTGTTTTCTTTTGTGAGCATGAGAAGTGGTTATTGAGCAGCCATTTGAGATATCTGAAACATCAATCAAAGACACAAATATGCAGGATACATGAAAGTTAGGATATTGTTATAGTTAAGATCATTCATGTGTCCACTTTCTAGCATCATTGATTTAGCGTGTTTAATGGTTATTAACTTTGCAAAATGACATGCATTATGTGACAGATTCAATTATGATGACACTTATGCAATTTCGATAACATTAGACTTTATTCAAGTTTCGACATTGTTAAACTCAATTGAGACAATGTTAATGAATTGCGACGGATTTATATAGTTGTGACAATTTTGGCCAATTCTGATGAATTTTGAATTCCGAGAGGTTTTGTCCAATTGCGATGTAAACTTTTTGAATTGCGATAAATTTTTCCAATTGCGAGAACATATTGAATTTCGGAAAATTTGAAGCAATTCTGACAAGGTTATCCAATTCCGATGGATTTTGAATTTCGATGAAATTTGTGCAATTGTGATGAAAAATCTTAATTGCGATAAGCCATTCCAATTGCGATGAAAATTTTGAATTGCGATGACTTTGCCCAATTGCGATAACATATTGAATTTCGAAAAAATTTGAAGCAATTCCGAAAAGGTTATCCAATTCCGATGGATTTTGCAATTTTGACAATTTCGCAATTCCGGCAAGGTTATCCAATTCCGATGGATTTTGCAATTTTGACAAATTCTTATACAAGAAATTTCGATAACACTGTAGACGTACATTTTCTTGTGAATCTTTATCGAAATTCTTTTCCTGTCTAATTTAAATCAAATCACGAGTTACAACATGATCGAAAACCAATTCTAGACAAGTCTAAGAACAGTTTATCTAAATTGAATGCGAATTGTTGCAAATGCAATAGACCCTAAACTCAGAATTATCGAAATTCAATTTAACATGTTAGATGTTTGATTGTTTGATTCCAATAGATTCCTATGATGTTTCAGAGTACAATGGAATGAATTTAAACACATTTCAACCATAGAAAAAGAAGTTGGGATCTGAATGTGTTCATTATAAACCCTAATCGTCTAATTTGATTCAAAAGTGTCTCTGGGTATGATTTTTTGATCAAATCACGTTTCACAACTCATAATAGCACTATCCCACCCATTTCCGAGGACCAAAATATTCACAATTGAGTTTCCCCAAATTAAAGCATAAACCCTAAATCTAAACATCAATCAATTGATGTTTCTGGGAATAATTAAACACTCATAACATGATCAGAACATGATTCCGACCATATCTGTAGAACTTATGTACGCCATCATCAAATAAGTTCTTGGACCGTTTTGGACTCTAGGTTGTTTAGACCTTGATCTAGGATAAACAATAAGCACAATGATAATAATAAGCACAGCGGAATAATCATAAAGAATATTATTATTATCAACAAGTTTCTTCGCTATAATCTCCTAACACTAACAATACAAAACCTAGGCATCCGTTGTAGGAACTTGATGCCTAGACACAACGAACTCTTTTAGACGTCTACATCTTGACACACACACACACAAACCTACATCCTTTTTATATACTAGAGGATTAGGGTTACACAAAGAATAATCTAGAATAATAAAAGATACGTAGTAATCTTTTCCTTTTGTGAAGTTTCATTCTTTGTCACAAATAGTCCCTTATGTTTCACATGTTTTGTCTTTATCAACTCAACTATTAGACCCAACAATCTTCCCCTAGTAGATAATGACAAAACCAATAAGCATGAACTTCCCCTGAAGTTAATATGTCATGAAACATGCGACTTACCCTTATACCATGCAAATCATCAAGGATCTTCATGCTGCAATATTCAAAATATTCTTCCCCTTTTTGTCATCATCAATTAGGGGACAAAAATATGCAACCTTGATCTTCATAACTACGAATCAGTATCATACATCCAACTTAGTCTTCCAATGTCTTGAATCGCCCTCCATGAATGAACACCAAAATGCTTTCTTTTATAAATGAATCCAAGACAGAAAAATCTCAAATCTTCAGTAAAAATACCAACGAGCAATCATGAAAACCTTCACCTCGATGTAGCATATAAATGGTTACACATTTAAACAATAAGCTTCCCCTGAAACCCATGTGTTAACCATTTGAATGAACTTGTCTAATAACTAACCAACAATAATAACGAACACCATGATATACCATCCATGAATGAGCATCCTAATTTCGCTAGGTTTGAAAGATGACAACAATAATATACTATATCATGCTGTAGTCAACAATAAAAAAATAGTTCTTTATCCGAAACCAAAAATCCAATCTCTTCTGGTGTGTGTCTCTTCTCCTGTGTGTGTGCTTAATCAATAACCAATGGTTCCCCTTACTGCTCGTAACTTAATCATATATCTCAAGTAGTAATAATAGTGTAGCCTTTCATATATTATCTCTGGTCTTGTTTCCCTATACCATTTCTTATACAGCCTCCAAAGTTGTACCAAATCATCCTTATCCATGAAATGTAACATCTGTGAGAATCTGATAAACTTCTGACACATTCCATTTGATCTCTTGATTTCCCACTATGGTTCACTTCCATCTTGCACATCATGAGTATAAGAGATGATTGGATATTTTGTTGTCAAAGGAACTGCATTGTTTATCTCAGGTTCTGATTGTGGTTTATGTTCTGTAAACTCCATAATCTTTTTCATGTCATCTGCAGTCACTTCCTTAGAACTATCTTCAGAATCACTCCATTTCATTGGTGTAGTTCTCTTTCTTTTCTTAGCATGACTCTTCCTTCTTTTTCCTGTTCTTTTTACCCCAATAGTGGACTCAGATTTCTCCTTTGTTACCTCTTTCTTCTTTTCCTCAACCACATCTTTCTCCTTCTCAACTTCATCAACAATCTCTTTCTCACTTGCTACCTTTTCTGGTATAACTTCTGATACTTTAGACTTTTGAACACTTGACTCAGAATTCATGTAAGCATTTGGTGCCACTTTTATTCTTGTAACCTCTTTTTTCACAACCTTTGATTCAACAACCTTCTCCTTCTCACTTACAACCTTTTCTTCTTCAATTTCAGACACCTTCTTTGTAACCTTTGCATCTGGATTCATATAAAAATTTGTAGGCATCTATCTTGTGAGCTTTGCAACTTCAGCATCTGTCAATGGTTCAATAGGTCTATTTAACCTTGCAAAAGTCTCAAAGTAAGCCCTCTGAATAGCAGCATGTGTCATCCCTCTGAAAGAACTAGCTTTCCAGTAGGCTTGATTCTTTAGATAGCTTTTCATGTAGACAATCTGATCAGCTTTTGAAGGCTTTTTCTTCTTATAGCCACTTTTCTTTTGACTCTGTTTCTTTCTGAATTCTCCTAACAAATCATCAATAGCATTTTGTCTTTCCTCAGAAGTATATCTTTCTCTTTCTTCTCTCTAAGCCTTTTTAGCCAATTCCCAATCTTCTTGTTCTTGCTTTTTCCTTTCAATTTCATCTTCTGCATCCATTTGTGCTTTCAATCTTCTGGCAACTTCTGCATCATACTCACTTTGTTGTTCTTTTAAAGCAACATCTAGAAATTTGAACTTCTGTTTGGGCTCTTCAACTAGAATTCTCTTACCTTTGTCTGTTGATGCAATAGCTGGTTGTGCAGGTTTTTTGAATTGGTGCAGGCTCTCATATGACAACTCCTTTTGCTTTTGATTTTGAAGGTTATGGTGTAGGTTTAGTTAAAGTTTGTTGTGGTGTTGTTGTAGCAGTAGTTTTGATAGTTGGGATAACTTTTGGTGATTGTTGTGATTTTGCTTGAAGGTTTAGCATGATTTGGGCTATGGGTATGGTATCTTCATCTGATTCAGCAACAAAACCCTTTTCTGAACCCTTCATCCCAGCAGCAGAATCATCCTGTGCCTTCTTCTTACCAACATCAGTAGCAACATCACTTCTAACACCTTTTTCAACTGCTTCAAGTACCACCTCATTTTTAGTTCCTAAGAAGAAAACCCAATTGAATCTGCTAAAATCATCAGTGACCACTAAGCAATACATCTTTTTATTCAAGTTTTTCACAAAAGTTGGACCAAACAGATCCATATGTAACATATGCAAGGGCTTAGAAATAGAGTTCACTACTTTGGACTTACAAGAAGCTCTGTGTTGCTTTCCCATCTGACAAGTAACACAGGTTTCAGGATTTTCAAAATTTTTTGAAGGTAAACCTCTAACAAGGTTGCCCTTAACCAATTTATTTATTGTTTTGAAATTCAAATGGCCCAATCTTCTATGCCAAAGTTTGGATTCATCAATTGTGGCTTTGGCAAACAGACAAGTTAAATCTCTTTTGGGTAGGATCTTCTTTATGTCCACACTGTATATATTGTCTTTTCTAGGGACTCTAAGTTGCACTAATTTATCATCAGGCAATTTGTAGTCGGGAGATAAGACAAGACACTCAGTGTCTGTAAAAAGAACAAAATTCTTTTTGTCACATATTTGTGAGACACTAAAAAGATTGAACTTAAGTCCATTGACCAAATACACTTTTTCAAAATCCAATGTGCCTGTTCTAATAGTACCTTTCCTAACAATTTTACCTCCTTTGGGGTCATTCCCAAAGGCAACATAGCCACCATCCAAAGCTTCAAAATTTTCCAAGTTGCTTTGGTCTCCAGTCATATGTGAGGAGCATCCACTATCAAAAATGGATTTATCCTTTAGCTCCTTTTGTAGATTGCCCTGCACAAAAGTAAGAGAGTTAGTTTCTCTTTGGGACCCAAGCCATTACTGACTTGGATCTGCCTTGTGCATCAAAGTAATCAAATTTCTTGAAGTTCATTGACGCACTGCTGTGACTGGTTTTAGGTATCCAGACCCAGCAAGCTGAGGCCTTAACAGCATAGAAATGAGTGCCCACAACAGTATCAGTAACCACTTTTGGCTTAGCAGCAGACACTGCTTTTGCCTTAGCAGTAGAAAATTCTGTTTTCATTGGAATGGGCCTGGATGGTGTAGCAGCAGTAATAGTCCTAGAAACACCATCTCTTTACAAAATCTCCCTAGGAACCATGTTTCTTTTGGGGTGTGGGTGAGTCTTTCTAGCAAAGTTCCTATGGTTCACCCTAGTATAATGGTTCCATACAGGTTTTGGAGCACTAGTTCTCTTAGGTATTGAATAATAACAATCTTCTTGCAAGTGCTCAAAACTACCACAGCTGTGAAATGCCTTCTAAACCAGTTCAAAGTCACTACCTAACTTGTGTGAGATCACCTGGTGCAAGTTTCTCTGGTTTCCTCTGGGCAAGTTACAAGTCTTCCTAGGATAATCTCTAGGTTTATCATCATACTCAGCCACTTTCCTAGAGATTCTACTTCCTAGCACAGGTTTTACAAATTCAACGTTTTTAGCTTTAATTTCAGCTGTATTAACCTGTGTGACTTTTGGTTCAACAATCCTAAAAATTTCTTTCTTTTTAGCTTTGGGTGTTGAATCAGTCTCATCATCCTCACTATCTGACACCCAATCTTCAATGATCAAGGTATCAGACTTATGTTCTACCTTAGGTGCACTTGTTCTATCAGGTTTTTCATTACTTGTCTAACCTACAGGTTTTGCTTCTACCTCAGTTAAGAAGAACAATTCCTTTTTGGGAGGTGCAAAAGCACTTTTGACTGGGGGTGGTACTTCAGCAAATCCTAAACCACTCCCTCTTCTAAGTATTTGACTTCCAATGGATTTATTGATAAGATCAGTTGCAAGCTGTTGTTTTTCAACTAGTATGACATGTTTTTCCTTACTAGTTAAAGCTTCATCCCTAATTCTTTCAGCTTCTTCAACTCTTTTATTAAGAACACTAATCTCAACATCTTTCTTAATAATTTCAACTTCTAGACCATTGATCTTATCAGCATACTCTACTTCATTTTGTTTAAGAAAGTCAAGTTTTGCTTCTACTGATTTTAGGCCATATTCATAACCTAAATTATCAAGTTTTAACTTTTCTACTTCCATTCTTAAACTTTCATTCCTAGATTTTAATTCTTCAACAGTATCTAGGCATGATTTAAAAGAACAAGATGACTCATTGGATACCTCAGAGTCTGAACCAGAGGATGAAGAAGCATAGGCCATTAGTGCAAAATTGTGTTCCTTCTGTTCTTCTTCAGCCATGAAAGCATCATTTGGTCCATCCTCTGCTTGATCACTCTAGTCAAACTCTCCCAATCCATCACAAGACACCATAGCAGTAGTGGGCTTTGCTTCTTCAATAGGAATCTGCCTTTGGTTTTCCTTGTTCTTCTTTGGTGCTCTACACTCCCTAGCAAAGTGAGCCTTTCTCTGGCAATTGTAGCACTCCATCTTTGATTTATCAAACGCCACATTGGTTTGACCTTTGAATCTAAGTTCTCTACCAGTCTTTCTCAAAAACCTCCTAGCTCTCATAGTTAGCATTGCAAACTGCCATTTCAAATCAATCTCCTCAAGGTCATCTTCATCAATTTGATCCAAATCTTGATCAGTAACAGAAGTACTTGTGGTACCTCTGGTAAGATCAGCCAAAAAGGCACAAATAGCACCATCACTGATGTTGTCACTATTTGTACTAGCAGTAGGACCAGCAGCAGAAACCATATGACCAGCAGCAGAATGATCTTCTTAAGAACTACTAGATCCTTTGTTGTTTGAAGACACAAAGGCTAAGTTGTTTGCACCAGAAGATGAACTAGAAGCTCCCTTGACTTCAGATTCATACACTTTTAGATTGTTGTACAAATCATCCAAAGTCATTGTTTCAAAGTCAGTCTTATTCCTCCAGACCACTGTATGAGTATTCCATTCAGATGGTAAGCTCCTCAGAAACTTGAGATTGATGTCTTCTGGAAGCAATGAGACCTTCATAAGCAGTAATTGACACACCAACCTCTGAAGTCTATCATAGGTAGCATCAATGTTTTCTGAACTTAAAGCAGTAAACGTTTCAAACTGATGCTTGAGCAGATTCTTCCAAGATTTTTTGGTGGCCTCATTCCCACCAAATCTGAGTTCAATAGCAGCCATCAAATCCTTAGCAGTCTTTGTGTTACTGAAGCTCAGTTGATACTCATCGGGTATCCCTAGCAAGAGGGTATTATGAGTCTTAATCTCCAGTCTCCGCTGAGCCTTCTCCTCATTAGTTTTAATGGGTAGTAGAGTAACCCCATCAGCAGCCTTAGCAGGTAGTTTATCTCCATCTTCAACAATTTCCCACATGGAGTAGTCTAACATCTTCATGTATTCCTCAACCCTCATCTTTCAGATTTCCTATTCACCAACCTTGGGCATTGGTACCTTGGATGCAGTTACCATATGATGAGATTCCGATTCCATTGCAGAAGTAGATGTTGAACAGATCTTGATTAACAAAAATTCTTCTTGATATCAGTCTCTAGATCACAAGCTCTGATACCACTTGTTGATCCCAGTTGAGCTTAATTGATCTTGTTAATTATCCTAGATATGGATATAAGATAATAGGTATAGAGACTGTTCTTGAACAATCTATTAATTACTATGCGGAATTTAGTAATTAATCTTAAGAAGAATTAACAATTAACACACAGTAATTCTCTCAACGATCACCTCAATATATTAATATACGGTTACTCAAAAGTAACAGGGTTACAACGAACCTTGAAGTGAATACAAGACAATACGTATGCTAACAATCGTATACTAGCCCTAACCCTAGATCCTCCTTTTATAGACTTAAGGAGTCCTAGTCGGTTACAAAACTTTCTATACAAGAATAATATCTATTCGTATCTTTACCATAACTATCTAACAAACTATACATATCTAATAAGTAGCAGAATCATTACTCTAGCAGCAGAATCCTCATAATACGAGCAGCAGTATAATAAAGCTAGCAGCAGAAACTTAACGCTAGCAGTAGAAAAATAATATCGAGCAGCAGAATGAATTATGTAGCAGCAGTATTAACATGTAGAGCAGCAGTATAATTCAATACCAAACAATAATGATACTGACCCAAGAAGAATTAGTACTTCACATCTGACCCGCGTGATACTGACCAATCAATGATAAAGTAGCGAAGTTTGATCAAAATTAAAACAAATGTATCCTTCCAATTGCACTACTTCTCCATTGACCAACATCCATTTAATTCACGTCAATCTCACCAATTGATTAATAATAAACAATGCCGACCCATTTAATTTCAATCGTAATTAATGTCACCGAACATAATTTAATCCCAAGATTGACTTGCGTCTACTCCAACCTGCTACTGGCTCTACATGTTGATCGATTGACCAATCACAAAATCTCAACAATTTAATTTGTTTGACCACCGACCCATGTTCACGCTTTAATTTAATATTCAAAAGCATAATCGAATCTGTCTTCATGATGAATCGATAACCATTTAATAATTCGCTTTTGTGACCAGTAAACATTTAAAACCAGATCGATATCACAAAAAAAATTAAATCCGTTAATACCTTTTAGGAATCAGTCCGTACCTTCCTTCAAAACAGTTTCTTCTCCAATCGACTTTAAAAACCTTGTAGATCCCTAGGTAACGAGCTCCCCAAGCTCTGATACCACATGTTGAACTTATGTATGCCATCATCAAATAATTTCTTGGACCGTTTTGGAATCTAGGTTGTTTATACCTTGATCTAGGATAAACAATAAGCACAATGATAATAATAAGCACAGCAGAATAATCATAAAGAATATTATTATTATCAACAAGGTTCTTCGCCATCATCTCCTAACACTAACAATACAAAACCTAGGGATCCGTTGTAGGAACTTGATGCCTAGACACAACGAACTCTTTTAGACGTCTACATCTTGACACACACATACAAAAACCTACGCCCCTATCCTCTTTATATACTAGAGGATTAGGGTTACACTAAGAATAATCTAGAATAATAAAAGATACGTAGTAATCTTTTCCTTTTGTGAAGTTTCATTCTTTGTCACAAATAGTCCCTCATGTTTCACATGTTTTGTCTTTATCAACTCAACTATTAGACCCAACAATATCCCACCACACAAATTAAGCTCAAACACTCAAAATCAGTTAAACCAAAATCGACTAAACCCTAAATCTAAAATTATCAATTATGAATAATTTTGCCGTTGGATCACAAAATCATTGAAAATCGTTTCTTAAAATTATCTAAAGATTGTATAAACACTCACAAGTTTGAGAAGTCTTGAACGGATTTGAAGGATGAATTTTGATCGTTGATTGTGTTTTGTGAAGAGTAAATGCTAAATTCAGGTGCAATAAATGCACTGTGATTTTCCTTTTTGTTAAAAAATTATAGTTTCAAACTTGTCATATTTGGTCGTTTAACATAAGATTTTGTAGAGTTAGTCCAATTATCACAAAACTAAAATACTTAGTAATATATTTGGCAAGAACAATTTTAATACACCCCCTTTACTTATGAATATTAGAAAATATTTTAAGATCAAGGAGGGTATCACGGGAATAATATTACCAACACATGTTTAAAACAACATCTTTTTGGAAATACGCAAGTACAAATTTAAAAAATGAATAAAGTTTGAATTTCATTCTCCCCCTCAACAATGAATTTGTAGTTGTAGAAGGTGAATAAGTTCCACGAAGAGCTCGATCTTTGTGAACTTTAGATTGATGGTGCTTCAGATAATCATACAACAACCCATAAGATGTATTGTGTAGATTTTTAGCTTGACGAACAAACGTGACATATTTTTGCCAATCAGGACCAAGACAGCTGAGAAACTTAGTGTTGATTGCAATCCTTGGTAAAACAATGTTGTGTCTGTCCAAGTCATTGATGATGTTTGTGAACCGATGGTAATAAGACTTAAGTGACTCCCCTGATTCAATCATGAACATTATATATTCGAGGTAAAGTTTGGATTCCATGTCTTCTTGGTTCAGTTCAGTGCCTTCCATTAAGAGATGAACATGTTCCCACATATCCTTAGCTGTTTTCTGAGCATCAATGCTTCGGAAAATCGGATTAGGTATTCCCTGAAGAATATATGACATTGCAAGTTCATTTGGTTCACGATGAAGTATTTGCTCTGCAGTAAGTTGAGTTTCAGGAACAGGGGTCAGGGTGTCAGGTCTTGGAGGAATAGCAGTTGGAATCGACCTTCAATTATAACCTTTTTCATATATTTGCCATGAGGTTTCTTGAGTTCATTGAACCTTAAGAATCGACTTGCCCATTGAACATAATTACCAGGAGTGAGCATTGGAGGTGTGTCAAGTGATCCAGCTTCATGTCTTGATTGTTGACTACTAATGGCCTCACACATTTGATCAAACCAATGTGGTTGTTTTGCAGGAAGTGGGAAGGGTTGCATTGGTTGTTGTAGGTATGGTTGTTGTTGAGGGGATTGTTGCTGTGGAAAGAATTGATGTTGTTGCATGAATAGTTGTTGTTGAGGATACTTCGGTTGCTGAGGATACTGCTGTTGTTGACGATACTGCTGTTGAAAGTAGTTGAAATAAGGTGGTTGAGACATGATTGTGATTAGTTAAATTGTGATGTTATGGATCTTGTAGACAATTGAACAGTGTGTTGTGAGTTTGAAGTTTGGTTTTGATTAAGTTTGACTTAAGATGATTTCTGTTCACGTCCAATTTCGACAAACATTGTTCACAGTTTACCAATTGTGACAAGTTAACTGAATTGCGACAAAGTTACAATTGCGATGGATTTATCTAATTACGATAGAACTTGGTAAATGCGATGGATTATCTGAATTCCGATGGAACTTGATAATTGCGATAGAGATTGCAATTGCGATGGCAATTTAGCAATTTTGATAGAATATGCAATTCCGATGTTATCTCACTAATCTTATACAAGATAGGAGATTTCCACAAAGTCAAAGTGTTTTCACAAGCTTGTGCAAGCAAGGAATCTACTGAGTATCAATTCCGATGAAGCCTGAAGTTTAAATCCAATAAAACCTTGTGTGGAAATTCTGAGAAACCCTTAAGTCCAATTCCGGTAATCCCTAGTTGTCAATTCCAATAAACCCTCAATCTTCAATTTTGACAAACCTTTAAGTGCAATTCCGATGGATATTCAGAAAACAATAACAACTCATTTTGAATGTAAAATAGCTTAACTAATGATTCATTTTGATCAAAAATGATGTAAATGACTTAAATAATAAGAAAGTTTTAAGCTTTAACGGTTTAAAAGAAATTTGACCAATTTTCATAAAGGATCGAAACATAAACTACGATATTAAGCAAATGTAAATCAAAAAAATTCAACCTTTCGACTATGAATCAAACTTCTAAACACTATAGAGTTCTTAACAATTTACAAGCGTGAAGAATGAGTGCTATAAATGAGATTTTGTCACAAAGTAAAAACAGAACCAACTCGTACACGAAGAAGAAACTATGAACTACTCATAAACACACTACTTAATGATCTTTAGGCGATTGATACCACTTGTTAGGTCTCCATAATAGTATAAACACAAGTATATGAGTAAGATAGAGATGAGAGAAAGAAAGATAGAGTGGTCGATTATATCACACAATAGATTGACAAAGTATTGCTTGCATATATGAAATAACCAACAAGATAAGAGTATGTTTACATGTAGTATTTATAGGAAAAGTGTGTTAGGGCAACACTCTTGTGTATTCTTTCTAGAAACTAAAAACAAGGCCACAGCCCATGGACCTTCTACAAGGGCCGAGCCATTTAAACAAAATTAAAGGCCTATAACTTAAGCAACCTATTACATAAAATAATGACCGACACTTGATATTAATTAAATGTATTCCCAACAGGTTTACAAGTCGTATTGGTTATGTGTTGTTGCTTTCTTGGTTTGGAAAATTTGTGGCATGGTATGTGATCTAATGGTATTTAGTTATGTATCTAGTACTATGCAACTTGGTACGAGGAATCTAAGAGTTCAAGTTCAAGTTTGTGTGGAATGTTTATTGAAGTAGTTATCATGTTGACACTGATAGGAAGATAATACTGCTTCATACATGGTTTCTACTCCTCAACCATAGAACTGCTCTTCATTGTTACTACTGTTTGGTGTCGATTACTATTGTAGTCATTTTTAGTAGGCTATTTTGGTAATCTTCATTGATGGTACTACATGGTGTTCGTTACTACTGTTGGTTAGTTATTCGTATAGTTCTTATGGTTGCTTCAATGGTTAACATATTGGTTTCAGGGGAAGAATATGATAAATTGTTTAACCATTTGAGGGTAAGGTTTTTACTACTGCTAAGTCATTATTACTACTGCTAGTTTAAGTTTCTACTGTTTTTGAATTCATTATTCTTATTATGCGTCATGGAGGGTAATTTGAGACATTGGAAAGCTTGGATTAGAAGTGTAATATATGGTTTGTGGTTGTCAAGATCAAAGTTGTATGTGTTCATAGTCCCCTAATGGATAATGACAAAAAGGTGAAGATGTTACAAAGGAAACAACAAGTTCATGGAGATCTTAACTTAAGGGGAAGATCAGATTTGAAGATGTTCAAGTGCTTAAGATGTTTGTTTTGTCATCATCAAATAGGGGAAGATTGTTGGGAATTATTGATTTGATGATAACAAAAGGACCAAGATTGACATGTTGAAATTCTAGAAAAGATGGAGGATTCTAGAAGACTTGTTGAAAAAAGAAAAGATAATGATTAGGAAAGATTTAGTTTCCTAATAGAATTGGGGCGTATATGATGTAAAACCTTGTTAATGACATTGTGTTTGTTTAATTCCGCTGTGCATATTGTTATCTTTGTTATTATTGATCCTTGTTGAGTTTATAACGATCTTCAAATCAACTTTTTTATCCTCTTCATTCAATGGACAATCTTTGGCGAGGTGAGCTCCTCCACAAGTCTCACATCCTACTTGAATAGCATGTACATTTTCCTTAAATTTCTTCATATCCCTGCCAAGGCTTTCAAGTTTATTAGTGATAGCCGTAATACCGTCCAAACTTCCCCCATGCTTCTATTGCTTCCTCCATCATGCCATTTTTCCGAATGGTCTGCCATGTCTTGAATAGCTGCATGGGCTTGAAGAGGAGTCATCCCAGGGATCGGCCCCTGAGAGTCAAGCATTTGGCTTGTGGCAATGTTGATTCCCTTGTAGAAGATTGTGGAAAACTAGATGGGGGGGTTGAATAGTTTTACCAGTTTTTCGTTAGTTATAATAGTTTGTTTGTGAAAAACATTGATTCAATTCTTTTGTGAAATCAATCAACACCTATATGAACACTAAGCTATACTATCTAAAATAAACAATAAATATAAAGAAATGAGATGGAAAGATCAAACCGAGAGAACAAGATTTATAGCGGTTCAGTCACGAAGCTCTTATTTGCCCTACTCCACTCCCCGAGTACCCAACTCGAGAGTTCTAAGTACTATGTCAACAAAGCTCCCTTTAGGCAGAGAAAACCGTACAACGTCGCTTATCCCTATTTCTGACACTAAGCTAAGTGTCGAGTACTAATCTTAGCTAGTACCAATCTACCACGATCCACATGATCCTTACTAAATCATACAATCAACACACTTCACACGATCTACCCGATCTACCCTTGATCCACTTGATCAACACACAAGTACACAAGCTACAAGAGATCTCCAAGATCTCAACAAGATCACAATGATCCACACTCACAAACTACACAAAAGAAAATCAACTTGGTGTATGCTAGGATACAACAAGTATGTAACAAATGTTACAAGTGCACTACACTATGACTACAACACCTTGTATCTTCTTGATACTTTGTGTTCTCTCTTGCACTAGTAGAGGAATGAAGGTGATCACTTGGTTGGATGATAGGATCACTCTTTAAACAAAAGAAAACTAACTAAATGATCAAAGGAGAGTAAATGGGATAAGAGTTTTAAACTCAGAAAGTTGTGTGTGAAAAAGGATACTCAAAAAATGTGAATTGGATTGGTATTTATAGGCAGAAAAAATTTGCCCGTTATAGTGGGACGGTACCACTAAATACCAGACGGTACCACTAAATTTAGTGGTACCGTGCCAGACAAAGACACTCCATTTTTTGTTTTTAGTGGTGAAATTTTATTTGGGGAAGTTTGGAGCTGTTTTGGGGGGGAAAATAGCTGTTATAATTTTAAACTTATTTTTCCAATTAAAACATTTCTTTATAATTCAAAAATAATTTGTAAGGTATATTTTTGAAAAAAAATATTTTGTCACATTAAAAATGTGAAGTTTGAAACACAAATTCACTTCTTTGATAATTTGTCAAGTTGTAAATTTGTTGTTTCTTACTTAGAGTGATTTACGTAGAAACGGGATATTTCGGCTAAAAACTTGTTTACGTTAATTTTGACGTAAAGTGTTTTCACATTTTGTTATCATCAAAACGTGGAGTTATCGAAAGATATAAATAACGTTTTTAGAACATTATTTGCATCAATAATCTCCCCCTTTTTGATGATGATTTTAAGTGAAAGATTAATTTTAACAAGTTTTTAGCATGAGTTTATACCCCATTTCTCCCCCTTTTTGTCGAAGCAAAAGATCGCAAAGGCTCCCTCTTGATGTATACTCCCCCTCGTTTGAAGGACACCAAGGAATCGAGCAATGGTACTTGCTACAAAACAAGGTTAGATGACACATATACAATATCTAACATGTAGCAACCAAGACAAATATCCAGCCATAAACTAAGAAAAGGGCTAAGAAGCCAAAAATAATAAAAGATAACCCAACCATGCATTCATAATGAAAATGTCATACATAAAGTAATATAAACATGAGGATAAACTAAAAGAAGCACAAATAAATCTTTAGTGACTTGAGAGGCCCTAAGATTTGCTTCTTGTCCAAAAGGGATCCTAACCATTTATTTTTGAAAACTAAACATCAATATGTTTAGTTTAGTGGGCTATTGGGAGGTGGAGAGGGTGACATGATTGGAGGTTGTGGGGGTGTCAAGAGATGTTCAACATAGGAGAACATGAAGTGTAGCTCATCTCTAAAAGAGAAGATGAGGTTGCAGTTGTGAAGACAACATAGGCAATTTGCACTATGTATATCAACCGGATAAGGTTGGATGGGTTGGCCCATAATTGGAGATGGAGGTGGTGTTGAGTATGTTGGTGATGGGGTTAGCATGGCATAATCCAATGGGGTAATATGTGAGAGTGTGTAATCCATGGATGATGGCATGGTGTTGAAAGAGGGAGATGATGAAGATGTTGTTCCAGTAGATGATGTTTTGGAAGGAGCATTTGGCGGAGATGGTGAGTTAGGAGTGCTTTGGGAAGGTGGTGTTGTGACTTCATCATCTTTGGTAAGATCAACAAAGAGAGGTTTGGATGGTGGTTTAATGGTGATCCTAGGTTTCTTGGAGATATGGGTTGTTGATTATTGTGTGGAAGACATGGTGAATGAGTAATGGGAGGTTGAAGATGAGATGCAAGAGATGCTTGCAATGGTGAGGCTTTAAATAGGCAAGAGTTGTGGGATTTGAATTAAAGTTGGTGAAAGTGTCATACGGTGTAGTGATGGAATCTTAGGTTGCATGAGAGTTTGCAAAATATTGCAGGTTTAAGGTTAGGGATGCAGGGTCTAGAGGATACAGTGAAAATTTGTCAAACAAGGGCACGATACCACTAAATACCACAGGGTACCGTTAAATGTAATGGTACCGTGGCCTATTTAACGGTACCGTGACCTGAGAGACACGAATTTTCCTGTGCTACCCAGTTCTGGGCAGCTAAAAGGAGTTTTCTAGGGGGACTATTTGTAGGAAATGTTAGTGCCTCAAACCACTAAAGCTAATTTGCCAAATATATCCCATATTTAGCTACTCCTAGCAATTAAAGATTAACATGAAACTATCTAAAATAAGCTATAACCACGCAATCAAAAAGGACAAAATAAGCTATCATCCAAGAATCACATAATTTAAAATCATGCAAGGTGATAGAACAAAATTCCAGCATGCATGATAGTTAGGAGTATTAAGCACTAATATAATCTACCCTAGATAAATCCTAATATAAGATAGAAGTACTAATCCCTCCCTAACTACTCATGACGTGGCTTCTTAAGAATGACTTGAACTTGCTCCCATTTTCATCACACTATCGTCTTGAGCTTGCATCTCTTCCTCATGATTCGGATCATCAAAGGGTGCATAGTTGGTGGAAGATTCGGAAATGAGGATGGATGAGACATATAACTCATCAAGGGGTTCTAACGCGCGAAACGCGTCACAAGCGAAACCTCTCACGAAGAAAAATCAACTCGCGACGGTTCGACGCGAAAATCGATTGAAAAATACCGGGTAAGTGAATACCCGGGTCGAGGTCGCAACGAGGCGTGAATCGAGGATATCGTGTGAGGTTTGGTATTAAAATGCTTGAAATAACGAGGGTTGATTGGTTACTAATATCTATTAAAACGAAAATGACGTAACGTAAACCGGAAACTACGAACGAATAAAAACGTCAAATCTAATAAAAACTAACCCTACGGATACCAAATTAATTTTCCTACGTACTAAATGACAAAATAAAATTTTGAAACAAAGAATTAAATTTTTTTTAATTTTAAATAATTAAATATGAATTTAAAACTAAATAAAAGAAAATAATTGATTAAAAATACTAAACGACAAGAGAAAAATCTGAAAATTTTACTGAAATTATTTTAACATACACTAAAGCTAGGAAAAATAAAAAGAATGTCCCAGCTTATTGGAATAAGTTGATACGAGCTGAAATAGGTGAATAAGCTAAAGGGATCACAAACTACTTAAAAGGATTATTGTGTAAGGAGTTAACAACAAAAGACCCTAGGGCAGTTGGTGAGGCTGAGTTGTGTTGTGGCTTTGGAATGCCAGAGACCAGGGTTCGAACCCTGCTCTTGGCATTTTTGCAAACATTTTTTTTATGATTTTTCTTTTTAAAAACTTGATAAGCACTAAAAAATAAGCAAGTTTAATAAAAGAGACTATTATTGAAAAACTCAAACAACCTCAAAAATAAGCTCTGCAAATGCAACAGTTTGCTTAAGGATTCTAAAAAGCTAAACTTGTAAACTGATGCCAATGCACAAGCTTATAAAAGCTTGTGCCAACGATAAAAACTGTGAGAACCTATTAAGCACTCCAAAAACTTGAATAAGCAGCTAAGATAATAGGAGAAGTAGTATCAAAATCAAGATAAACTAACTAAAAAGGGACTGATGCAGGTTCACAAGTAGCCTGCTAAGGCTTATTTGCAGACTTAAAATAAGCTCTCAAATGAGCTCTAAAGTCTACAAAAAACTCAAACAGATAAAACTTATAGTGCTGATTACCTAGGGAACAAAAATTCAGACAATAAAGACAAGTAGTTAAGCTGAAAATAAGCAAAGGGAAAAGCTAAGTTGAGACATAGAAGCTGATGCAGACAACATATAACAATAGGACAATCAAAACTCAAAACCTATAGAAATGCTACTAACTCTAGATAATAAACTACACTAACTGACTATGACTAGAAAAACACCAAAAGCTATTATGAAAATAACTTTTGGCTATAATAAGCTGCACAGTTCAAAGATGAACCTGATTCCTGTAATAACTAAACCATAACTGTGAAAAACTCCAAACAAGCTCTAATTCCTAATCAAAAACCTGATATAAGCTACAATATGGAAGGTCAAAACTGACCCAAGAGTACATGAACAATGGTCACCATTTTGACCTGTTATTACACCAAACCAAACAGCCCTTTATCTTTGATTGTTTAATATTTTTAACAAGGAAAACCAAATATAAGCTGAGCTTAAGGAGCTAAAATGTTAAACTAACATGAGTAAGCACACATAAGGGAAAATAAACTGAAATAAGATACTGAGATTAAGCAATAAGCTAGGTTTGACTAACGTTGACCAAGATAAAAAACAAGAAACTTTAAAATTTCATTAACTGGAAAATAGATTACATAACTGGAAATACAATGAAAGTTAAATAACAAAAAGACATACCTAAATTAAAGCTAAATTAAAACTTGGTTACAACTATCAAAAACTAATCTATTTATACTAAAAAAAAAGAACTAAAGGCCTTCTCTCCTTGTGCTAGTTCTATGAGGGGAATCAGCTTTGCTTCATCTTTGTGCTTCTTTGGGAGCAACTCCCACCCTTGGATTAAAGTAGATGATCGCAGCCATTAAATCCTTTGGCTCCCAATTTTATCCCACGGATTGCCAGCATGGGTTTGACTTTTGGTGTGGTAGGTTATGGGGAATGGTGGTAGGAGATAAGTATGTTGGGGTAGTACAGGTTAAGGTGATGGTGATGGTGTACTTTGGTGATTTGGCGGGATTTATTTTGGGGAAGAAGAAAGAAGAAAAAGGTCTGAGTTTGTTAGACCTAGGTGAGAGGGATTTTTGACCTAGGTCAGAGTTTAACAAAAAGTGATGGCTGGGTATGTTTTTTTTTTCTTTTGTTGGGCTTTGTGATAAAATGGGCTAGGGTTGTGGGTTAAAGGGTATGTTTTGGTTTAAAGTTTAAAGATTTAAACTTTAGGGACCATTAATGTAACTTCTGAAAATCCAAGGATCTAGGCTGCCAAAACTAAAATTAAATTCCAAGGACCATTTGTGTCATTTTGGTATTTTTGGGGTTGACTTTGACTTTTGACTTTGACTTTTGATCAAATTGCACAATTGTTGTCGAGTCGATCCAAAGATGCCCGTTTTCCCTCCGTTTTCAATCCTTTGAACCTGAAATAAATAAAAACACAAAACAAGGATATCTGCAGTAATATTTGGGTGTTTTTGGTCGTTTTCTAGTCTAAATGGGTATAAAAATGATGAGTATTTACACACTCATCAATCCCCCACACTAAACTATTGCTAGTCCCTAGCAATCCGATCATATGAAGTAATGAAAGGATCAAAAGAATACCAAGTATACCCCGTTTTGATTTTTTATTATATGCAAGAAATTTAAACTAAAACAAAAATAGATAACATGCTTGATTTCCAAAAATGGTATCATGGAACGGGATTCACACAAAATGGGTGTCTCCAGGGAATTGAAATCGTCATCCTCTTTTTAATACTCCCAACTAAGCTTAAACTCATTGTGCAAACATTTTTGTAAAATGCTAACACTACTTATACTAATAATCTATGTAAGTCGAGACTTAACTTTTCACTCCCACAATTTATTCAAGTTAGGTGATTGTGCTCATTTTCAAAATTTTGACCGCAAAAATCGACATTTATTATGGTTGTTATTTGTTTAAGTCAAATACTAATTTACCGGGAACCTCGAAAATCTAAGGATCGAAAAGGGCCTTTTCCATGTAGCGGCTTTCTTCTCGGCACATCCCAAACCAGTTGGTTTTAGGTGACCAGGCTTTTGACACCCCACAGAGAATAGTACCGGAATCAGCGGAATTTCGATTTCAAAGATTTTGGATATTCCCACTAAGCTAGTATTAAATACTTAAATAAATAACAACAAACGACCATTTAGAGATTAGAGACTCAAAGGTGAGATCACTCCATGTAACGGCTTTCTTCTCGGCACATCCCAAACCAGTTGGTTTTAGGTGACCAGGCTTTTGACACCTCACAGAGAATAATACCTGAGCTTTCGGGGTCTTTGAAATCAACAATCTACTAAATTACCGTTTAACTTTTATACAAAATTGACGAATCCAAGTTCAACTTCCGATTCAAATTTAAAAGAAAGCAATTTTCCTACATTTATTCATATAAATAACACATACATCTTTATTTTTGCAACATCAAAACTTATTGCATTTTGCAATATCATTCCATTTTCTTTTTCATTCATTTTTTTTTCTTTCTTTTTCATTTTTTTCATTTTTCATTTTTTTTTTTTTTTTTTAATATATATATATATATATATATATATATATATATATATATATATATATATATATATATATATATATATATATATGCTTTCTCAAAAATTAAAATAAAAAGTTGAACTCGGGCTCTATATCAAAATTGTATAAAAATTTGTTTTGCATAACAACATGATTTTAACGTTCAAACGTTTGAAAACAGCACGTATTTTAGTCCAATTAAGAGCTTCTGGGAGGAAAAGCCATAGATTACTTGTATAAGCTGTAAAGAAAACCAACTACTCTACGCTTAGCATTTTCATTTGCACAAATAGTAAAACCTTAGTCTAATCGTTAAGGAAGCAGCCAGATCAACACTCTAGCAGAGTCGGGATTCCCTTTGTTCTAACCTAATCAAGACTAAACATAACACAATTTTTTTATTTAAAAACGACAAAAAAATTTTAAAATTTTGGCCAAAACGGGGGTACTAGGGCACTAGAAGGTACAAATGTGACAAAATTCGCGAGAATTCCCCCCCCCCCCCCCACACTTAGAATTGAATATTTCCCTCAATATTCAAAGTACCGGCTATTATGCCGACGCTTAGAACGTAAAAAGGTAATACTAATAGCCAAGTGTGTGACAGAAATCTCATTTTCACAAACAGGATTAAAAAGATATCCCTAGATAATCGTTAGCAAAAAGATCGGATATTGGGTGGCTGGTATTGAAAACAGGCGCATCAATCATCACGATCTAAGGGAAACCTGCAAACACGAGCAAACAACACACAAACAAAGCACAGCAGAGGCATCCCCCCACACTTAGTGTCAGAAAATAGAAAGAAGTCAAAAACATGGGTTGTCACCCATGACATGCTAATGTTTTTGTTGACCGAGTCACTAGCTTGACTCGACCCCGAATTCATTTGTTCTTGGGGAAGCATGTGGAAAAGAAAATCTCAATCGGACTTTCGTTCAAAATGTTTGAATAAACATTGAAGTACATGAAAGTTCCACTCCGATGAGATGCCCTCAGTCCTAAAGAATGATAAATGGAGATGCCGGGGTCAAAAACTTTGTCTTCACTCCTGAACGAGTGAATAAAAGGACAATCTACCTTATAGGAGAAAAAAGGTAGAAAAACTCGAACGACATATGTGAAGTCAATGTATGGGCGACCCTCAATAGGCACTGTCACATATGTCGGAGAAAGAATATTCTTTTGAATCTCAGGATTGATAATTGAGGTCATATTATCCAAAACAATAGAGTCTTTGACCTCATCGTTCTCTAACACTTCAACAAAAAGAGGATTAACGTTGCTAGAAAAGCAATCGTCATCAAATTCAAACAGAGTGTTTGAGAAAATCCCGGAAGTAACCTCAGAGATGTCAAGAGATTCTCCAAAAATTGGAGAATCACATTCTCTGTCGAATATCTCTTCAGACTCAATTGGGATTGGGACAAGGTTCTCAGCACTAGACTTTATGAATTCGTCCTATTCCTTTTCAGGAATAGTGCTAAGATGCTCATCCCCCATAATGAGAGAGTCCTCGGAGTCCAAAGTAGGTGATATGGGTGTGGTTGCAATAGACTGGGGGAGTTGAGAAATGGTATCATTCAAAGGAATATCACTCTCCTCGTCGTCTCCCTCATCATCGTCATCAAGAAGGGCAGCCCTGAGAAATATAGCACGCATTTGCGCTCCTCGTTTTCTGGCTAGTAATTCTGCCATAGATTCTTCATGAGGATTTTCTTGTGCTCTTCGTTCTTCGGCTATATCAGCCTTAAGATCTTTAAGCACATCAAGAAGACCAATGAGAATTTCATTTTTTTGTTCTGTGAATGATGGCTGAGGTTGTGCATGAATCATTTGGTACTGTGGGGGTTGGTCATGATAAGAATAGTCAAAATTGTTACAAGGATCATGCTCATAGACAAGCGGGTTCCTCGTTTGACAATCAGAGCTATAGTGAGGACCTCCACAGTACTCACAACAATATGATTGCTGTGACTGATTCGGTGAATTATATGGATAATGGTCATACCCGAAATTTTGATTACATGGAACTTGTTCATAGACAAACGTGTTCCCTGTTTGACAATCAAAACCCGGGTAAGGACTACCTCCACAAAACTCATACGAGTATGTCTCCATCTGATGTTGTGGGGGCTGGTTGAAAATGTCGGTTGTTTCATGGAAGGAATAGGGATTTTGGTCATAGACAAACCCGTTTCTCGATTCCACCATGCTACAACCGGGACAATTCCCGCCATTTGGAGGACCTCCACACCATTGACAACCATAATGGTAAGATGAAGACATAGAGAAGAGGAATTAAACAGATAGAGGGATAAGAAATAAAGAATCAAACGGATAAGAGGATTGAGAAGAATATTTTTGGATTTTTAAATTTAGAAACATGGAAAAATTAAAAAGAAAAAGGAAAATAATTTTGAAAAGAAAATCTTTTTAGGTTTTTGGTTTTTCAATTTTTTGGATTTTTGGACAAAAAAAATTCACAAGATAAAAACGTAACTTCACGAGGAAGGATCTCCAAGTCACTAATCGTCAAACCGTAACGATATTGTCGCAACACACCTCCCCGGCAGCGGCACCATTATTATAACGCGCGAAACGCGTCACAAGCGAAACCTCTCACAAAGAAAAGTCAACTCGCGACGGTTCGACGCGAAAATCGATTGAAATATATCGGATAAGTGAATACCCGGGTCGAGGTCCCAACGAGGCGTGAATCGAGGATATCGTATGAGGTTTGGTATTAAAATGCTTGAAATAACGAGGGTTGATTGGTTACTAATATCTATTAAAACGAAAATGACGTAACGTAAACTGGAAACTACGAACGAGTAAAAACGTCAAATCTAATAAAAACTAACCCTACGGATACCAAATTAATTTTACTACGTACTAAATGACAAAAGAAAATTTTGAAAAAAAGAATTAAATTTTTTTGACTTTTAAATAATTAAATACGAATTTAAAACTAAATAAAAGAAAATAAATGATTAAAAATACTAAACGACAAGAGAAAAACCTAAAAATTTTACTGAAATTATTTTAACATACACTAAAGCTAGGAAAAATAAAAAGAATGTCCCAGCTTATTGGAATAAGCTGATACGAGCTGAAATAGGTGAATAAGCTAAAGGGATCACAAACTACTTAAAAGGATTATTGTGTAAGGAGTTAACAACAAAAGACCCTAGGGTAGTTGGTGAGACTGAGTTGTGTTATGGCTTTGGAATGCCAGAGACCAGGGTTCGAACCCTGCTCTTGGCATTTTTGCAAACATTTTTTTTATGATTTTTCTTTTTAAAAACTTGATAAGCACTAAAAAATAGGCAAGTTTAATAAAAGAGACTATTATTGAAAAACTCAAACAAGCTCAGAAATAAGCTCTGCAAATGCAACAGTTTGCTTAAGGATTCTAAAAAGCTAAACTTGTAAACTGATGCTAATGCACAAGCTTATAAAAGCTTGTGCCAACTATAAAAACTGTGAGAACCTATTAAGCACTCCAAAAACTTGAATAAGCAGCTAAGATAACAAGATAAGTAGTATCAAAATCTAGATAAACTAACTAAAAAGGGACTGATGCAGGTTCACAAGCAGCCTTCTAAGGCTTATTTGCAGACTTAAAATAAGCTCTCAAATGAGCTCTAAAGTCCACAAAAAACTCAAACAGATAAAACTTATAGTGCTGATTACCTAGGGAACAAAAATTCAGACAATAAAGACAAGTAGTTAAGCTGAAAATAAGCAAGGGAAAATCTAAGTTGAGACATAGAAGCTGATGCAGACAACATATAACAATAGGACAATCAAAACTCAAAACCTATAGAAATGCTACTAACTCTAGATAATAAACTACACTAACTGACTATGACTAGAAAAACACCAAAACATATTATGAAAATAACTTTTGGCTATAATAAGCTGCACAGTTCAAAGATGAACCTGATTCCTATAACAACTAAACCATAACTGTGAAAAACTCCAAACAAGCTCTAATTCCAAATCAAAAACCTGATATAAGCTACAATATGGAAGGTCAAAACTGACCCAGGAGTACATGAACAATGGTCACCATTTTGACCTGTTATTACACCAAACCAAACAGCCCTTTATCTTTGACTGTTTAATATTTTTAACAAGGAAAACCAAATATAAGCTGAGCTTAAGGAGCTAAAATGTTAAACTAACATGAGTAAGCACACATAAGGGAAAATAAACTGAAATAAGATACTGAGATTAAGCAATAAGCTAGGTTTGACTAACGTTGACCAAGATAAAAAACAAGAAACTTTAAAATTTCATTAACTGGAAAATAGATTACATAACTGGAAATACAATGAAAGATAAATAACAAAAAGACATACCTAAATTAAAGCTAAATTAAAACCTTGTTACAACTATCAAAAACTAATCTATTTATACTAAAAAAAAGAACTAAAGGCCTTCTCTCCTTGTGCTAGTTCTATGAGGGGAATCAGCTTTGCTTCATCTTTGTGCTTCTTTGGGAGCAATTCCCACCCTTGGATTAAAGTAGATGATCACAGCCATTAAATCCTTTGGCTCCCAATTTTATCCCACGGATTGCCAGCGTGGGTTTGACTTTTGGTGTGGTAGGTTCTGGGGAATGGTGGTAGGAGACAAGTATGTTGGGGTAGTACAGGTTAAGGTGATGGTGATGGTGTACTTTGGTGATTTGGCGGGATTTATTTTGTGGAAGAAGAAAGAAGAAAAAGGTCTGAGTTGGTTAGACCTAGGTGAGAGGGATTTTTGACCTAGGTCAGAGTTTAACAAAAAGTGATGGCCGGGTATGTTTTTTTTTATTTCTTTTGTTGGGCTTTGTGATAAAATGGGCTAGGGTTGTGGGTTAAAGGGTATGTTTTGCTTTAAAGTTTAAAGATTTAAACTTTAGGGACCATTAATTTAACTTCTGAAAATCCAAGGATCTAGGCAGCCAAAACTAAAATTAAATTCCAAGGACCATCTGTGTCAATTTGGTATTTTTGGGGTTGACTTTGACTTTTGACTTTGACTTTTGATCAAATTGCACAATTGTTGTCGATTCGATCCAAAGATGCTCGTTTTCGCTCCATTTTCAATCCTTTGTACCTGAAACAAATAAAAACACAAAACAAGGATATCTGAAGTAATATTTGGGTGTTTTTGGTCATTTTCTAGTCTAAATGGGTATAAAAATGATGAGTATTTACACACTCATCAGTTCCATGACGGGATTGAAGAATGAGTATTGAGGACCACGAAGGTATGGATGAAAGTTCATGAAGTGGTGATAAAGGCGAGTCAGGAACATCCCATAGGGTATTAATTTATTTTTGTTACCCTTGAGATGTACAATTTGCTTAGCGAAGAAGTAGGCAAGATTGTACGGTTTTTGAGTATGAAGACAATAAATCATATGAGCACAACACGCCGGAAGTTGCTCAAAATTTCCTTTTGGACTGAGAACGTTTTCTCGCAGGATGACAGCCCAAGAGATTAGTTCATAACGAACCTCTTCCAAACGTTGGATCAAGGTAAGGGAAGTACTTATGAGTACGGATGTGTTTGGTAAGTTCAGGTGGAGAGGGTATGTAGGAACAATACGACCCATTCTCTTCTCGATAGTTGAAGAAAGACTCAAGAAACCAATCTTCAGTATAGGCACATTGCCCATGATTTGGGATTCGGAGAATTTGAGCAAATTGCTCAAGAGTTAAGACAAAATTTGAAATTTCGGATCTATAACCAAAGTGACAAAGATTGATCCTCATTACATACAAGTTCAACTTGTCGAAAGAATTCTAACACAAAACGAGGACAAATGTGTTCAATGATGTGAAGCAAGCAATCGAAGCCTATAGCTCTAAATGAGGTGTTGATATCCCTATGATAAACTAAAGATGGATCAATGACTAAACCTTTATGAAACCGACGGGTTTCAAGATTAACATAGGAACAAATGTGACTCTCAGGTGTTGTAGGTTCATGAGAGATTTCGGGAGTATAGGTGTCGGTTAGAAGGTGATCAAAATCATACTCATGAGACATTTTTGCTACATACAGAAAAATTTAAGAAAAATTAAGATTGAGAACACTTGTTTTGAACATATGTACCTAGTGTGTGCCTATATGCATACCATGTGGAGGTACGGTAATCTCGACTCTAAAATAAAAATGATGAGACTCCCCAAACGCTCCTAACTTTACTTTTGCTCAAACGAATATGTCGAAAAATACATATTAGATATGCAATTTGATCAATTTTCGTGAGATCATGTATGCATGAGAAAACGTTTTTAGTTTGTATCAACAATGCACGAGAAATATTTCATGATCCTAGTTTCTTGAAATTTTTCGAAAACATTGGAATTGGGGTGTTTGGCGATTTTAATGTTTTGGCGCCAAGAGTTTTAAGTTTGAAAATTTTTAGTGTTAATGACTCCTAATCCAATTTCAAATATCCTATACATGATTCCTCCTAAACATATTTGATCAAATTTGAGTAATAAAAGCAAAGTTTGGACCAAAATGTGTGATATAGGTGCGTTTATGCAAATCTTATGTTAAGGGTCCTAATTTCATAAAGACTCAATCAAAATTGAAAAACCCCAATTCAATTTTCATGTATGAACAAACCCTAGACTCAAGATTAAAGAAAATTATAGTCAAACGACTTACAATTTATGCTGAAAAAGTAGTCGTAGTGGATAATCTTGAAAATTAATTCCTCAAATTTGATCTTGAGAGGGTGTAATTGAATTTGGGTTGTGAGGTTCAGTTTTGACAGCAATGGCAGAAGTTGGGAAAGTTTAAAAGTGAATATTGTGGGAAAAGAAGACTGAAATACGAGCTGTGTCAGATTCACGGTACCATGGGACCATTAAAATTAATGGTGTCGTGATCTGCTGGGATGGGTTTTTGTCCCATTTTGATTTTTGACGAATAAGTCTCGCTGTTTTAGTGAGACTTTTTGACACGAGGAGAGAATTTATACCTAATAAATTTTTTTACCAAAAGAACTAGACTAGACGATAAGAGATGACTTTAATATTTCTGAGGAAATACGTAAGTAGTCATTAGAGGGATACGAGGGATGACTTTAATATTTCCAATGAAATATTTAGATAGTCATAAGATTTACAGAATATGTTCCATCATTCCTAAACCTAGACGAAGATAGTTGAAGGATTCTTGTTTGAGAGGTTTGGTCAAGATGTCGGCGATATTGTCTTGAGAGGTAACTTTCTCAATTGAAATGCTTCCGTTTTGGACATTATCGCAAAGGAAGTGGTGACGAATTTTGATGTGTTTAGTACGAGAGTGTTGAACGGGGTTTTTGCTCAAGTCAATAGCACCTTTGTTGTCGCACATAATCGGGATGTCATCGAGATGGATGCCGTAGTCAATTAGAGCTTGTTTCATCCATAGTGCTTGTTGACATGCCTTTCCGGCGCTTACGTTTCTTGGAGAACCAAGAAGTTAGACAACAACCCATGAAGGTACAAACGCCACTCGTACTTTTTCGATCCACATAATCTCCCACATGATCAGAGTCGGCATAGACATTAGTTTCTACATCGGTCCCCTTGGGATAGAACAATCCCAAGTGTATAGTGTCTTTAATGTATCGAAAGATACGCTTAACCGCTTCAAGGTGAGAGGTTTTGGGATCCTTTTGAAAGCGAGCACAAAGGTAGACACTAAACATGATATCGGGCCTACTTGCCGTTAGGTATAATAAACTTCCTATCATACCCCTATACTTAATGCTATGCATAGACTCACCTTCTTCATCTTTCGTGAGTTTCGTTTTCGTGGACATGGGAGTTTTCATGGGCTTAGACTCTTCTATACTTAATTTCTTAAGCATCTCTTTAATATACTTAGATTGATTAAAGAAGATACCATCTTCCATTTGTTTTATTTGTAGACCAAGGAAGAAATTTAATTCGCCCATCATGCTCATCTCAAACTCGTCATGCATGATCTTTGAAAAATCATCGCACATTTCAGGACAAGTTGAGCCGAATATAATGTCGTCGACATATATTTGAACAATGATAAGACGTGGATTTCGTTTCTTCGTGAAAAGTGTATTATAAACCATTCCCATGGTATATTCATGTTTAAGCAAGAATGCTTTTAGTCTATCATAACAACCTTTAGGAGCTTGTTTAAAAACATAGAGTTCTTTCTTGAGTTTATAAATATGATTTGGATTTTCAAAATCAACAAATCCTGGAGGTTGTGCAACATATACCTCCTTGTTGATATAACTATTTTGGAATGCACTTTTCACGTCCATTTGGTATAGTTTAAAGTCTAAAGCGCAAGCATAGGAAAGGAGTATGCTAAAAGACTCTAATCTAGCTACGAGTGCATAAGTTTCATCGTAATCTATTCCTTCTTGTTGGTTATAGCCTTGTGCTACCAACCTTGCCTTATTCCTAGTTACGATGCCATTTTCGTCGAGTTTGTTTCTAAAAACCCACTTAGTTCCTATGATGGTTTGATTCTTAGGTGGAGGTACTAGATCTCAAACTTGGTTTGCGGTGAATTGATTTAACTCTTCTTGCATGACAACTACCCAGCTTTCATCCTTTATCGCTTCATCGACATTTTTAGGTTCTACGATCGATATAAAACAAAAGAAATTACTTTTGTTTTGTGCTTGTGACCTAATAGTTCTTTGGTTTAGGTTTCCTATGACATTTTCTATTGGATGGTTCTTGGATTCCTTAATGTTGACAACTTCGTCAACCTCAACTATTTCATCCTCAATGTCATTTTCTAAGGTTTTCTTGCCATTGACCTTAATGGCTTCTTCCTCATCTAAATCATCATCCACCAAGGGTGATGTCTTAGTTGGTGGAGGACTTTCATCGAATGTCACGTTGAGTGATTCTTCGACTTTCATTGTTCCTTTGTTTAGGACAACTTAGGCTTTACTATTTTGGGAGTAACATAGGAAAACACCTTCGTAAGACTTTGGGTCAAACTTGGTGAGGTAGTCTTTTATGTTTAGTATGAAGCACTTGCTTCCAAACACTCTAAAGTAATCTAGAGTAGGTTTTCTACCTTTCAAGATTTCGTATGGTGTTTTTCCTAAGATTGGTCTAATCAAGATCCTATTAAGTATGTAAGTTGAGGTGTCTACTGCATTACACCAAAACTTTTGCGGAATGGATTGTTCATTCAACATCATTCTACTCATCTCTTGTAGAGTACGATTTTTCCTCTCAACTACCCTATTTGATTGTGGAGTGCGTGGAGCTGAGAAATTATGTGTAATACCATTAGCATCACAATATACTCCAAATTGCACTTCATTATCAAATTCCTGGCCATGATCCGTCCTAATTGAGACTATTGTACACCCTTGTTGATTTTGGACCTTCTTACTAAAGATTTCGAATTCCTCGAAAGCTTGTGTCTTATCCTTCAGAAATCTAGTCAAAGTATACCTAGAGTAGTCATCTACTATTACTAAGGTGTAGTAATTTCCTCCGTAGCTCCGTATGGTGGATGGATCGAATAAGTCTATGTGAAGGAGTTCTAGGCATCTAGAGGTCGAGACCATTTTCTTAGCTTTGTGACTAGAATGAGCTTGTTTTCCAACTTTACGAGCGTCACAAAAGTGTTTATCAAACTTAATATTAGGTAGGTTTCTAACTAGTTCCTTGGATGCCAATGATTGCATTAAACGCATATTGGCGTGACCTAGTCTCCTATGCCATAGAGTGAAATTATCATCTATGGTTGCTAGGCAAATCTTATCCTGAGGCTTATTTCCTATTTTCATAACAAATAAGCCATTCTTCCTAACTCCTTTGCCTATGGTCTTACCATTCTTAGTGATCTCACTACCCTCTTCGGAAAATATAACTCTACACTTATTGTCAACCATTTGACTAATACTAAGCAAGTTAAATCCAAAGTTATCTACATGCTCAACTTTTCTAATAGTGAGGGAGTCTTGAGTAATCGTACCTTTGCCTATGATGTTGCCCTTAAGTTTGCTACCGAAAGTGACATTACCTCCGTTGTAAGCCTTTTATTATGAGAATAGACTTCGATTACCCGTCATACGATTAGTGCATCCACTATCCTTGACCCATTCATCGGGCTCTAAGTCGATTCCCAAGCATATCTATTGAATACGACAAAGATTCAAACATTTGGTCCCCAATATCTCATGGGTCCAAAGTTGTTAGTATTAAACATCCCATGCATTAGTTGAATTTGGTTAGGATGTTGGAATGGAGGATAAATTTCCCATGGCTAGTAACTTCGTTGTTGAAGGTTATTCCAAGTTACGGGACAGTTACTTGGATAACTTGGTCTTCTAAAGTTACTTCTCGGTTGAGGAGTTCTTGACAGAGGTTTAGGAACATTTGTTTTTCTAGGTGGAGGAGTCTTTGATCTAGTATCAGGTTTTACAAAGCCAAGCCCGGGGGTTGACAAAGGTTTGTAAAAACTTTTGACCTCCTTTTTACTAGCAACAGGTATTTTAATATTGTTAACTACTATGTGACTTCATTTAGGACTTAAGTTATTTTTCAGACTCGACTCAGTTCTGTCTTCAGCACCAGACGGTACCACGGTACCACTAATTTTAGTGGTGCCATCTGTACCTTTAATGGTACCGTCCTCTGTTTCGACAGAACTTGTGGGTTTAACAAATTTTACTAGTTTTGTTTTACTTGTCGAAGCTCCATTTGGATTAAAACCTAGACCCGCACCGACATGCTCACTATATCTAATATTATCTAACATGCTATCTAGTGTTTTTGTTCCTTTTTCAAACTTAATGATCCTTAACGCATTTTTCCTAAGTTCAACATTTTCTAACCTAAGGTTATGACAAGATTCGCATCCAACATCACATTCTTTCCTCTTCTCAAGTATTTTGACTTGGTCTTTAAGTTCTAAAATTTCTACTTCGAGTTTATGCAAAGTTGTTTTTAGTGTTTTGTTTCTTATTATGATTTTAGAACTTACTTCACATAGTCTATATCTATACTACATATAATGGAGGAAGCACTCTCTCTCCAAAATTTTAAGACTTACAAGAAATTAAGCATGGTTTACAACACTTTAATGCACACAATTTTCAGACTTACAACAAAATAAGCATAGTGTACAACAAAATAAGAATGGTGTAATTTTCAGACTTACAATATTAATGCTATTAAAGTGGTCAATGTTATTAATGACTATAATGTCTACTACTTACAAGAAAAGAAACATAGCGTACAACACTTTAATGCACATAATTTTCAGACGTACAAGACAAGAAGCATATTGAACAACAAAACACCACATTAATGCTATTTAATGTAGTCAATTAATTAACTGGTCAATAAATACAATTAATACAGTAATTAAAACACCCATTACATAAGAAATACAAATTATCAAGCATATTGTACAACAAAATTAAACACAATTCCTGCATTAAATTTCACTAATACAAATAATAAAGCACATTATACAAATATTCAAGCCCGAACGGGCAACAGGCCAAATGGGCTTGAGCCCGAACGGGCGCGGGCCAAACGGGCTCGAGCCCGAACAGGCACGGGCCAACGGGTTCCAGCCCGAAAGGGCACGGGCTATACGAAATTCTTGATATCCGTAAATTTATTGTCAAAAAGAACATAATAAACTAAAATACATGATTCACCGGAAAATTTTGTTTCAGGGTACCCGCTGCCGCAACGCACGGGTATCCTGCTAGTTTATTATATTCATCATATAGTATATTATCATCTATGGACGAATTATCATCACTATAGTAAGAAGAGTCGGAATGTACCTCATTTTAAGCTTGAGCCATAAGAGATATTTTGTCGTTGGGCTTCTTTTCTTCTTCTTCACCGCTAACACTCAAAGAGCCTCCTACGAAAGCTCTTTGGTTGTTGGTTCTCGGTGGTTTAGGACTTTCTCCGATGAGATGATTAGGATCTCCGCATCTAAAGCATTTCCTATCACTCTTTCCTTTCTTCTTATCTCAGTTCTTTTGGAGTGACTTCTTTTCATCACGAGGTTGTCTAACAAATCTACCTCTTCTCCTAAAGAACTTTTTAAAATCTCTAACGGCTAATACATACTCTTTGTCTTCGCTATCGGAATCTGAACTTTCCTCATCACTAGACTCCTTTTTGGCTTTCAATGCTAGAGATCTAACTTTCTCACTTTTGCCTTTGACTATGTCAGAGTCTTTCTTGATTATCATTTCATGAACCTTCAAGTTTCCTATAAGTTCATCAAGTGATAATGACGCCAAGTTCTTTGACTCTTCAATGGCGGTGACATTTGCTCTCCATTTGGGATGTACAGCCCTAAGAAACTTCCTAACATAGTTCTTGCTAGAATAACCTTCATCAAGAGCTTTAAGACTAGTAATAATAGTATTAAATCTAGCAAAGGCATTATCAATAGATTCATCTTCTGGAATAGAAAATTGTTCATATTGTTGCACAAGAAGATCTATCTTGTCTCTTTGACTTGATTATTACCTTGATGAGTGACTAACAAAGTTTACCAAATTTCTTTTGCCGTGTTACACATAAAAATTCTTTCAAATTCCTTTTTCGGCAAAGCATTGTAAATCATCATTTTAGCCTCATCATTTTTGGCTAGTTTTATTTTAAGGTTATCACTTTGTTTATTATAGGGAAGTATTTCATCCCTTTTTGTTTCCGGATTCTTTTCAATCGGTTGAAAGTCACTGATGTGTTACGCGTGTGTACAAGTTTTAAATTTATAAGGGTTGAATTACCGAATCTAGAAATAACACATACGAGCAAGTGAACTCGTCTGTTATAGAAAGATTATGATGGTAAGTCGGGATCGTTCGCAGGGATTTGTGAGTGAATCGAGTTGTAAGTATAAAAGCTACTAAAAGTAAATCTAAAAAACAAACGATAATGATAATATGATAATTCAAATGATTAAAACTACACTTTCTTAGACTAGTTTACTACTTTTGATAAGCATGATTGTGATAACTTTTGTTAACATGTCAGTTATGATAATTAGTTGGTGAACTAATCTATTGTTCTTACAAGTTAAACCTTCGTCAAGATTCTAGTTTATAAAAACAAGCATTAAGTTTAACCAATCAATTCAAGATCAACTCAAGTTTCATAAGTTTGGATTAACAAACTTAAACACAAAAATAATCTTCTGTTTTATCAAATAAGCTTAGGAAATGGTCAATACAAAAGGTAACCGATCATAGACAAAAAGGTTACAATTGATTGTAAACTACTAATCTTTCAACCTATTAGGTGGTTTTCAATCAATCCAATTTGATAGACAAAAGCATTCTTATTACAACCACAATTAAGTTTCTTTGTTTAACCAAGAATAATGGGTAAAAACAATCATTCATAGACAAATGATTATAACTAGTTGAATAACAATAAACCTTTCGACCTTTAGAATTACTAACAACTAGTCAAACTTGATTAACAAATGTCACTATTAAACTTAAGCACAATTGGATCTTAGGATTAACTTGAATTTGAATTAAAATATGTTATCACAATCATACGCAAATCATTAAGTAATATACATCATCTAAGCAAGTGCACAAACGCACTAGCCACTCATAGCAAACATGAACTGTAAGTAATATCAAATCGTAACACGTATGGTTCTTGTGGTTTAGGCCGAATCTAGTGAGAAGAAAAGAGAGAATATGGAACATTGAGAGAAAATGTGTGAATATTAGATTAGATGAAATAAGAAGGTCCAACCCTCTCGTTTGGTGGGAGAGGGTATTTATACAACAAACATAAATGCCCCATGTGGGCTGTGGAGTGAGCTGACCGTGGGTAAAGACCCGACCCAACTCCACGAATACTACGATAACTAAATTAATACTAATAATCCTACGAGCTACTTAATGCTAATAGATACTCGGGGTGACCGAGTCTTTCACATGAATATTTATATTCCTAACAATCTCCCCCTAAGGGAGGTCACCCCGGAAATTACACTTCGAATTCTAGCATTTCGTTACTTAGATTTGAGTTCCTAGCTCGTAGTCTTTGATTCTTCTAAGTCTTTAATCTTTGTGCTTTCAACAGTGAACTTTTGATGACTGTTCATTTGTCTTGGATGATCTTTGAGAATGCTTTGAGGTCATCATCCAACATATGTCTTCAAGTCATCCTTTTGTAGTATCGTCTCTATGTGATATTGTGATCTTTGGACCGACATGCTCACACTTTTTTGGATCATGATTTTCCGCATCAGAGTTGCGAAAGCAGTGTTGAAGGCCTTTCAATTATCATGATTTCTTTGTTTATGATGGGGAAGTGTGAGCATGGGGTGATGGATCAACATCTTTTCGGCAATCAGCTGCAATCGCCAGAGATTCCTACATACGATAGTTAGCAATAAAAAGTCCGGTACTTACAGGTTCGGACTTCGAGATTGTTAACAGCATAGTGTGAAAACTTTCTCTAATCCTTACCAAGGTCGTTCCTGAATCGGATACCCCTGAGAGGGCTTACAAGATCTACCGAAGTACATCAACAATTAGGTGAGTCGCTGGAGTTCACTCCACGACTGTAGACCATTTGAAACCGCCGCGACCACTAAGCGTAATCCACAAGGAATTACCAAAGTGACCTGCTTTCAGGGCTGTTTGATGTTGACCCTAGCAGGAATTTACATTCAATCACTGAGAATTACATTTGTAAATTCCCTCATGAATGTTCTGGCAGATTGCTAAGATCTGCATAGGACTCATAAGTTTACAACTGATGTCCTTAATATTGAACAACCAGTGTAGAAGTAACATGTGTTCCTATGAGATCTTATGATGCATCTCGTGACTCTAGACTCGATAAGTGCATTTTTGGTAGTCGGAGACTGGAGTGGTGTCTCCTGTTTCAATATCAACATAACTCGTAATGAGCAGTCGATAGATTATGCAGGGTTCCCCGTGAGAATGAAACAAGTCCTTTTAATAGAACTTTAGTAGCTTGGAAGGTTTAGTGCAGTGCGTCACTGGGTCCATGACGTCTTGTCTTCAATACCGGCGCCACCTTAGTAACAACCAGTAGCATATGAATTGAACCCGGTTTCTGCCCTAAGGTTGAATAATTGGAGGGCTATTTCTTTTCACCCTTTCTCGTTACATTTATTTTTAATTCTTCAACCCCTTCTTTCTCCTTTCTCATATTACTCCTTTTTTCATAATCATACCTAAGGACTTTCGAATACTAACTATTCGGCATTGTCCTTGGGTAGATCCCTCCGGCTCTGGCGGATCATAGGACGGTTTTCTTAACCTTAGCCACCTTATAACACCATGACTATCCTATGTTGCCGTAAACCATTTATTTGAAAAATCTCTCAAAGTGTTTATGATTAAGAAACACATTTTGTAACACTTTGAGAGTTTTGAACTTTTCAAATGCTCCCCATTAACATGTGCTCAGATGTTTTTATTATAAATTTGCACATGTTGGGTAGAGCTTGCACTTTTTGAATTGATCCACTTTCAGTGAACATGACCAATTCGAGACACGCTTACATCACTAGTTAGACTAGCTTGAAATTATTACCCGGCCTGGTCAAGTCCACAGAAAGTTTCTTGAAACTGTACACTCTACTCAGACAAGTCCTCTTCGAGACACTCTTACATCACTGGTTAGACCAGCTTGAAATTATCCCCCAGCCAGGACAAGTCCTTTCGATTAATGACAGTTTTTGTTTCGTCAATTCATTTGTGAAGTCTGCGTCACGCTCACATGAGATGCCCTATCCTTTTGTCACCACAAACCATTTGCTCCCCCTCAATATGTGCATTGATATGCAAAAGAGTTTAGCACATATGGGAGAGCTTACATTTAAGTCCAAAACATCACATTTTTATCAGATTGCATATTTAAATCACATTCTCTCCCCCGATCAGAAATTTCAAACCCTTTGAGATTTTGTGATCCCAATTGATTTAAATAAATTTAGAAAATGTGGGAGAAAATGTGGTCAGGTTAGATATGTGCTGATAATGGAACATACTGATGCTCCCCCTCAATCAATGAGGGAGAGTGTTAGTGTCAGATATGATAAGTTGGAAAGATATTTTAATTAAAAATTCATACACTGACACATAACAACAAGTATCATTGATTTCACTGCTTATTATGTACAAAGTGACTTGTTTTGATGATATAAAATTTTGAAATCACTCTCCCCCTCATTCGATGATCTGTTTTCTATTTAAAGATCGGTAGTTATTGATTGAGTGATTGATTTTTGATGAAAAGCTTCAAGTCTGATTGATTTCCAAAAAATTCATGGTACCACCAAGTTTAGCACAAATACTTTCCTGAAGAATCATAGATTGAACAGTATTTGCGATTTAAAGAAGACTTCTCTTCTTATGCGAGAAATGATGCACTGAAACATACATCAAATCGAGGAAATATGGATATAAAGTAATCCATGCCCGGGTGAACTTCACCCAATGGGAGGAACAACCGTCTTGTTGGCGACGTGCTTTCCCCATAATAAAGAACGGGTTACAGTCGGAAGTAATTGCAAGCCATCATGACATGTTTTAAAAATTTATTTTAACTTCTGCTCAAGCTTCATTTAAAGTCCCGTGTCATTATTGAATGACATTTCTAGGACCGTAAATGTTATCGATAAATAGAAGACATGCCTAGAGGAACTATTTTTTTGTATTTTTTGAGTTTTTCTGATTTTTATCGTTTTTATAGGTTTTATAATTGTCTATTTTCTTTTTGGTTTAAAATATATACAAGGATATATGAAGCAAATCCATTACTCCTCATTCTCTTCCTGAAGATGCTTGAGGGTTTCTGGCGTCAAACTCTTCATGCCAAGTCGTGGGAGAATAAATTGGAACCGTTCTCTCGGGAGTGCCTTAGTGAAGATATCAGCCAATTGAAACTCAGTTCTCACAAAGTAAAGTTTAACAACCCCTTTGTCAACCTGTTCCCTTATAAAGTGATGTCGGATATCGATGTGCTTTGATCGGGAGTGTTGGACATTGTTACAGCAAAGAGCTATAGCACTTTTGTTATCACAATACAGAGGAATCTTGTTGAATGCAAAGCCATAGTTCGATAGTTGGGATCTCATCTATAGGATTTCAGCACAGCACGCAGACATGGCAATGTAGTCAGCCTCTGTGGAAGATATAGATGTACTCATTTGCCTCTTAGATGACCAGCTTACTAACTTTTCCCCCAAAAACTGAGCACCGACTGACGTACTTCGACGAGTATCTTGACACCCCGCATGGTCTGCATCTGCATAGGCCGTAAGTGCCATGGCGGTGTCCTTAGGATACCAGAGACCCATGTGAATAGTTCCTTGAAGGTATCTAAAGACCCGCTTTACCGCTTCCAGATGCTTTTTGGTGGGCTTAGACTGGTACCGAGCACACATGCATACTGCGACCAAGATATCTGGCCTACTAGGGGTGAGATACATTAGGGATCCAATCATACTTCGAAACTTTGTTTGATCAATAGGGATCCCAGAGAGGTCTTCGTCCAACTTCGATCTCTCAACCATAGGAGTGTCGACAGGATCACTTGAATCAAATCCAAATTTCTTCAATATTTCATTTGCATATTTGGATTGATTAATGAAGATGCCTCCAGGACTTTGAGAGATTTGTAAAACTAAGAAGAACGACATTTGTCCCATCATAGACATTTGAAACTTAGAACTCATCTCGTTAAAAAACCGGTCACATTCCATAGGATCAGAGGAGGCAAAAATAATGTCATCTACATAGATCTGGACGAGAAGTAGATGTTTGCCCGTTTTCTTAGTGAATAGTGTAGGATCAAGAACACCTTTGGAGAATCTATTTGCCAGAAGAAACTTAGACAAGGTGTCATACCACGCCCTAGGTGCCTGCTTTAAACCATAGAGGGCCTTCTTCAAGCGATAGACGTGAGTAGGACGATCAGGGTCCACAAATCCTTCAGGTTGACTTACATAGACTTCCTCTTTCAAATCACCATTTAAGAATGCTGTCTTTACATCCATTTGGTAGACTGTCGTATTCTGACTGGCAACATTAGCGAGAAAGATTCTGATAGCTTCAATTCGAGCAACCGGTGCAAATGATTCTTCAACGTCTATGCCCTCTTCTTGACGATACCCCTTTGCAACAAGCCGTGCCTTATTTTTCAGAACATCACTATGCTCATCGAGTTTCACTTTGAAGATCCACTTTAGAGCGATAATCATTGCACAATTTGGAGGAGGCACTAATTCCCATACTTCAAGTCGATCAAACTCATGAATTTCTTCTTGCATTGCATTAAACTAGTAGTCTTTAGACAACGCATCTTTGAAATCTTTGGGTTCGACTTTGGATAGTACGAAATTGAAGAAGCACCACAATGCATCAGTGGCAAGTTATTTTCGTGTGGATACCGGACCAGAAGGATTTCCAATGATGTTGTCAATCGGATGATCATTGGTCCATTTTTTGAGATGATCATGTGGTTGAGGGTAGGGAACTGATGTTGCCGTGTTAAGATCCCCTGAGGAAGATGTCTCTGTAGAAGATTCAGGAGCAAATATATTCTCGAATGGAACATCATCAGCAGGAGCAAAAGGATTCACTTCAAAAGAATTGTCTACTGCAGAGCCTTGTTGTACCCAAGGAGATTGAATATTTGATGATGATGATGAGTGACTGGCAGATGGGGCATCTTGATTGATTGAGACAGATACAGATGGACCCTCTGAATTTTATGGAATTGGAGCATTAGCAACTGGAGGTACACGTGGAGCTTCCGTTATAGTATCAACCGTTGGTGGCTCAAAGTATTCATCAAACATCGGATCAAACAAATTCTTCAACTCTTCACTGCTAGGAGGTACATAAGGAACTGTAGGAGTGGGATGCTGTACAAGACCTGAATTAATTGGTCCAGGAGACAAAAGATTAGGTGCGGGTCCAGAACTTGTGTGTCCAGGAGCCTTTTGCTTAGTTAGCTCATCGAATGTCACGTGAATGGTTTCCATAATTTTTCGGGTTCGTTTGTTGTAGATTCGGTATCCCTTGCGATCTGGTGCATATCTAACGAAGAATCCTATGTCTGCTTTAGCCTTTAGTTTTCCGAGATCCTGACTGTCATTTGTTGGGTAGCATAGAGCACCGAACACTCGTAGAAAAGAAAGATCTGGTTTCTTTCCATGTATCAGCTCATAAGGAGTTTTGTTGTGAAGAGTATGTATCATGGATCTGTTTTGGGTGTAACAAGCTGTAGCAATTGCTTCCGCCCAAAGAAACGTCGGTGCCTTAGAAAATATCAGCATGGTTCGTGCAACTTCCACAAGAGTACGATTTCGTCTTTCAACAACCCCGTTCTACTGAGGAGTGCGTGGAACACTTTTCTGGTGAGTTATACCAATACTTTCATAAAATTGATTGAGTTGTTTGTTAACAAACTCAGTTTCATTGTCTGTCCGGATGATTCTGACGGTTTTCTTGTGTCTTACTTGTAGCTGTTTGATAAGTTTGATGATAACCTCTGGAGTCTTGTCCTTGGCTCTCAAAAACTTCACCCATGTAAATCGTGAGTAGTCGTCGACCACCACAAGAACATATTTCTTCCCATTTATACTCTGCACTCTCATTGGTCCGCATAGATCCATGTGAAGGGTGTGAAGAAATTCCATGATGGTGTTGACCGTTTTGGGTTTGTGAGTATGCTTCTTGCTTTTGCCCAGTTGACAAGCAGAATAAAGATGACCCTTTTCAAACTTCAATCTGGGCTTACCTCCAACACGATCCTTGCGAGTAAGTTCATTTATGGTGCCGAAGTTTAAGTGATTTAAATGACGGTGCCAAAGCCATGATTTGTTCTTTGAGGCCTTTGACAGCAAGCAAATGGGAGAGGACCGCATCATGTCTTCAATAGAGATGGTGTATAGATTAGTGCGACAACTGCCTTTAAGGAGATTGTTGGGAATTAAATTAAGCAGTTAGTACGGTTGAAGAATACAAGAACAGTTAGTACTGCTGATGAAGAGAAGAATACAAGAACAGTTAGTATTACTGATGAAGAAAAGTTAGGACTGCTTAGAAGATCAAGGTGTAACCGTGTAAAGATAAATATGGAATGGATATGATGTATATCTTATTTGTATAGAATATAGTTTACTTGTAAAGGACTATTTGTGCTATAAAAAGAGATCCTCAGTTAGGTTTTTATATACATAATCGATATCCATATCTCATATACGAAAAAGCATTGTAAAGAGCTTCATGTTTAATCGTTCAATATATTGAAAGCAAAGTGTTTGGTTAAACAATTGTCTTGTTCATTATTGTTATATTCATACATTCTTACAATCACCAAACACATATTCTTTTAAGTACTTGGTAGTAAATTCCGCGTGCTATCAAGTATATACTCAAAGTATCCCCAACACAACGTGTGTGTTTAGATCTGGTCAAGTGGTATCAGAGCCAGGTTTCTGATACTTTGAGTTTAGAAGATCCAGAAGTATTTACTCACTAGCAACCAAGAAGATGGACATGGAGACACCTCAATCCTTGCTAAACTCCCTATGCTGAAACAGAATGAATACGATTTATGGCGGCTCAGAATAGAGAAATATTTCATGGTGCAAGACTATGCATTATAGGATATTATTATCAATGGTGATTCCTTCAAACCAATTGCTGTTGAAGAAACACGTGCTGATGGTTCCAAGATCACAAAGCTTAACACTGAGCTAGTTACAAACAAGGAGAGAATCAAAAAGAAGAATGATCAGAAGGCTAGGAATTTGTTACTAATGGTAATTCCTAATGATCAAGTGCTGAATTTTAGCCATTACGAGACTGCTAAAACTCTTTTTGAAGCAGTGGTGGAAAGATTTGGTGGCAATGAAGCTACCAAGAAGGCACAGAAAACCCTACTTAAGCAAAGTTATGAGAACTTCACTGCATCAAGCAATGAAACTTTGGACCATATCTTTAATAGGCTTCAAAAGATCATCAGTCAACTTACTGTGTTGAAGATTGTAATTCCACAGGAAGACCTCAACATGAAGTTTCTAAATAGTTTACCTGCTGAATGGAACACTTATGTTGTGGTTTGGAGCAATAAAACAGAGCTGGAGAAAATGACAATGAATGAGCTTTACAACAATCTTAAGATTGTTGAGCAGAAGGTGAAGAAGAGTGGTAACACCAGTTCTAGTTCAGGGAATATGGCTTTTGTATCTTCTTCAAACAGTTCAAATCATGAAGATGAAGAAGCAGTTGGTACTGCTAAACCAACAGTTAGCACTGCTAGTGTAAAAACTAGTACTGCTGGATTGACTGAAGAGACCATATATGCATTTGTGTCAGAACAGTCTGGTGGGTCAAAGATCTTTAATGAAGATCTTCTTCAAATTGCTGAAGATGATTTGGAAGCTATGGATTTAAAGTGGCAGTTGGCTTTCATAAGCATCAGAGCTAAGAAGTATTACCAAAGGACTGGGAATAAGATTACCTTCAATGGAAGAGATGTTGCTGGGTATGATAAGTCTAAGGTGGAATGCTTTAATTGTCACAAGATGGGGCACTTTCCCAGGGAATGTAGAGGTCCAAGATAACAAAGCAACCAGGGTCAAGGGTTTAAGAATCAGCAAGGAACAAGGAGAACAGTTAATGTTGAAGAGCCTTCTTCCAAGGCTATGGTAGCTGTAGATGGAGCTGGATTTGATTGGAGCTTCATGGAGGAAGAAGAGGAACCAGCTAACTTGGGTTTGATGGCTTTCTCAGACTCTGAGGTATATATACTTCAAAAATGCTCAAACTCTTGTCGTGCTTTAAAAGATTATGAAAATGTTAAGAAACAGTATGATGATCCTAGAGTAGAATTTAATCAAGTAAATTCTAGTCTGACAAATCATAAAAGAGGATTAGCTATTTTGGAAGAACAAATTGTGTTTTATAAACAGAATGAGTCAAACTTTTCTGATGAGATAGGTGTTTTGAAGAGGGATTTGCAAATAAAAGATAATAAAATGAGTGGACTTGTATATGAACTAGAGAAGCTTAAAAAGGAAAAAGAAAACATCCAGTTAAGTGTAGATACTCTTGAATATACTTCAAACGGAGTTAAGAAGATTGTAGAGAGTCAAATACTTAACAAAGCTAAATCTGATGATGAGGATGTAGAGGTTAAGGACAAACCTAATGTTGTTAAGGTAGAAGTTAAACATGCTCCTAAAGTGGTTAAGACTGAAAACATAAAACCAGTTAGGAAAAGTGTTCGATATGCTGAGATGTATAGGACTAAGAACAGATCACCAATTTCTGAGGGTAGTCATAGGAACTGGAATCACTCAAAATCTAAGAAATTGGATGATAAGTTTGCCATGATTAGAAAAGTGTGCTTTGTTTGTGGAAGTTTTGATCATATGGCTGCTTATTGTGATTCTAACCCATGGAAAAAGAAGGTTTTTGGGAATACAAGGGTGAATAGGAATAACAATGCTAGGGTAACTCAAAATAGTTCAACTAGATTGACAAGCCCTAATGCAAATCATAAGATTTCACCCAGAGCTGTTATGTTAAAGTCTGGCATAAAAACAGTTTCAACTGCTAGTCAAAACAAGTGGTTTAATATCAAGCAAACTGTTTCAAGTGCAAAACAATTTTCAAATCATATACACACTGTTAAAAGGCATTTTTATGAGAAAACAGAAATGACCAATCAAATGTGGGTGCCTAAATTTAAACAAGCAGTTCCAACTGCTAGACCAGCAAATCCTACTGCTAGGCACTTAAATGTTAAGGGAAAAAGGGGCAATGTTGTCAAGGCCTCAGCACATTGGGTTAGAAATTCTACCAAACCCAATGGTGCATCAAAGACCTCCAACAAGTTTTCTCATCTTGATGCACAAGGCAGATCCAAACCAGTGATGGTTTGGATCCCCAAAAGAAACTAACACCTTTATTTTGTGTCCAGGAACATCCTTCAAATGGTAAAGAAGATAGAGGATATTCAGACAGTGGATGTTCAAGGCACATGACAGGCAACATGTCATATCTTTCAGACTTTATTGCTCTGGATGGAGGACCAGTTGTCTTTGGTGGTGGTATTGGAGGAAGGATTACTGGTAAAGGGGTAATTAAAACTGGTAATCTTGATTTTGAAAATGTGTATTATGTACCAGAACTTAAGTACAATCTTTTCAGTGTATCACAAATTTATGATAAACAGAACAAAGTTTTATTTACTGATACTGATTGTCTTATTCTTTCTTCTGATTTCAAGCTACCTGATGAAAGTCACGTATTGCTTAAAATCCCTAGAAAGGATAATAGATACAGTGTTGAGATGAATAAACTAGTTCCTAAGGTTGGACTTACTTGTCTTGTTGCAAAAGCCACATTGGAAGAATCAATGTTGTGGGACAGAAGGCTTGGTCATGTTAATTTTAAAACCATTAACAATATTGCTAAAAATGGGTTGGTAAGAGGTTTACCAAATAAAACTTTTCTCAATGACCAAACCTGTGTTTCTTGCCTTAAAGGTAAGCAACACAGAGCCTCATGTAAGCCAAAGAACCAGAACTCTATTTCTCAAGCTTTATATATGTTGCATATGGACTTGTTTCGTCCTACCTCTATGAATAGCTTGAACTTTAAGAGATACTGTCATGTTATCACTGATGATTATAGTAGGTTTTCTTGGGTATTCTTTATGAAAACTAAGGATGAGACTAGTGAAATCCTTAAGACCTTCATTGTTGAAGTAGAAAACCTAGTTGATAAGAAAGTTAAAATAATCAGATGTGACAATGGGACTGAATTTAAGAATAGGGTGATGGATGATTTTTGCAGAGAAAAAGGTATTAAAAGGGAATTTAGTGTAGCTAGAACCCCACAGCAAAATGGTGTAGCTGAGAGAAAGAATAGGACTCTTATAGAGGCTGCTAGGACAATGTTAGCTAACTCTAAGCTACCAGTTTCATTTTGGGCTGAAGCAGTTAGCACTGCTTGTTACGTGTTGAATAGGGTTTTAGTTGTGCAACCTCACAATAAGACTGCTTATGAGCTTCTTAGAGGTAGAACCCCTGCTTTAAGCTTCATGAGACCTTTTGGTTGTCATGTTACTATCCTTAATACCAAAGACCAACTAGGAAAGTTTGATGGGAAATCTGAGGAAGGTTTCTTTGTTGGTTATTCTCTGCACAGTAAGGCTTTTAGGGTGTACAATACAAGCACCAAGCAAGTAGAAAAAATCTGCACCTAGAATTTTATGAGAATAAACCAAATGTTGCAGGTGTAGGTCCAGATTGGATCTTTGATATTGACAGTCTTTCAGATTCCATGAATTATGTGCCTGTTACAGGTACAAATACTAACCATGATGCAGGTTCAGAGGAGGAAGATGATGATTGCATTTTCATACCAGTCATGGAAGAAAGTCCAGTGAATGAGTCTTCTACAAAGAAAGATGATATTCCTTCATCAAGTGGTGTAGACAAAGAGAAAGATGTTGCTGAAACCAGTGGTCAGAATGGTAAAGAAGCTGAAAATCCAACGAGCAGTACAAATGGAGTTAGTACTGCTGAGCAAAATAGTGATGCTGCTGGACCAAGTCAACCTCATCTTGATTCACCAGTTGATACTGCTTCTCAAGTTGATGAGTTTGATTTCTTTGGAGATGGTCTGCAAAACATGCCTACCAGCTATGCAGCTCCTTCTACTCCCCATACTATTGTACATAGGAATCATCCACTTACCAATATCATAAGAGATGTACAATCTGGAGTCAAGACTAGAAGGCAAATACAAGACCCAGATCATCATGGATTTCTCAGTGTGGTATATGAGGAGAAACATCATGATGATGAGCATGAGTGTATGTTTGTATGTTTTCTATCTCAGATTGAACCCAAGAATGTGTTAAAAGCTTTAGAAGAACCAAGTTGGGTTGAAGCTATGCAAGAAGAACTGCTTCAATTCAAAATTCAGAATGTATGGGTTCTGGTTGATCTACCAAAGGGAATGAGAGTGATTGGTACGAAGTGGGTATTCAGGAATAAGAAGGATGAGAGGGGCATTGTGATAAAGAACAAAGCAAGATTGGTTGCTCAAGGCTATACTCAGGAAGAGGGTATAGATTATGAGGAAGTCTTTGCTCCAGTTGCCAGGATTGAAGCAATAAGATTATTTCTTGCTTATGCTTCATTTATGGGGTTTATGGTCTATCAAATGGATGTGAAAAGTGCCTTTCTGTATGGTACTATTGATGAGGAGGTTTATGTTTCACAACCTCCAGGTTTTATAGACCCAGAGCATCCTGACAAGGTTTATGAGGTGGTGAAAGCTCTATATGGATTGCATCAGGCTCCAAGAGCTTGGTATGAAACTCTTGCTAAATATCTTCTGAAGAATGGGTTTCATAGAGGGAAAATTGATCAAACTCACTTTATTAAAAAGAACAAGGGTGATATTCTACTGGTACAAGTCTATGTAGATGACATCGTTTTTGGTTCTACAAACAAACATATGTGTAAGGAGTTTGAAAATCTGATGAAAGACCAATTTCAGATGAGTTCTATGGGAGAGCTTACCTTCTTTCTAGGTCTTCAAGTACAGCAAAAGCCAGATGGTATATTTATCTCTCAGGATAAATATGTTGGTGAAATATTGAGGAAATTCCAATTCACAGATGCCAAGGTTGCTAGTACACCAGTTGACAAGGAGACATATTTGCTATTAAAGGATCACAGTGGTGAAGATGTGGATGTGTACATGTATAGATCTATGATTGGGTCTCTGATGTACCTTACATCATCTAGGCCTGACATTATGTTTGCTGTTTGTGCCTGTACAAGATTCCAAGTAAATCCTAAGGTGTCTCATCTCACAGCAGTAAAGAGAATCTTCAGATACCTTAAAGGTCAGCCTAACTTGGGGCTATGGTATCCTAAAGAGTATGCATTTGATCTAGTGGCATTCTCTGATTCTGATTATGCTGGTGCTAGCATGGATAGAAAGTCTACAACAGGTGGATGTCAGTTCTTGGGTTGTAGATTAATTTCTTGGCAGTGTAAGAAGCAGACTATGGTGGCCACATCTACTACTGAAGCAGAATATGTGGCAGCAGCAAGTTGTTGTGCTCAAGTTCTTTGGATTCAAAACCAGATGCTTGATTATGGGTACAATTTCTTAAACACAATTATACATATAGACAATAGTAGTACAATGTGTATCATTAAGAATCCAGTTCAACATTCAAAAACTAAACATATTGAAATAAGACATCATTTTATAAGAGACTGTGCTGAAAAGAAGTTAATAAAAGTTGTTAAAATACACACTGATGACAACTTTGCTGATCTCTTAACAAAAGGTTTTGATGTAAGCAGATTTCAGTACTTGGTAACAGGTATTGGAATTCTTAATCCTTTAAAAGATTAATGTCTAAATGTTTTTGGTTTTTGTACTGCTAGTTGTGCTATTTTTATTGTTAGTACTGCTTGGTAATTTTTGGTACTGTTAGTCAATTGTGATAACTGTTAAAAGAGAATATTGTGTATTGTGTTTTCTTTGCTTTTGGACTAACATTTCAGGTTAAGAAAAGCTTTTTGCTTTGGCTTGTGCTTTGGACAGTATGGTGGTTTGGGTTGTCAAGTGTGAATCCTTGTCACACAACAAATGGTAATTGATTCACCATGTCTAACCAACATAAGAATCAACTAGTCCAGATCAAACGGTTTCTGGTAAAGACTACTCAAATCCGTTTATGGTTGAAAGTTTACCAAAAACTGGTTGGTTATCAACTCACCAAATCTAAGTGTGAAGAGTTGGCTAGTCGATAGCAAACGACTATTGGTAAAGACATGTAAAATTCGTTCATAGCTGATAGTTTGCTAAAAACTATAAGTGGACAAAAAAAAAATGTTTTCAAATCCACATTAAACTTACATGTCACAACTCGTAATTCCAGGCCATTTTTCCGAACCTTGAAAATTTACTATTCATGAGTTACTATTCATTTTTACTATTCACTGGCACTATTCATTCCAAAATTTTTATTTCACATTCTCGTAAGTTAAACTATTTTAATGATAACCCGAGATTTTGGCACTCGTCGGATAATTTCTGCAAAAATCACGAAACCGTGTCTGAGATTTACGTTTAGGTTTAAACGTCATTCCAACATCCCAATATGTCCATAAAACACTATAAACAATAGAAATATGATTTTCTCTCATTTTACGACAATTCTAAAAGTTTTGGAATTTTGCGATACCCGGTTTTGCGTTTCGTGACTTAACTGTTTACAGTTAGCGATTTACGGGACCAAAACCCACTCCGTATGTCAAAGATAAATATCCAACCTAAAATATCTAGATATTTTCTCAAAAATATCTAGATATTTCGAAAATATAGTGAAATTACCATTTTACCCTTCCATCTAAATTACCAAAATGCCCTTGGCCTATATAATGCCTAAACTAGCTTCATTTCACTAGAAAAATCACACACTCTCTCCCTCTTTCCTCCCTAGTCCATGGCAAGAAGGAAGAACACAAGATCAACCATAAAAATTTTTAGTTCAAGTGTTATACAAGTTCCTTATATCTTCCTTGTTAGAGTTTTGCGATAAAAACTCCAAGGTTGTGATCTTTTTCCATCCAAACTCATCAATCTTCAAGTAAGATTCAAGTGAACTTTTTCATCATCGCATACTTTCATTTGATCATTAACATCATGTATTTTCAAGTTATAATGGTTAAACATGCGAGTTACATATGTTATTCATACCACTTTACAAGTTTTATGGTTTTTATGAGTATATATAAAGCCTATGATCATTCCCTTGAAATCCTACAATATTTTGTGAAGTTTAGGACCCATGACACCCTAAGAAGGTGTATGGTAGATTAAGGGTTGTTTTGAAGTTGATTAGAGTGGACTTGAACAAGTTATGAACTAGAAAATTCATTTTTAGACACTATTAGAAAGTTGCTGTCCCTATTTGCAAAACGTGGGGAACTCAGGGGCTAAGGTGTAACTTTGGACCAAAGATTTAGAAAATACTTTCAAAAACGAAACTATGGCCGCTGGAATGAACAAAAACGAGTCTATAACGAAGGAGATATGATTTTTCAAAGTTTAACGACGAAAAACTATTTTCTGAAAATAATACGTGCTGTTGCACGAATTTCAACGGGCAAAATGAGGCATTAGCCGTAATTTATCCGACCCGAATTAGCAAAAATATATTAGTATGTTGTCCCACGATTCCGTGGATATAAAGAACGTTGAAAACAGACTTGTAACGACCAAGATATACACGTTTGAAAACCCGACGAAACTTATTTAATTTTGACAGCTTCTAATAGCAAAATATATTCTGTGTGTAAAACAGTTTTCCTTTCAAGTCACCTTATTGCGAGCTATTTTCCCGTTGATCGAGTCAGTTTTGAGAAATTTTCTTCAGTAACTAAAATGAAGTATACCCGGCCTATTTTCTAAATCAATTGACCGTTCATTGATCGGACTTATAATGGTAAGATATGATTTTCCTAGTATCCCCGAAAACAGCCATTATATGAAAATAAAGTCCAAGTGTAAAGACTAGTATTTCTTGCAAACCACTAAGTTCATAGCCGATTTTCTTTATGATCGAGGCGTGTATGACCAAAACTCAAATGAGACGGCATTAAGATCAAGTTGCAAGGTTTTCAAAAACACCGAGCTCATTTCCTAACACTTAACATGCAATATTTCACGACTAGTCTTACGAGGCCATTTGGGCATATTTTCACAAAGTATGAAAAGTGGGATTTTGCGAGAAAAACATTATATTTGACCTTAAAGCACCACACGAGGATCGTGGAGTACCATTTCAACATATTTGCACGAAAAGTAGTTTATGACTTAACGAGACGTCAAAAATATATTTTTTTCGACGATAAACATTAATTTCAAAAGTAACGAGTGGTATCGTTAATATACGTATTTGCATGTGTAGCATCATTTCATTCCTTGCAATAGATCATATCATTCATAATAGGTCGCGGTTAGAGATCGAGCCTCATTTCATCTTATCCATTATTATCATTGTTGCTATCGCATCAGGTGAGTTTCATAGCCCCACTCTTATTCTTTAATAATAGTTTTAAACTCTTTGGGGGAGATACATGCTTAAACAATTTGCGTACGTACATGATTGTGTTAAACTTACTTGCGTTACTCTTGAAAGCATTTCGCGGACCTAAGTATCAACACTTGGGGTAGCCGTACATAAGTCTCCTCGTGAGCAGCATTGATGAGTCTCCTAGTGAGCAGCATTGATAAGTCTCCTAGTGAGCAGCATTGATAAGTCTCCTCGTGAGCAGCATTGATAAGTCTCCTAGTGAGCAGCATTGATAAGTCTCCTCGTGAGCAGCATTGATAAGTCTCCTAGTGAGCAGTATAAGGTCTACTAGTGATATAACATGCATATCGTATACTCACAAGTCTTGCTCAAGCTATATTTTAGCAGTGGGTTGTAAACACACAGGTTGCAAGTTTTGTTATGGGCGGGATTTGCAACTGAGTGGATTTACAATGCCTTTGCTGGGAAAATCTTATTTCAAATACTTTACTTGTTAAACAAACTTTATGAACTCACCAACCTCGTGTTGACACTTTAGCATGTATTTTCAGGAACTAAGCATAGCACGCAACTGGAGGCTTTTAGCAGGGCTTGGCATGGTCATAGAAGACTCTGATAAAACATTTGGGACCGCTTAACTTATTTTATGGGCCAACTTCCGCACCACTTTTCATAATGTAAATTTAACACTTTTGACTTCTCAAATATATTCTAAATGATTGATGTGAAAACCGTTCTTTACACTTGTGTTATGATACCAATTGAGTTGCACCCCAGCGACATGTAAGCTTCCGCTGGACCCGATTTTGGGGGTGTGACAGATTGGTATCAGAGCCTAGGCTATAGAGAATTGGGTAATTTTAAAACCTAAACTATAGCTACTTTTACGAAAACATAACCCTATGACCGCCACGTGCCTGCCTGCCAAGCTGATGCCTCATTTGTGGTTTGTTGCTGACATATTTAATGAGATTTATATCTTATTATCAGATAGATTATGCTCACTTACTCTCGTTGATTACTATACTTGTATTCCATATAAGTATGCTTACATATCATGCACGTCGCAGCGTTACACCTTTTCCTTACGTAGTTTTATCATTCGACCTCAAGCCTGATCACCTGCCTTAGTCTTTTGAACCACCCTTTACATGTGAAGGACATAGTATTATTATAACTAAGCTGAGTATTCCAAAATTCATTGAACCTCGGTGGAATATAGACTGGTCATCTATATTCGACCCGGGACAGTGGGACATAGCCTGACCACCTATGTTCGACTCAGAGATGAATTTTGCAATACTGAGAGTAGTTATAATGGAATTATGTCCAGATTGATTTGATCGGTGTAAGCAATTCCAATATCGAGCCAATCTTTCAAAAGACCTCATTTCAGGATGTTGAATCCATTCTTTCAGACAACTTGTTTCCTAGCTTGATTTAGTGACAGTTCTTGTTTGATGAGTTGCGAAAATCAAGCTAAGAGTCAAGTTGTTACCCGAGCCAATTCAGTTTAATCTCATGACAGTTCTTGTTTGATGAGTTGTGAGATTAAATTTGAATCGAAAACCTCAAACCGATTTAGCCTAATCCCATGACAGTTCTTGTTTGATGAGTTGTGGATTAAGTAAAAATCGGTTACCTAGAGGTCTTTTGGGGACTACGCTCGATAATGGGAAAGTTTACCCCATCAAACCCGACCACGAGAACATACGTACGTAGAACGAGTGAGCTGAATTCAGGGACTGAATTCCTCTAACGGGTGGAGACTGTCACAACTCGTAATTCCAGGCCATTTTTCCGAACCTCGACAATTTACTATTCACGAGTTACTATTCATTTTTACTATTCACTGGCACTATTCATTCCAAAATTTTTATGTCACATTCTCGTAAGTTAAACTATTTTAATGATAACCCGAGATTTTGGCACTCGTCGGATAATTTCTGCAAAAATCACGAAACCGTGTCTGAGATTTACGTTTAGGTTTAAACGTCATTCCAACATCCCGATATGTCCATAAAACACTATAAACAATAGAAATATGATTTTCTCTCATTTTACGACAATTCTAAAAGTTTTGGAATTTTGCGATACCCGGTTTTGCGTTTCGTGACTTAACTGTTTACAGTTAGCGATTTACGGGACCAAAACCCACTCTGTATGTCAAAGATACATATCCAACCTAAAATATCTAGATATTTTCTCAAAAATATCTAGATATTTCGAAAATATAGTGAAATTACCATTTTACCCTTCCATCTAAATTACCAAAATGCCCTTGGCCTATATAATGCCTAAACTAGCTTCATTTCACTAGAAAAATCACACACTCTCTCCCTCTTTCTCTCCCTAGTCCACGGCAAGAAGGAAGAACACAAGATCAACCATAAAAATTTTTAGTTCAAGTGTTATACAAGTTCCTTAGATCTTCCTTGTTAGAGTTTTGCGATAAAAACTCCAAGGTTGTGATCTTTTTCCATCCAAACTCATCAATCTTCAAGTAAGCTTCAAGTGAACTTTTTCATCATCGCATACTTTCATTTGATCATTAACATCATGTATTTTCAAGTTATAATGGTTAAACATGCGAGTTACATATGTTATTCATACCACTTTACAAGTTTTATGGTTTTTATGAGTATATATAAAGCCTATGATCATTCCCTTGAAATCCTACAATATTTTGTGAAGTTTAGGACCCATGACACCCTAAGAAGGTGTATGGTAGATTAAGGGTTGTTTCGAAGTTGATTAGAGTGGACTTGAACAAGTTATGAACTAGAAAATTCATTTTTAGACACTATTAGAAAGTTGCTGTCCCTATTTGCAAAACGTGGGGAACTCAGGGGCTAAGGTGTAACTTTGGACCAAAGATTTAGAAAATAATTTCAAAAACGAAACTATGGCCGCTGGAATGAACAAAAACGAGTCTATAACGAAGGAGATATGATTTTTCAAAGTTTAACGACGAAAAACTATTTTCTGAAAATAATACGTGCTGTTGCACGAATTTCAACGGGCAAAATGAGGCATTAGCCGTAATCTATCCGACCCGAATTATCGAAAATATATTAGTATGTTGTCCCACGATTCCGTGGATATAAAGAACGTTGAAAACAGACTTGTAACGACCAAGATACACACGTTTGAAAACCCGACGAAACTTATTTAATTTTGACAGCTTCTAATAGCAAAATATATTCCAAGTGTAAAACAGTTTTCCTTTCAAGTCACCTTATTGCGAGCTATTTTCCCGTTGATTGAGTCAGTTTTGAGAAATTTTCTTCAGTAACTAAAATGAAGTATACCCGGCCTATTTTCTAAATCAATTGACCGTTCATTGATCGGACTTATAACGAGTAAGATATGATTTTCCTAGTATCCCCGAAAACAGCCATTATATGAAAATAAAGTCCAAGTGTAAAGACTAGTATTTCTTGCGAACCACTAAGTTCATAGCCGATTTTCTTTATGATCGAGGCGTGTATGACCAAAACTCAAATGAGACGGCATTAAGATCAAGTTGCAAGGTTTTCAGAAACACCGAGCTCATTTCCTAACACTTAACGTGCAATATTTCACGACTAGTCTTACGAGGCCATTTGGGCATATTTTCACAAAGTTTGAAAAGAGGGATTTTGCGAGAAAAACATTATATTTGACCTTAAAACACCAAACGAGGATCGTGGAGTACCATTTCAACATATTTGCACGAAAAGTAGTTTATGACTTAACGAGACGTCAAAAATGTATTTTTTTCGATGATAAACATTAATTTCAAAAGTAACGAGTGGTATCGTTAGCATACGTATTTGCATGTGTAGCATCATTTCATTCCTTACAATAGATCATATCATTCATAATAGGTCGCGGTTAGAGATCGAGCCTCATTTCATCTTATGCATTATTATCATTGTTGCTATCGCATCAGGTGAGTTTCATAGCCCCACTCTTATTCTTTAATAATTGTTTTAAACTCTATGGGGGAGATACATGCTTAAACTATTTGCGTACGTACATGATTGTGTTAAACTTACTTGCGTTACTCTTGAAAGCATTTCGCGGACCTAAGTATCAACACTTGGGGTAGCCGTACATAAGTCTCCTCGTGAGCAGCATTGATAAGTCTCCTCGTGAGCAGCATTGATAAGTCTCCTTGTGAGCAGCATTGATAAGTCTCCTCGTGAGCAGCATTGATAAGTCTCCTCGTGAGCAGCATTGATAAGTCTCCTAGTGAGCAGCATTGATAAGTCTCCTAGTGAGCAGCATAAGGTCTACTAGTGATATAACATGCATATCGTATACTCATAAGTCTTGCTCAAGCTATATTTTAGCAGTGGGTTGTAAACACACAGGTTGCAAGTTTTGTTATGGGCGGGATTTGCAACTGAGTGGATTTACAATGCCTTTGCTGGGAAAATCTTATTTCAAATACTTTACTTTTTAAACAAACTCTATGAACTCACCAACCTCGTGTTGACACTTTAGCAGGTATTTTCAGGAACTAAGCATAGCACGCAACTGGAGGCTTTTGGCAGGGCATGGCATGGTCATAGAAGACTTTGATAAAACATTTGGGACCGCTTAACTTATTTTATGGGCCAACTTCCGCACCACTTTTCATAATGTAAATTTAACACTTTTGACTTCTCAAATATATTCTAAATGATTGATGTGAAAACCGTTCTTTACGCTTGTGTTATGATACCAATTGAGTTGCACCCCAGCGACACGTAAGCTTCCGCTGGACCCGATTTTGGGGGTGTGACATTACAACTTGATTTTATCTCTGAAAACTTTTTGCTAACAGTTAGTACTGCTGGGGTTAACAGTTTGTACTGCTGGCTTCACCAGTTTGTATTGATTGTTCAAACTTAGTTCCTACTGAGTTTATGCTCTGTGATACACCTCTCTCAGAAGGTAACACATCTGAAAGTGTTGAGAGCAGTTAGAAACTAAACAACTGAATTGATGGTAACTTGTACAAATTTTCATATTGAATGCTGAGCTTGGATGTCATATGTTCTAGTTCCTCTGATGGTGAAGATTCTTCCAAACAGGGGAAGAATTAAAAGTTTGTTCTAGTTGCTATTAAAGATGATTATGAAATTCATGGGTGGAATTAAGAGTCAGAGATGGATTATAAACAGGTGCATAACATTTATTCATTACAAAGGTGGATTCATTACATAAGAAAAACCAACAAAACCAACCAACTCCTAACATCGCAAACCAATCAACTACCAACACACAAACCTAAACCAATCTAACACATAACCACTACTCAAGCTTCCTTTTGCCTTTGTCCTTGAAGTTTGGCATGGATTTGTGAACTCCTTTGCTATTGATTGAGTTCCACACTTTCCAACTAGGAAGACCCAAAACTTGTTTGTCAGGTCTTGGAAGTGGTTGATGTTTTTCGGGCACTTGATGTTTTTCTGGCACTTGAACCTTACTCATTTTTGCCACAGCTTTCTCTATCTCTCTTGTCAATACAACTGATAGTGGAAGTGCTTGTTGATCATCATCATTAGAGGACATTGAAAGGTCATTGTCAGAAGATACTTCTTGAGCTTTTGGAGATGGGTTTCTGATAGTCAGATTAATGTAGTTCGGTGGAAAGTAAGATCTCCATCCATCACTTTCTGAATCTGAAGAAGAATCTGATGAAATCTCAACAATATTTGGATTGGATGAAATCATTGGGTTTGATAGTTATGATTGGAAGAATAATGGTGATAGTATTGAGGATTTAAGGCTTTTTATAGAACCAATGGAGTATTAAAGTTATTAAATGCAGGGTTGATATAAGGAAGTAAATTCTTTGGGTTGGTATTTGGAATTAATTCCTTATACGAATAAATTTATTTATGGTAATTTTTGAGGAGTTGACCAAAAAGAGTACGATATGTGAAGAAAATTCCCATGTGTTTTGAGATTAAAGATAAGTGTTTGAAAGAATCCACCCCATCAGCATAAGCAGAAGTCTAATTCAAGAAACTTGTTGATTTTCATAGAAATCATAAGTTTAGGGGAGGATTGTTGGGAATTAAATTAAGCAGTTAGTACGGTTGAAGAATACAAGAACAATTAGTACTGCTGATGAAGAGAAGAATATAAGAATAGTTAGTACTGCTGATGAAGAAAAGTTAGGACTGCTTAGAAGATCAAGGTGAAACCGTGTGAAAATAAATATGGAATGGATATGATGTATATCTTATTTGTATAGAATATAGTTTACTTGTAAAGGACTCTTTGTTCTATAAAAAGAGATCCTCAGTTAGGGTTTTATATACATAATCGATATCCATATCTCATATACGAACAAGCATTGTAAAGAGATTCACGTGTAATCGTTCAATATATTGAAAGCAAAGTGTTTGGTTAAATAATTGTCGTGTTCATTATTGTTACATTCATACATTCATACAATCACCAAACACATATTCTTCTAAGTACTTGGTAGTAAATTCCGCGTGCTATCAAGTATTTACTCAAAGTATCCCCAACATAACGTGTGTGTTTAGATCTGGTCAGAGATCAATACCATCCAATTCTCTGACGAAACATGTGTGTTTTCTGAAAGCAACTTCAAGATCGGAATCACAGAATTAACCAATAGAGAACAAATTGTGCCTAAGTCCTTCCACGTAGTATACCCTGGAAATTACACTGTCACCAAACACATAATCTCCATAACCCATAATTGCCCCAAAATGGTCATTCCCGAATCAAACTGTTCCGATAAATTTATTCACGAAATTCTTGAGCCGTGAGCAATCCCTGGTCATATATTTTGAGCAGCCTGAGTCCAAATACCAAAGGACGATTTGTACGACCTGAATTTGAAAATAGACAATGATGGATAACTGAAAAAGGTTGATCCCCAGGTGCAACTGGGGTCCGTTTGGTTAGCACAAACAAATTCTGGAACTACAGGATTCATAAATGCCATGGAATTCACGGTGGAAACTTTACTAGTAACAACAATTAACCTAGTTACAGGGCATTGTGTCTCTAGAGGGAAAATTCGACCAGTTGGCTTCCATTCCTTAACAGTTACTACTTTATGATTAGTCATTCTAGTTAAGGGGCACTGATCTCCTAAAGTGAATTTTCTTCCAGTGGGTCTCCATTGATAACTAACATGAGCAAACAATTTTCCTGTTGCTTTCCACATTTGCTTAATCAGTTTAGGTTTCCTAACATTCTTTACTGGGGATCGTTGAGAAGACATCAAGAATGACACAACACATTCATCATGATTACCAGAAATTAAGCATTCATTACATGTCTTACAAATAGCATTAGAATTTGAATTAATTACAGTACGCTTATAGCTAATACTAGAATCAACACGATTCTTTTTGAAAAGATCAAACTTATTGTTCCTATGGTGGACTTCTACTTTCTTCTCATTAGCACTCTTAGCTGGCGCAATCCTATCTTTCTTTGTATTGCGACTAGGCTTTGACCCGCTAGCTTTAGTGTCACTGTTTACTCCTGTAGAAGCAATGATGGGAACATTAGTTTGTTTCACTGCCATTTGTTTTTCCTGTTTTGCTGTGCTGGGTTCAGATGTTTTCAGTGGTACATCAAAGGTAACATGCTTGTTCTTAGTCATTGAAGAAGATGCAATAAACCTATCTCGCTTGTTATCAATCTTAGGACATTTGCCAATGACGTATTCTAAGAGTTCCTGATATCGTTTAGTGAGGAATCAGGCATCTACAACTGCACTATCTAGTGGTTTCTTCATCCTATCCTCTTCTATGGTCTCACGAAGAATGTCAAGACTATTCTTAAGATGAGTGAGATAAACTTGATGAGCTGAACTATTGTTTCTAAGAGGAAGCGAAATAGTCACAGCATCAATTGCATATTTTCTACAAGCAGAAACCTTTGGAACAACATTTTCACTAGTGATGATTGGCATTTTCCCTTTCACATGAGTCTTTAGATTCTCAATCTCATTTAGCAAAGATGTTATCTTTTCATTGTGATTGTTACGTGTGACTTTAATCGAGTCATATAACTCTTTGTAATGCTGTTTGATTTTTGAATTTTTAGCTTGAAAACACTCATTTTCATATTGTAATTTATTGATGGTGTCTTGATAGTGAAAATTCTGAAAATCTGAAGACGATGGTTTATGGGTGCCAATCACATCACTCTTATTTGATTTTAATTTGGCAATTTGGGCCTTCAATTTTCGAATCGTGTTAGTGTGAGCTTGAATTTTTTCATCTCGTTTGCTTAATTCAAAATATGCATCAAATTCAGTAGCATCGAAAATGTCTTGGCATTTGAGATTTTAACTCTTTCTTCTAAATGTTGATATTTTAATTGCAAATTAAGATTATCAACCACTAGTTTTGAAAAATGCCTGACCATGTTATCATGGTCAACGTTTTGGATTTTCTCATGCAATTTTAAATTCTCCCCCTCAAGCTCAACAACACGATTCTGGGAAACATTCAATGCAATAGACAACTCATGAAATTGACAAGCTGTTAATGCAGAATCAGTAGCAGTATAAAATACATCCTGTGCAATACATCTAGCAATCAAATTCTCATTGGTGATGAGAATGTTCTTTCTCTCAATCTCACGACACTTAAGTTCTATCGCATTTTGGGACACCTCATTTTTCATATCTTTAAATACTTCTTTCATCTCTTTTACTTCAGTTTTAAGGGTGTTTTGCATGCCCTCAAAAGGTTGTTTGAGAAGTTTAAAAAATAGAATAACCTCAGTTAAGTAGCACTGTTTTGTTAGTTCAAAACCCCTTTCCCCATCAGTAATTCCTGTTGGCGTAATCCTCTTCTTACATGTTTTATCAAAATCAGCAAATAGTTGACAAAGAACATATATGCTAATTTGAGTTTTACATTCTGTGGGAAGAGTTAAAGGAACTAAGTACTTGGGTGTATTGGTTGGGTACACAGTTGCAGCCGTTATTTTCCTAAGGGGTGTAGTTTTGGCTTTATGTTCTTCGGCCTTTCTCTTTTCTACGTCCAAAGACCAAAATATTTGTTCAGGCGTCAACTTAGTTTGAGGTGCAAAAACAGTCAATCGGTTCTCCTCATAGTAATCATGGGGTTTGATTATGACTCGATTGGCTATACATTTGGGATCTTTCATTTTTTCAGCCATTATTTCTCTACTTATTACTTCTATCTCATTACTTTTTACCAATGATGACACATCGGGAGGGGCATGACCAGGCTTAAGCATTACATTTGCATCATATAAGGCAGGTTGGGCAACTTTAACACTCTTAAGTAAAACTGATTTAGGTTCACCTACATCCTTTTCACTATTTTTATCACACAGCCTTTTATGCTTTTGAATCATTTGAGCAGTTTGTCTGGTCTGGTCTTGTGTGTAAAATTTGTCTTCAATCTTCTTCTTTAACGTTTTAAGTCTGGAAAAATCATTTAAGAGTTTTGTTTCTTTTTCTTTGAAATCATGTTTTAGTGTAATTAGACTTTCTTGGATCTCCTGTTTTTGTTTAACAGTTTGATAAAGTTGTTTTCATAAAGAATATAACTCCTTTTTCAATGTTTCTTCCCTTAAATTACGTTCTGTTATGAATGTACGCATTTGACTATCCATTTTCTGCTCACGTTCAGTTAGCTCAAATTTTGAATGTTGTTCATATATGGCCACCTGATCTTTATAGATGTTAAGTCTAGTGGTCAAGGTGTGATCAGGGATAAACACGGTGTTCTCATGCAACTCACTAGCATTATCTACAACAGAAGATGCACTACCTGGTACAACAGACACGTCATTGTGATTCACATATTGTTCATATGGAATAGCATTACTATTTCCCATATCAACAGTATCTGATTCAACAACATCTGTCTGTTGTACTTTGTTAGGAATCTTCTGTTCATCTACCATGTTATATGTGTCATAAAGCTTTAGTACCTCAGATATGATAGATGCATTGGAAGGACCAGCTTGTTGTGGTGATGAGACTGCAGAAGACAGATTAGCCATGAAGATGGTTTGAGCAGTGGGTTCATCATCAATGTCTAAGTCAAAGGCATCGCAGTCATCAGCTTGGAAGATGTTGGGATCATTTAGTGCCATATCCTAAACTGGTTGATCATCTACATCAACATCAAACGTGTTCCCCTCATCACCAGTAAGAAACAATAACTCTTCTTCGTCCAAAGCTGCCCCATTCTCTTGGGCTTGCATCAACAGCATCTTATCTTTGAAGTAGTCTGATTTCTGTGGAAGCTTTGGTTGAGTGCAACTCCTTGCTATGTGTCCTAGTCCACCACAGTTGCAACACTTGGTTTGCCTTCCCTGTCCTTGATTAGCATTCCCAACTCTGTTCTGTATATTACCCCGACCAATGTTCCTTTGATTCACATTCTGCCTTCCTTGAACATTCTGAACCACAACCCTTCCATCCTCCACAGTTTCTTGATTACGTGGGTTTGATGAAGTTCGAAGTTGGTTGTTGGTTTGAGGGAGTGTTGCTCTGAACTGTTGGACAAGTAGGAAAACTTGGTTGGAGAGATTATCAATCATCTTGTCAGTATAAGAGTATCCTGAATCCAGTTAGGAGTTCACAGCAGATGGTGGGTGCAACGATGATTGGGCAAATGATGTCTGATTCTGTGGTGAAAAGGGCTGGTGATAAACTTGATCAATTGAGGATTGATTGAACGGCTGAACATTTGAGACAAATGCAAGAGGATCATAAGATGTTGTTGGATTGAGTTTGTGGAAAACTAGTAGGGGGGTTGAATAGTTTTTACCATTTTAAATTTTAAGTCGCTTTGTGACTTAACGTGATTTCAAAGTAAATACTCACAAACAAACAATATAAGTAAAGTAAGTAAGGATAGGAACAATCAAACCATAACACGAAGATTTATAGTGGTTCGGATACAAGGACTCTCTTCCTTGCCCTACTCCACTCCTTGAGCCTCTAACTCGAGAGTTTTTCTTCACTAAGAAACAAACTCCCTTCTCGGCGGAGAAAACCTTTATACACGTCGCTTATACTTTATCCGGAACTAAGCTAAACACCGGGTTCTACTTCAAGGAAGAACCAACCTGACGTCGCTTATACAATTACCGATACTAAGCTAAATGTCGAGTTCTTTACAAGGGTACAACTACTCCCGTTTACTCTATGTGTTTTGAGGACTAAAACACTAATCGGAGTTTACTGAATGAGAGGTATAACAATGATGTGTAAATTCTAACTAATCACATAGTTTCTACTTTACAAGACTTGCAACAGTATGTTGAAGCTTGTTGATGCTTGATCTCTTTTGCTACAAAAAGGAAAATAACTAAGAATGATGAATGATATGGGTTAGTAATGTACAAATGAATGTATGTATAATTTATACTATGTAAGTGATAAAAATGCCCAAATGATCAGTTTGCTATTTATAGGCAAACTGATTCAATAGTTGGCGGATCTGGCGGATCCCAAAAATTGGATCCGCCCTTGTATGGGTTTGGATCCGCCACTTCAGGACAGCTAAGAGATTCTCAAATCTTTCCATATCTTGCCATATATTTCCATATCTTCCAATGTCAACTCTTTGGCTTGAAGATCAATACAAGATATCTTAAAATATTTCTAAGATTGTGTTCATGATGCATGCCATGATGTCATCCTAATATTTAATAAATAAAGTTTCTAATGTAAGGAAAAAACTTGTAAATGTATATATGTATATAATGTTACTCCTAGAGATCATGTAATATGTAAATATGTTTTAAAAGACTTATCACTATAAATGTAAAAGGCTTATTCTTATATTTATGCTTTTGCTTAAAGATAATCTTTGTATTTGTCATTCACAAAATTAAGCAAAGATCGTAAAATATAAATAACGTTTTTAGGACGATATTAGTATTAACAGAGTTTTTCCCTCAGTTGACGATCATAGATAGCATGCATTTCATGTTGTTGTAAGTAAGCATACAGCTGTTCATAGCTGGTCTGTCTCAATCCTTTGTTGAGCTTCACGGCTGTAACAAATCTATCCCACTTAGGTGACATGTTGTTCACAAACTTAGAATTGAGCTAGATATTTGGCATTGTCATCCTGATGATCCTCATGTCATTCACAAGCTTGTGAAATCTCACATAATAGTTGTAACACCCCCAATTTTGTGAAACGCAGCGGAATTCAAACTGGGTGTTACTTCATGGCACAACAGTCATAACAATAGAAAACGAACTCTAATGGAGTCGTTTTAAAAGATTTATCATTCGAATTATATAAATATCAGAGTTTAAAAAATGAGGTCCCGGATGGTTCCATGTTTACAAAATACATCAAATGAGTTTTCGAATGATAATAAAATTTATAGCCCTCTTGAATATCCGTGCTCCTCCGTGCCAGCCTCGTTCATTATGGACCTGAGATAAACATGCTAAAGAGTCAACACAAAGGTTGGTGAGTTCATAGAGTTTGTAGGAAATAATGTGAAAACCTTATATAAATCATCGATACTAGTATAAATAAATACTAAATGAAGGTTTCAAGGATTCCAAGTGTATGACTATTGTACTAAATACAATATCACGTGTAGGTAATGTTTCTGTTACTCTTAATTGGATCAAGTCCTGTTTGAATACGTTGTTGGACCAAGTCCTGTTTGAATTGTACGGCTGCCCAAGTATATTGCTTCAAGGGTCCGCAATAACGGCTGCCCATGCATATTGCTACTTGGGTCCACAATAAGTTATGTACGGCTGCCCATGATTGCGTGGTTTTGTAACCTTACAACAGGTTTTACCTCTCGAGGGATCTCAAGAGGCTTACAACCCCACCAGGCAGTGTACCTGACCGATGTAGTATAGTGTAGTGGTAAGTACGGGGGATTGATCGTTCTCCACAGGGAATAGTGTTCGTTAGGTGTGAAAGGCTACTCTAATTAGGTCTAAGGGTTGAGGAAGATTCTTTTTTATGTTTTTATAGTTTTTATGAAAGCAAGTAAAATCTCGGTTTTGAAGGAGTGGGCGGAATTAGTTGCTAGTCAACTAACCCAAAATTTACTACGAATGCAAATAAAATAAAATAACAAAAATGAAATGTGGTGAGAAACTTATGTGTAGAGAAATGTGTTTACTTAGATTTCCTTACTCCCTAACTATCTTTTACCGGTTAATTAGTGTGTATTAGTCGCGTGGATGACGGGTGTATTCCTTAATACCATTCGTGGGGTGGCGTACTTACTTCCCCAACTCTACAAGCTCCTACTTCACTCCTATGTCGAGCCGGCTAGGAAGCTCCTAACATGGGATCACTAGAATTCGCTTGTGCATTAAATACAACCATAAAAACCTTTAGTACGCGTTTGGTTCATGTTTCTTAAGACGTTCAAGCAAGTTACCGAATAGGAAGTTAGCCAGTTTTCTTAAGCCTAACATAGATAAACAATCATCCAATACAACTAACAACACACTAACAACCAATAATCAATAGCTAGGTTTCATTAGATCTAAGCAAACACAAGAAAAAATTAGCCTAACATGTTAAACAAAAGACAAGCATAAGATAGAATCAAACAACACATAGACATATTGAATGATTAATTGATAACTTATCTTTCAATGAAACATGGAAGATCTCAAGGCAAAAAGCCCTGAAAAAGTAGCTAAAATCGTCTTAGGGTTTTATCCCAAAATTCCACACACTAAGCTCTCTCTTAATGACAAAAAATTAGAAAACTATATATAGATTTTTGGATCTGACGGCGTCACCTTATGCATTGTGACGCCGTCACCTCGCCGCTTTTAGGGTTCCCGGGTGACCTTCTTGACGCCGTCCCTCTTTAGCTCTTCAAAAATCCATTCTGGCCTATCAAGGCTTGACGCCGTCGGATCATGAACGTGACGCCGTCCCCTTATGATTTAAGCCGTGACGCCCTTGATTTAGTTAAAGCGTGACGCCGTCAGAATTCACATGCTAACTCACTGGCCCGTCATGAGTAAATTTCACATCCAACTTTTCTTGCCAAGGCATGACGCCGTCCAGAGTAAAGTCTGACGCCGTCAAGAGTAACTTTTAGCCGATTCTTGAGACTTTGCCGTTTTCTTCACTTTAATGCTCCAAAAACGTCCAAAATGCCTCCTTTTCCAGATTTCTCCTCAAAAGTACCTAAAATGACAAAAGGAACGATTTAGGGCAATATTTGATCAAATAAATACGATTTCGGGCTTAAATGACCCCTTAAAAGCGGTACACTTTTCGCCTCATCAAATACCCTTACACTTGAGATTTGCTTGTCCTCAAGCAAATGCGCTTTTATTCTAATCAAAATACAAGTTAGGGGTCATTTAATGCAAACATAAAAGTAATTACAACAAATATTCGTTCCACTTCAATCATAATAAGCACGGAGATTACACACTAGCACCTCACAAGTAGTGTTTAGATACTCACATCTCTCAAGTGTCATCAAAATAAATCTCATAAATGAAAACGGAAAATATCTCTCACTACCTGTCATAGCAAATAGATTACCATAGGCTTGGGAAAGGATCGAAAACTTCCTCCACTAGGCGTAAGCACCTAAGATAAACTATCAAAGAGGGCTTTTAAATGGGTTATAACGTTAGGTGTAGGGAAAAGGAAAACACGGTTTTGTTGGATACGGGATATTTTACTGGTGGCGAGTTAAAGATCTTGATCAATTACATGTACTATACAATGTTGCTAAGCCAAGACTAGACTCAATTTTAAGCTAGAAACGAAATAACAAAATAACAAAAATATAAAGCAAACATAAAATGAAACGGGATGGTAGTCCGTATGTTTTTTCTATTTTTCATTTTCTCATTTTTTGTATTTTTCTTGATTTTTTTCGATTATTTTTTTTTTTTTTTTTTTTTTTTTTTTTTTTTGACATACATTCTTGCCCTACCATCCAAAATAATACATCATAGGGGCGTTGCATTCCCCTTACACTTGAATTTTTACATAACTTTACAAATACTAATCTAATGACTCGAATTAAGATAATTGAAAAACTTGGAGTACTTTTAAAACATTTAGCACATATGGGGGTAATAAATGATGTTCTTCCCCATTACTCCATTATACTAGTACTTTACCCATGAGTCCCAATCGTCCCAAAACAATATGTACAAGGATATGACTCGACTTAGCAACCATGTAATCAACTAGATAAATAACTTGGGGTTAAACAAATGTTGTAACAATAATGCACTAAAGATGAGTGCATACAAGGTAGGCTAAGGCGATTTGGGTGTACATTTTAGTGGGGTGTAACAAATTCTTCCTTTAAGTAAGATGCTTAAAGGTTGAAACGAAAAGATAGGCTCTGAGGGGTGTACTAGGGGTATCGTGTACTAAAAATGAGTACAACGCAAAGGGTGTGGGAGAATTACTTGACCAATGTAGCCAACGTAATTATAACAAAAACACAGGTGTAAAACAATGGGTTAATCCTAATGCCTCTTATCATGTAGTAAATCTAACTACACGAATGTAGTCTCACTTGTGGCCTTGGAATGGTCCTAATCGCAAGTTCTAGAATCTAAGTGCTACCGGTACACACATCATAGCATAAATGCTTTTCCTACCAATTCTAGGGGTGAACCTCACATATTTGGGGGTGGAAAATTTTTTAGTGGTACGGTTTTTGTGCTAGTTATATAACTCCTATCCGTGAGACGCTCATTAAGATCAAAGTTTCACTCCTATATGTTGTAAAAAATTTTAAATTTGGCACTAAAATTACCTTAACAAGTATTTCTCTCAGTTTTATTACACATCTACTATTAAACAAACAAAAATCAAGCGTAATTGTATTCTCTAAAATCGTACTTTTACCCTCCCCTTACACTTAAGATGAACATTGTCCCCAATGTTCAAATAATAAGATGTAAAAGCAAAAAGTAAAAGAATGAAATCAAATACTCCCCTGATTCGCTCGTTGGATAGTGAAATCACACGGTTAAATCTTCTTCCAAGGAGAATGTTGAAGCTCCATGACTAATGCATCGCCATAAGCTTGATTCCATAAACATTTCCTTGTCCAAAATAACCTGTTAACCTGAGAAAACAAACACGAAAACCTGCATAACATCGGCGGGATAAAATCTATATATAAGGATATAATGCTTGTGGAATGATAATTTTGCAGATTCCTGGAGATTATAAGTTGGAGATTTAATAAAAACTTTTTATGAAAACAAAACTTTCAAAAATTTCTGGAAATTAAATCTGACGCCGTCAGGTTATAACCCCTGACGCCGTCAGAAATGACCTGACAAAAATTTTCATTTTAAGTTTCCGGAAAATTTCTGGAAAAACCTTTACCTTACTTCCTGGAAATCCTGCAAAACATCACTATGACTCGATACAAGCATTTGACTCAAACAAATACTAATATGTATGCTAATTTATTATTATTACGATTCATGTTCATTTGTGTTCTAATAAACCGATTTAGATTTCCCTTACACTTATCTTTTGCAAAATACCTTTATATGTAGTTAAGACGAAGTTAAAAACAAAATAAAGCATTTTCACAAATTACTTTTGAACATGAATCAATACTAATAAAAATTAAACACACATACGGAAACAAATAAAAACAAACAAACAAACGAATAAACACACAAAGCAAATAAAACAAATAAAGCTTGGGTTGCCTCCCAAGAAGCGCTTGTTTTTGTTCGAGTCATGAGCCTGACTCTACCCTTATTTAATGGATAAAGGAGAGGTTTTCCCTACACTTAGGATTAAGTGCGGGTGATAGTAGCGATACACCCCAGCTCGGTAGGAGTATGCCACGTGAGGAAAGAGTGGTGGATGAATTATATACTCAAAGGGGTGTGCTCCTTTCATCATAACCTTACCTAGTTCACTTTGGTCAATGGGTGAATTAAAGTTTTCTCCTAAAAAGGGATCATCTTCTATCAACTTCGAGAGATTCCTAGTTGGGAATCCATCTTGACCTAATAAACCCGGTTTAAACCCATAATGTTTCTTGTGATCAATCATGAATGGGTGATGTAAGCATGTAAGGTCATTTTCCACTCCTATATTGGTTTCCTCTCTACAAGGCTTAGAGTCCACTACCTTTATCCTAAGACTACCCGGACTATATGGTTTGATGGGTGGATCGGGACCTATTTCATTTCCTAAATTCACATCTAAAGATGGAAGATTAGGTAACGGTTTTGGTTGAGGCTCTGGTTCATCAAAACTAGGAACTTCCATAGAACTAAAAGAAAGGTTATGACTACAAGTATTCAAACCTATTTCTTCTAGTTTTGTTTGGTCCAAGGGCTCTACCTCTATTGGGGTTCCTATAGTCTCTTCTACTTCTTCCGGGTAAGTCATGGGTGGTGTGTATGCCTCAAATGATGGTAGGACTTGTGGGGTACTTGGTGGGCTTATGTTACTTACCTCATCATTCCTTATGTCAAGATCACCAATATCCTCATCATGTGTTTTAGTAGGATCTAACCCTAACATTTTCCCAAGTATCTCAAGTGCTTCTCTAGGCATCTTAACTTCTATATCTGAATCATAAGGATCATCCTCAATATTATGACTGCTATATTCAAATTGCCCAAAAGATTCATCATGTGTTTCTTGAGATTCATCATCATCGATCACAAAACCTAGGTCTTTTTTATCAATGTGATCATGTTCGGCTAAATCCTCCATCACATCAAGGTCACCTATGTGTTTGTTTTGTACTATGGCATTACATGACAACCACTTAGGTATCTCAACACTAATGCATTCATCCCCAAACAAACTTGTTTCATGATCCAGGAAATTTATATTCAATTGACTTGTACTAACGTTTGTTGGGTTGTCTACCCTATAATAATATTGGGCACAATCTTCTATGGCATTCCATGCTTCTTCAGCACTTAATTCCCTAAAGTCCCCATTGGCAAAATCCTCAATGCGCATTTGGTCATATTGGCCAACACGATAGTAAAAGGTTCGGGTTAGGGATGCTAAAGCGAAACTATGATGAGGGAATTTTCGGAGTAAATTTCTAAAACGAGTCCATGCATCATATATGGGTTCATCTCGATATTGTTTGAAATTCGAGATGTCAATAGGGTAGAATGGCCTTTGTGGTTGGTGGTATGGTGGATTCGCGTACTCCATAATGGTGAACGGAAGAGTCAATGGAAATTACGAACAAACACACAAAGAAAATAGATAGACTAAAGAAAACCTAGAAAAATAAAATAAAAATTTCACTAGAAAGGAATCTAGTGAGTAGACCTATAAAATAAAAATTCAACCTAAACAATAACTATTCCCCGGCAACGGCGCCAAAAACTTGATTGCGTGGTTTTGTAACCTTACAACAGGTTTTACCTCTCGAGGGATCTCAAGAGGCTTACAACCCCACCAGGCAGTGTACCTGACCGATGTAGTATAGTGTAGTGGTAAGTACGGGGGATTGATCGTTCTCCACAGGGAATAGTGTTCGTTAGGTATGAAAGGCTACTCTAATTAGGTCTAAGGGTTGAGGAAGATTCTTTTTTATGTTTTTATAGTTTTTATGAAAGCAAGTAAAATCTCGGTTTTGAAGGAGTGGGCGGAATTAGTTGCTAGTCAACTAACCCAAAATTTACTACGAATGCAAATAAAATAAAATAACAAAAATGAAATGTGGTGAGAAACTTATGTGTAGAGAAATGTGTTTACTTAGATTTCCTTACTCCCTAACTATCTTTTACCGGTTAATTAGTGTGTATTAGTCGCGTGGATGACGGGTGTATTCCTTAATACCATTCGTGGGGTGGCGTACTTACTTCCCCAACTCTACAAGCTCCTACTTCACTCCTATGTCGAGCCGGCTAGGAAGCTCCTAACATGGGATCACTAGAATTCGCTTGTGCATTAAATACAACCATAAAAACCTTTAGTACGCGTTTGGTTCATGTTTCTTAAGACGTTCAAGCAAGTTACCGAATAGGAAGTTAGCCAGTTTTCTTAAGCCTAACATAGATAAACAATCATCCAATACAAATAACAACACACTAACAACCAATAATCAATAGCTAGGTTTCATTAGATCTAAGCAAACACAAGATAAAATTAGCCTAACATGTTAAACAAAAGACAAGCATAAGATAGAATCAAACAACACATAGACATATTGAATGATTAATTGATAACTTATCTTTCAATGAAACATGGAAGATCTCAAGGCAAAAAGCCCTGAAAAAGTAGCTAAAATCGTCTTAGGGTTTTATCCCAAAATTCCACACACTAAGCTCTCTCTTAATGACAAAAAATTAGAAAACTATATATAGATTTTTGGATCTGACGGCGTCACCTTATGCATTGTGACGCCGTCACCTCGCCGCTTTTAGGGTTCCCGGGTGACCTTCTTGACGCCGTCCCTCTTTAGCTCTTCAAAAATCCATTCTGGCCTATCAAGGCTTGACGCCGTCGGATCATGAACGTGACGCCGTCCCCTTATGATTTAAGCCGTGACGCCCTTGATTTAGTTAAAGCGTGACGCCGTCAGAATTCACATGCTAACTCACTGGCCCGTCATGAGTAAATTTCACATCCAACTTTTCTTGCCAAGGCATGACGCCGTCCAGAGTAAAGTCTGACGCCGTCAAGAGTAACTTTTAGCCGATTCTTGAGACTTTGCCGTTTTCTTCACTTTAATGCTCCAAAAACGTCCAAAATGCCTCCTTTTCCAGATTTCTCCTCAAAAGTACCTAAAATGACAAAAGGAACGATTTAGGGCAATATTTGATCAAATAAATACGATTTCGGGCTTAAATGACCCCTTAAAAGCGGTACACTTTTCGCCTCATCAGTACGGCTGCCCATGCATATTGCTACATGGGTCCACAATAACGGCTGCCCATGCATATTGCTACATGGCTCCGCAATGAGTTTTGTATATGGGTTACGTTGTTATACACCCAAGGCGTTGAACATTGATTTTGTTTGCCCTACCCGGGTCAACACAAGGGATGGTATGTTTGTTTGCTCTAACTGAGTCAACTTAATGGATACATTAATCCTGATAGATCTAACCATAATATTCATTTTCACTACGCATAGTGCTTAATGGTCTATGATAAAGAAACTCTAAGTATGGCAATCACTGTTACATAGTGTGAATAAACATTCAGTTCAGATAAACATATAGTTGCAAATAATCGTGATTGAAATTAAAAGTAGTTGAGCATGTATCTCCCCCAAAGAGCTTAAAAAAAGAATTAAAAGAGTAGGGGCTATGACTCACCTCAGAGTTGGATGATGTTAAGGATATAATGAAATCGCTGGATAAGCCGGAAAAATCTCTACGAGCAACCTAGAATTATGATATCGTGTCTTAGGTTCTAAAACAACGAAGTGAATATTTAAACATGCCATATATAGTTTATATATCTCATACTACTATTCAGGCCATCCTAATACAGAGGTCATGCAGTAAACGTTCGAGGAGCTAGGACACTTTAATTCGTAAATCCAGCAACTCGTCGATACGTTCACCTAAATGAAACCCCTCACATGAAGCTCCCTACTAACATAGTATTTATATGTGAAACATATATTTTGCTTACTTGATTATATGACATATTAAGAGTTTATAAATACAATAAATAAACTAACAAAGTTTATAAGTATTTAAAGTTTATAAATACTTACCTTAATATAGAATGCTTGAGTATTATAGAAAAAGGGAATATAAGCGGAGCTTCGACGTAGAATTTGTAATCTTCATAAACCCGAGGCTACTTGAAAATTATAACAACGCCTTCTTGAAAACCCGAAGCTATTTGAAGATAATAACAAAGTCTTTTTGGAGACTTGAAGTTATTTGAAGATTATAACGACTCTTTCTTGAAAACTCGGAGAAAATAAGATCAAATGCTAGCTTTTCTCAAGAACACATGAACTTTCTTACAAAATATAAGAGAAGTTCCTTTGGTTTGAGGACTTTAAGGTTATAATAAGGTGTGGTGCAAGAAATAATGAAGGCTTAAGCTTGGTATTTATAGGAAAGATTTAGGAGTTAACTACATATCGGGTTAAAAACTAACCATGGTTAATTTGTATACTTGTAAAGATCTAAGGAATGAATGGTCAAGATCATGCCACCACACTTGATGACTCCTCAAAAATGCCACATATGGCCAAAATGAGGAGGATAAGAGTTCTAGTTTTTTATCTTGTCTTACGGAGTGAGTTTTGGTCCCGTTAATCGCTAACTTTAAGTATTTAATTCATGAAACGTAAAACCGGGTATCTTAAAAATACGAAACTCATAGAAATGATTAAAATTGTCAATATACTCATTATTATCTTATAAAAATGAGTGATAAGTTTAATGGGTCGCGAAAACGCTGATAACGCTGGAAACATAGGTTTAAAACGTGTTAAACGTAAAACGTACGAAAGTTGCGTAAAACTAAGAAAAGTAAAGTGTAACTTTTCTAATATGATTATAATGAATTAAAGTGACTTAAAATGTCTAGGCTAGGCTTAGTCTAGTGTCGGTTGGTGTTAAATGTTCTTTAGACGTAAAACCGAAAGTGTTAAAAATCAAGGAATGACTTATATAATCAAGGAATGATTTTTGGTCAAAGGAGGAGGGAAAAATATGTTGACTTTTCCAACAACATAAAAGCTTGTAATCATCTTATAAATTGTGCTGCAGGTATAGGCTAAGGCTGCGGATAAGTAAAAGTGCTTAAAACACAAGTTTAGTTCTTTAAGACACAGGGTCTATTTGGTAACATTTTGACTTAATATCAAAAATTCTCTAATTGATTGTGAGTGTTGGTATGCGCTTATTCACATACCTTTTATTTACCAAATTAAGACCAAAACGACCAAAAAATAACCAAAATGCCAAAAATATTTGTGTTTTTGTGTTTGTTTACATGCAGGTACGGATATCAAGAAAAAGGACAAAATCAAAGAAAAAGCGGCAAAAACGAGCTCCGGATTTGGAAAGAGAATTAAAGCCGAAGCCGGGAAAGATATTTGAGCTCAAAATGTCAAACTCAATCCTTGAAAAATCATCAATCGCCACAAATAGCCCTTGCAATAACTTTGCAGATTCAGTCCTCATATATTGCAAGAATGGTGTTAGGATTCGACACACGGTTAAGGTGGTTAAACCTTTTGTTCTTTGTGTGTATGATATATTGAGTGAATATGATTAAGTACGCGGAATTTACTTAACCACACTTAGAAGGTTTATTTGTGTTATGGAAATGGAATGGTTGTGTTAGTTCTATGATAATGAACAATGAAAGATTAACACCAAATGATTCAATATTATTAATGATAATAATACGAGTGATCTTTGAATATCACTAGGGTTACAACCTTGAATCTTAAGTTTTTCTAACTTGTGAAATTCTTGTGTTTGTTCTTTGTCTTAACAATTATGAGTTCTAATAATAACACACTAATATCGACTCATGCACATCAACTTATTCGCACATAATATCGAGACTAAGATCTTCTTTTATAGTCCAAGAAGATCTTTACAATATTGCTTAAAGTCTAGCCGACCTACTTGTTAACTTATCTTGAGAGTGTCAGTACATAAGATACAACATGTATCTGTGTACACAACTTGTTATGTAACACCCCAACCCGTCAAGGGTAAAGATATCACAACAATGGTGGCATATCAGAAGTAAACAAAGCATTCAATAAACAAAACCTCATAAGTCTTAACATTAAATCCAAAATAAGTCAACATGACTTAAATCAAAATGCAAGACAAAATAGCTTAAGTACAAAATCCAATATTTAAATGCCTAAACAATGGCATAATAAAAATAAATAGAAGTTCAAATGGCAAAGCTAAATACTAAGGTCAACTCCAAAATAGATCGCTCTCATCCCAAAGCTAAACCCAACTCCTAGCTTAAGTACCTGCCGCACATGAAAAGAAACATGCGGCTGAGCTTCAAAAGCCCAGTGAACAGATATATAGATAACGATAACAATAGCAAGTAGCAGATGCGAAAGCAATTTAGGAAAAACGAAATGATACGATGTTGACATGAAAGAAATGAGAAGTAGATCATGAATAAAGAAAAGATTCAAGAAAACAAGGACACAGCAATTTATCACGAGCCCAGACTACTTACGATACCATAGCATTACTAATAAAATAAAACATACCTGTATAGAGTGATCAGCTCTAAATCAAATATGAAAGACGTGTATCGCACACACCATCAGTCACCAGATATAATAACATATAACATATACAGATAACAGGTCAAATCTAGAGTGCACCCATACGTCCCACAGATAAATCAATAATCATAATATAATGGCCATAGCAAATAATAAATAAGGGACGGAACAGGTCATCACTCTCCTGCCCTAGAGTCATGTCAAAGGTGCGTCAATGACATGGACATGAAACCCTCATGCCTAGTTATTGGCTCGTAATATTAAACTGTAGAACAAAGGTCGGGCGTACTAACAATAATCAAAATTGTATCTTAAGGGCACATGGCAAAAGATTCAAATCAAAGACCCCATCGAAAGTTCACAACAAAAGGGAACATAGCAAAGGTATAGGAAATCCTAATAAGGAAATGAATTCTGAAAGAAAAGAACTGAGAAGCCCTTACTGAAAAAGGACGGAATATCTGTACCTTATTATCAAAGCAAAAGATAAGAAAGCAAATGCGAAGCAGAAATCAAGGCTTCTCCTTCTTCACACCTAGAGAGGTAGAAGACGGAATTACGAATTATTCAAACGTAAATTATTACTTTTAATTTACTTTTCATTTTGTAACTTTCCAGATTTAGTAATATGTTGATATTTCGGATTAGGTTAAATCTTTATTTCAAACTCATTATGGAATTCAAAGTACCTTTTAAAAGTTCAGGGTTAACTTTGACAATCTTCATAATTTAGGGTTTTAATTACAAATTCATTAACTTCAAAGGATTAAAGTGAAAATAATTTAGTTTACAACTTTTACAGAACCTTAACTCAGCATTATGTGAAATACGAATTAGACCCTCACAATTCAATTATTACACAATTAGTCCCTTAACTTTACAAAACTTACAATTTAATTCATAATTCATTTATAATTACATAACAACCCCACAAATACTCAAATTTACCCATTACACCCTGAATGACTTTATTTACTCAAAATAACTTCAAGTTTCCAGATCTTACACTTTTAGTCCTTCCATTTTAATTATTTACAAATCGACCCCTTGAATTATCATTAATTCATTTACTTGCAATATTTACACTTAGGACCCTCAAGTTATATTTTTCTCACCTTCCTACTGACCTACATGATCTTACAAAAATATCCCAGAAGTTTGAAAGTTGACAAAACAAGCCCTTGCACTTTTATTTACAAATCGTATATCCTTTTTATGTACCAAAACAAAACCCTAGTTTAACCAATCATTAAACCATCATCATACAATCATTAATTTCATTAATTACATCAGATCTATAGATGTAAACCCTAACCCTAATCCATCCTAGGGTTTCTTCCTATTTTTCTTTGTTTTCTCTTAAATCTGATTATGAACAATAATTCAAAACAATTATTTTAAGCTTCAAAAAATCATGTGGTTATTTTTATAAGCTTATATGATCAGTATAGAACATATAAAAATTATATTTGCATCTCAAAAAAATCGCATAACATTATTTGGAATTTACGTATGTTTTAGCTATTATAAATTCGTACGTGTTATTTAGCTTGCATGAATTGTTTTACGTATTTTTCCTGAGTTTTATATGACATATAGATCATAAGAAAAATACTAGATCGAATATAGAACGTAAAATTAAGTCGTGGTAATATTGTACCTATCGGCTGAATATATCGAACAAAGACAAATCCTCACGATCGAATGAGAGCTTCCACAACTCGACTCCTATTTTTCTTAGCTCGGTTACTCTATGATCAATCCCAGAAAAATACTTGAACACGTCCAGGAAGTCGAATAAACTTGGTGTCGAATTTAGTTTGGATCGACAATAAGGTTTTCGGTTTAAAGGTTTTGCAAAAATAAAAGATTTCGTTTGTATATATTATTGGCCGACTATGGGGGGATAAACTCAGTATTTTCGGCCCAAAGAATATCAAAAAATCATACTTTTATTTGATATATAATTCCCTTATTTAATTTGTAATTATCTAATTAAAATAATTTTGCAAATATATATATTAATTTTATTAATTAAATTTCGGACCATACTTAAATGTATATGTGATTTTGTAATTTCTTGACATTCAATATAATGTAGTGTTGACCCAGAATTTCATTTCGTTTCATATGCAGTTGTTTTCGTAATTTTTGGATTCAATTCGGAATTGTTATAAGTGATTATAGTAGGTATTATGGATTCAGGGGTAATTTGGTCATTTTATAGGTTATTCAAATTTCAGGTATTACATGTTAACTAAGCACATGGGGTAAGATATTATCTACTGTATATTCTTGACTTTAGTACACAAATATCTTGTCAATACTTATCCATCTAGCAGTCTCAACTCAACAGTATCAACTAGCAGTTAGAATGGTTTGTTATAACTTGAGCAGTCCTAAGATATACATCAGCAGTTGAAACTGTTAGAGTATTCTTCTCAGCAGTTGGAACTGTTAATACTTGTAATTCTTGATACTTAATCTTCAGAACATTTAATTCCCAACAAATGGTCCTTATGTTAAACTTGGTAAAATGTTAAATCCGGATCATAATATCTCATTTATCCTATCTTAAAAACCCACAATAACCCAAATTCTATTAACCCAGCCCAACAACAAAAACAACCCAACTTCCTTTTTAATTAAATAATCGGATCACATCCACCCATTAACCCAATCCTACCCGGTCAAAAACCCACCAGTCAAACAAACAATAAAAACCAAACGCGCCATTTTTACCCAACCCAGTTACTGTAGCCTCATCCTCTTCGTTTTACCCCAATCCCTCACCATTTTATCCGTACTTCTAGAAGCCATAGCTGACAAAGACAGATGTGACATCAAAGGAATGACAACGTTAACAAAGGGAGGCCTCCTGTTGCTTCAAACACCTCATTGATTTAATCCAAGGGCTGTGATTCATTATGATGATGAGATGATGATTGAAGGGTAGAGATTAGAGCTTCTGGGTCCTTCCAAACCCTAGTGTTCCCCTCTCCTCAGCGTCCTATAAATACCTCCTTGTATTGACGATTTGAGGGTGTTAGATTTATAGGGTTTAGTTTTTTAGGAGTAGTGTAGAGTAAAGGATGAATTATGTTTAGCTTATCGTAGCTTATTGTTGCAGCTTATTGTTATTCTCTTCGTCAGTTTTCAACTCTGCACTCAAATTTCAGTTTTTAATAAAAGTCAACGAAAGTCAAATAGCTTATTTGCTTATTCTCTGTGCTCATTTGCTTTTTAATAGTTTTTAGCTGCTTAAATTTGCCTTAATTTGCTTTTAATAGGTCAGTTGTAGTAATCATCTAAATTGTTTAAGTTTTCATTAAAAATCACATAAAATCCAAAAATAAGTACTTTTTGCTTATTAGCTTATTCTAGTGCTTCATTATCAGTTTTAATTGCTTACTTAATCTTATTATGGTTTCACAATCATCTGTTCTTTTAGTTTTTAGCCTAAATGTTGCTTTCCATAGTTTAATGGCAAAACAGTCCCCATCTAAAGGAATGTTTGGATCAAGACCCAAAATGGGTAAAAATGGGTTGTAACTATTCATAGGTAATGTAGCCAACTTTGATTATGTCCATTTAAGTCATTTCATCTGATTTGTAGGAGTTTTAAGCTGTTTTGAGTAGAATTGCATGTTTAAGTTGGGCATTCCAAGTTTTAAGCTCTCCACCGTTAGTTTTGGATTATTACAGTGATAAGCAGTTTAGAGGGTGTTTCTGATTCTTTTATGTTCATTTAGAGACATAAGTTGGTTTCTGAAAGGGTGGTCTATAAGTCTATTGGATTGGTGAAGATTTAGCTCAAATACCCCACTGCTGCACATCAGAATGTGAATTTTCCCATATGCAGTCTGTTATAGCTTATTTGGTCCAATTCAATTACTTATTAGTGGCCTGTTATGTTAGATTTTTAGATTTCTAGATTGTTGGCTAGTTATAGAGTGTTTTACTTTATAAGTTTCAGAATTAGCTTTAGCTTATTAGCATTTTCTCCTTGCATAAAATAGTCCACATCAGTATTATTGCAGCCTGCACATTAAATTTCCCCAACAGCTGATGTTTTCCATTTTTTAATTTTCTTAAGATAAGCTTAAATGAAACTTTGCACAGATAATCCTTGGTTGCTTATTTAGTTACATCACATTTTTCTATTTTTTTTTTAGATTAGCTTATGATAGTTGTTTAGTAGCTTACATTCAACCCTTTTGGACTGATATGCCCTGCACTCACCCAGCACCTATTCCAATAAGCTTCTTTCTCAGCTTCTTAATAAGCTCACATTAAGCTTTTAGGGGCTAAGACTTGGTAACCTAGTTCTTTGCTAGCTTATCTTCTCAAGTGTTAAGTTTCTATAGTTGTGCTTATCACTTAAGCACTCTTGTAATAGCTCAAAACTACCACAGTTGGACTGTTTGAGCCTGCTACATCAGATTTATATGCTTATCATGATATTAGTGCTTATTTTTTTTAGTTTAATCCGCTCCCTCTAGCTTATTCAGATGTGCATCTAGGTTAGATTAGATTATTTCAGTTTCATTCTAGCTTATTATTAGCTTATCAGTCCTATTGCTTAATCCTTAGTTTTTTTTCCCCATAAGCCTAACTGCTTAGCTTTCCCTTTGCTTAATTTTAGCTTATTTTAAGTTTACTGAGATAATTGTAGTTACAGATATAGCTTATTTTCATGAGCTTTTTAAGTGTGCATAAAGAAAAAGAAAAAAAATAGTTTTATCAAAAGGCCAAGACTGGGATTCGAACCCTGGTCTCATCCCTTGCACAGCCTCACAACACTCTCTCCACTCCAACTCTGCCCTTGGGTCTTTTCTGCCCAAGGGTTGTGGTTTAATCCTCTTAGACCATTTCCTTTCTTTGTAGCTTAATTAGTCATTTTGCTTATTATTGCTTATTAGTAACTGCTTATTTTCCCATTTTATTTTTCTTTCATTCCTTAGTCTATTAAGTAGTTTTTATAAAAACTTCAGATTTTTCCAAATTGTCTTAGTATTTTTAATCATTTAATTAGTTTAAATTAGTTTTTAAATTATAGAAAATTAAATATTAATCAGAAAAATAAAATTATTTTTCTCAAAATTTTCTTTTATCATTTAGAACTTAGGAAAAATACATTTCAGTACCTAGGATTAATATTCCATAGAATTCACTTTTATTATTGGGATTAGCCCGGGTTTTATGCGTTTTTAGGATTCATTTGCTTTTTTAGATACATAAGCCTTAAATTAGTTTTTTCCTTGCGTTATTAATCGTTTTTAGTTTTTATTTTATCTCATATTTTTAGTTTAAAAATCCAACCACCCATTTATTCGCTATTCACTACACGATTCACGATCCCGAAATCACAAATTCTATTCATCCTTCATTGGGACAACGAACTCGGGGTTTTCACATTATTTCCCTTTTTTGAATTCCTTTTGGATCTAATTTGTTAAACCAAGTGTACTAAACATTAATTCGATGCGAGGAAAATTGGCGCAGTTGTTTTTCGTTATGCGCAGGATGTTTAAACGACGTTTAAACCAAACGTATAGATTCTTAATAACTTTTGCGAAAATGATCCGATGAGCGTCAAACTTTTATTTTGTCATGGAAATAATTTATCTTACGAGAATATGAAATAAAAGTTTCAGAAATGAATAGTGAAAGTGAATAGTAAAAATGAATAGTAAAATTTCGGGAATAGAAATTAACCTGAAATGCGAATTGTTACAGTCTCCACCCCTTAAGAGAGCTCTTGGTTACTGACTATATCCTTATAAGGTTCTTCCTCATTGTCATAATCAAGTGCTTCAAGATAGGCATCATTGAGTTCGGAAAGAAATGGTAAGTGAGCGGGCATAGCGGGAATGTGATCGGGTGATGGAGGTACAGACATGATGTCTACCATAAGGATATAAGTGAAAAGTTTGTTTTTCATAAAACATACAAGTGACTGCTCCCAACATAACATGATCCCTCCCTAATTAGACATAGGTAGCTAGGCTATGTATAATTAAGGACCGATAATGTGATGTTCGGTTTAGTCAAGTAGTTTTATGATCCTTGGTGTTTAAAGTAGTTGGTGAGTACATGGTTTGAGACTAGAGGAGACGATTGTGCAACTCACAATGTCTAGGAGTAAATGAGACCGCTGTTTTGTTTACAGTGTCTATGGATGTAATTGAGACCACTGTATCACTCACAGTGTCTGAGGATTAGGATAGACCATTGTGCAACTCACAATGTCTAAGAAATGATAGAGAGATCATAGTGTAACTCACAATGTCTTGAGAAATAATTAAGACCATTGTATCACACAATGTCTGAGAAGTAGTCGAGACCATTGTGTAACTCACAATGTCTTAGAAATAAATGAGACCATTGTGCAACTCACAATGTCTGAGAAATAGTTGAGACCATTGTAATTAGTTACAATGTCTTGAGAAAGTTTCGTAATCCTAAAATGCACGAGTAGATACATGATTGGGAAAATATGATTGTGTCGTAATGCCTTAGAATAGGCATACGCAGATATGTTTAGTCCATTGTTTATATAGAATGATCGAAAATATGTCGATTGAATATATATCAATATACTAGATTTTCGTGTAGCATAACATGCCTAAAAGTCACATAATCGTCTGGAGGATGGAAGGCACGGAGAGCGAAAGGCTATAAAACGTTTTTGTGGAAAAGCAGTTATAGTTTAGGTCTCAATTAGACCCGTTTCTCTATAACTATAAGCTCTGATACCAATCTGTAACACCCCCAATTTCGTGAAACGCAGCGGAATTCAAACTGGGTGTTACTTCATGGCACAACAGTCATAACAATAGAAAACGAACTTTAAAGGAGTCGTTTTAAAAGATTTATCATTCGAATTATATAAATATCAGAGTTTACAAAATACATCAAATGAGTTTTCGAATTATAATAAAATTTATAGCCCTCTTGAATATCCGTGCTCTTCCGTGACAGCCTCGTTCATTATGGACCTGAGATAAACATGCTAAAGTGTCAACACAAAGGTTGGCGAGTACATAGAGTTTGTAGGAAATAATGTGAAAACCTTATACAAATCATCGATACTAGTATAAATAAATACTAAATGAAGGTTTATAGGATTCCAAGTGTATGACTATTGTACTAAATACAATATCACGTGTAGGTAATGTTTCTGTTACTCTTAATTGGATCAAGTCCTGTTTGAATACGTTGTTGGACCAAGTCCTGTTTGAATTGTACGGCTGCCCAAGTATATTGCTTCAAGGGTCCGCAATAACGGCTGCCCATGCATATTGCTACTTGGGTCCACAATAAGTTATGTACGGCTGCCCATGCATATTGCTACATGGGTCCACAATAACGGCTGCCCATGCATATTGCTACATGGCTCCGCAATGAGTTTTGTATATGGGTTACGTTGTTATACACCCAAGGCGTTGAACATTGATTTTGTTTGCCCTACCCGGGTCAACACAAGGGATGGTATGTTTGTTTGCTCTAACTGAGTCAACTTAATGGATACATTAATCCTGATAGATCTAACCATAATATTCATTTTCACTACGCATAGTGCTTAATGGTCTATGATAAAGAAACTCTAAGTATGGCAATCACTGTTACATAGTGTGAATAAACATTCAGTTTAGATAAACATGTAGTTGCAAATAAACGTGATTGAAATTAAAAGTAGTTGAGCATGTATTTCCCCCAAAGAGTTTAAAATAAGTATTAAAAGAGTAGGGGCTATGACTCACCTCAGAGTTGGATGATGTTAAGGATATAATGAAATCGCTGGATAAGCCGGAAAAATTTCTACGAGCAACCTAGAAATATGATATCGTGTCTTAGGTTCTAAAACAACGGAGTGAATATTTAAACATGCCATATATAGTTTATATATCTCGTACTACTATTCAGGCCATCATAATCCAGAGGTCATGCAGTAAACGTTCGAGGAGCTAGGACACTTTAATTCGTAAATCCAGCAACTCGTCAATACGTTCACCCAAATGAAACCCCTCACATGAAGCTCCCTACTAACATAGTATTTATATGTGAAACATATATTTTGCTTACTTGATTATATGACATATTAAGAGTTTATAAATACAATAAATAAACTAACAAAGTTTATAAATACTTACCTTAATATAGAATGCTTGAGTATTATAGAAAAAGGAAATATAAGCGGAGCTTCGACGTAGAATTTGTAATCTTCGTAAACCCGAGGCTACTTGAAGATTATAACAATGCCTTCTTGAAAACCCAAAGCTATTTGAAGAAAATAACAAAGTCTTTTTGGAGACTTGAAGTTATTTGAAGATTATAACGACTCTTTCTTGGAAACTCGGAGAAAAAAAGATCAAATGCTAGCTTTTCTCAAGAACACATGAACTTTCTTACAAAATATAAGAGAGGTGCCTTTGGTTTGAGGACTTTAAAGTTATAAGAAGGTGTGGTGCAAGAAATAATGAAGGCTTAGGCTTGGTATTTATAGGAAAGATTTAGGAGTTAACTACGTATCGGGTTAAAAACTAACCATGGTTAATTTGTATACTTGTAAAGATCTAAGGAATGAATGGTCAAGATCATGCCACCACACTTGATGACTCCTCAAAAATGCCACATATGGCTAAAATGAGGAGGTTAAGAGTTCTAGTTTTTCATCTTGTCTTACGGAGTGAGTTCATGGCCCCTATTTTCAATTATTTTGTACTATCTTTGGGGGAGATACATGCTCAACTACTTTTAATTTCAATCACGATTATTTGCAACTATATGTTTATCTAAACTGAATGTTTATTTATGTTAGATAACATTTTTTCCATATTTAAAGTTTCTATATCACGAACCATTAAGCACTATACGTAGTGAACATGAATATTATGGTTAGATCTATCAGGATTAATGTATCCATTAAGTTGACACAGTTAGAGCAAACAAACCCAAACAAACATTTGAGAACACTAGGTACAACAACAGATTATCTACTAGGATATGATTACAACAACTATTCCAATTTCTATTAGTACGAGATTTGCATTTTGGTTTTCATAAGAATAGTGCAAAAACAACGATTTTCTACGCTTTGGGTGTATAACAACATAACCTATACTTGAAGACGTTTGTGTTAAGTCGGGTAGGTAACCAAACGCACTATACTTGAAGACGTTTGTGTTAAGCCGGCTAGGTAACAAAACGCTCTATATTTAAAGATGTTTGTGTTAAGCCGGGTAGGTAACCAAACACACTATATTTAAAAACGTACCAAAATGGGATGATTTCATGGACATGGTCCAAGCTATGTGAGCTAATGGACTTGGTGTAATCTCGGAACTAATAGAATTGGTATAATAACAAACCAACAGACTTGGTACAAATTGTGAACCAGTCAGAAACAGAAACTTAAGGTTTCGATGTCAAGAACTAAGAGCAATGTAAACGCTACCTACATGTGATATTATAGTTAGTACAATAGTCACACACTCGGAATCCTAGAAATCTACATTTAGTATTTATTTATACTAGTATCGATGATTTGTATAAGGTTTTCACATTATTTCCTACAAACTCTATAAACTCACCAACCTTTGTGTTGACACTTTAGCATTTTTATCTCAGATCAATAATGAACGAGGCTGGCATGGAGGAGCACGGATATTCAAGATGGCTATAAATTTTATTATCATTCGAAAACTCATTTGATGTATTTTGTAAACATGGAACCATCTGGGACCTCATTTTGTAAACTCTGATATTTATATAATTCGAATGATAAATCTTTTAAAACGACTCCATTAGAGTTCGTTTTCTATTGTTATGACTGTTGTGCCATGAAGTAACACCCAGTTTGAATTCCGCTGCGTTTCACGAAATTGGGGGTGTTACAATAGTCAGTGATGTTTTCGCCAGGATTGATCTTGAAATGCTCAAACTCATCATACAGCTGAGATTCACGATCTTCTTTGGTCAGTTCAGATCCAACCAGAAGCATTTTGACATTGTCCCAAAAAGCTTTGGCTTCAGTGTTGAAGTTGATAAGCTTGTAAACGTCTTTGGGAAGTCCTTGAATCACAATGTTAGAAGCTGTAATGTCTGCATCATAATGCTTCTTTTCCTCCTCATTAAGATCGTTGTAAGTACGTGGCCTGTCGATTCCAAAAGTGACAATTCCATCTTCAGCGGTAGTGACAGCATCTCTAGTGGTGCCCATTTGAAAAGGTCCTTCATCAATGGATTTCAGAATGTCGAATCCATTCTCTTTTCCCAAGAAATAAAGTCGTATTCTTTGTGCACATGATTCATAATCTTTCCTATCAAGCATAGGAGGGTGGGTATCGGACCCGGCAGCTTGAATGTCATCAGACGAAGTGCTTGCCATGATGTAAACTTACACGGGATTTTACAATTCTTGTGATTTAAACTGAGAAACCTAATCTTTCGTGGTATTTTATAAAATCAACAAAAGAAACCGTAAGATACTGATTACTTGAGTGTGATATGATAAGGTTTGCAAATCACAGTGAATAATCAAAGGTAAATTGCAATACTGGTCTTCAAAAATCAAGTCACAGAAGTCAAGTCGCAACTGATCAAATCGCAACAACTCAAGTCACAATTAGTCAAATCGCAGCAAGTCAAATCGCAATTAACCAAATCGCAATAAGTCAAATCGCAAGTATCAACTCGCAATGTCGAATCGCAACTGGTCAAATCGCAACTAGTCAAGTAGCAACTAGTCAAATCACAACTTGTCAATTCGCAACTAATCAAATCGCAACTAGTTAAATAGCAGTGACTCAAATCGCAGAGACTCAAATCGCAGAGCTCAAATCGCAAGTATCAAATCGCAATTCACAACCGGAAAAAACTGTCACTTTCTTTCGATTTGTCTTCTTTCCCCTTTTAAGTAAAACGCCAAATCGCAGGACAAACAATACCCAAATCGCAACACATAAATCCTTACCGGGAGTCAAATCGCAACCTAGAAAAAACCTTCAAACATTCGAATATGCCCCAAAATATCCAACAAGCTTATGAAATAAGCTAACCAATCACCAAAATAAGCTATTACAACAATCCTAATCACGAAAGTACAAGCTTTAAACTAATCAAACCATACACAAAGTCGAACCAATGCGTTTTCCCTAATAACTAGTCGAACAAAAAAAAACCACAAAACCAATCAAAGAGATCCGAGAACATAAGATCAAATGAACCTAACCTTGGCTCTTGATACTAATTGTAAGTAATATCAAATCGTAACACGTACGGTTCTTGTGGTTTAGGCCAAATCTAGTGAGAAGAAAAGAGAGAATATGGAACCTTGAGAGAAAATGTGTGAATATTAGATTAGGTGAAATGAGAAGGTCCAACCCTCTCCTTTGGTGGGAGAGGGTATTTATACTACAAACATAAATGCCCTATGTGGGCTGTGGAGTGAGCTGACAGTGGGTAAACACCCGAGCCAACTCCACGAATACTACGATAACTAAATTAATACTAATAATCCTACGAGCTACTTAATGCTAATAGATACTCGGGGTGACCGAGTCTTTCACATGAATACTTATATTCCTAACATGAACATAAACTCAGAATTTTGAACATTAGAAATCATGATTAAAAGTCTTACAATGATTAGAATGAGATTACAAATGATAAGGTAATGATGCCCAAAGTATTGGTGTTGACTTCTTGAGAGTTTACCTTCCAAATGTTGACTTCTTGGACTTCCAAAGTTTCCAGGACTTCTAAGGATGAATTTGAGAGCTTTTGAGAGTGGTTTATGATGAGAGATAGTTGTGTAATAGTTGTGTCTTACTTGTTTCTTAGTTGTCTCTTTGTTGTCTCCCTCAAATGATTTCCAAAGGCTCTATTTATACTAGCCTCAAGCATAGGAACTTTAAATGCTGCAACTTGGCCTCCAAATAGCTTAGAAGGACCTAGAATACCAAATAGAAGACCCTAGAATCGGACCAAAGTGTAGATTTGAGAAAAGTACGAGGGCTCCATCCGATCGAATACAGGTTGTGTCCGATTGGATGGTCTTGATCATCATCTCCATCCGAATCGGTTGCGGGTTGCATCCGATCGGATGGAGTTGTCCTGACGACACAAACTTGGTCTTTTGATGTTTGGCTTGTATCTTTCTCATAGCTCTTGGTTCTTTGTCCAAACTTGATCTTTCCTTTGTCTTGAAACTTGGAATCATGAATACTTGGATCTTCATTCTATGAAATGCCTTTTCGGAGTGGATCTTGACATGGGAATCTTCGTACAATCGTAAGTCCTTGTTTCCTTCATCAATCTTTCACTTTTTGTTCCTTTTTCCTGTACTTGGCTACATATACTTTGCAAACATACTTGGTGCGATTAAGTAACAAAAGCATATAAATATAACCAAATGATATATACAAAAGCATGAATAACGCTACTAAAAACATGCATAATTTGAGCGTTATCAAATTCCCCCACACTTAAACTTTGCTTTCCCTCAAGCAAATCTAGAAGTAAAAATAATTATCCACATGGTATACGAAATATGTTTAGGAAAAATTTGATGCAAATCTATCAAGTACAAGTACAAGTTAGATCCATCATTTTAAGCTTTTATAAGTGAAGATTCGAGATGTTTGATAGTACCCTAACGATTTTCTTGCTTGATGAACATTACTAATCACCTCACAAAAAAAGGAATGAATTAAAATCACTCATTTATATGGTTGGTGGAGTATATAAGAGAAATCACACTCATTGCTCAGTCATGATCTAAATATTACCATAGGCTTGTAAAAGAAACAAAACTACACCGATATGGCGTGAGCACCAAGTATACATATCAAAGAGGTCTTTTATTCGGGTTTAAGGCTTCAAGGGTTATATCAGACTTACGTGCAAATATCTTATGCAAAACATAATAGATCGCTGGCGTGAATTCTTGCATTACCAGACAACGGATGGTCACTAAGGATAACCTTAGATCGCTGGCGCATTATCTAATTCCTCAAGAACTCTGATGGTCACTATATGTCAATACACTTGATAATTTTACAAAGCCAAAAGGTAAGGATAAGACATGGGATATGTTTTAGAAAGGGTTGATGATAAAGAATATACAAAATAATCAAAGTCTACTAACCGAATGTTGCTAGCTATTTCGAACCACTATCATGCAATCTTGAGAAACTCCATACTTGATCGATCAATATATTATTTCATAGCTCATTGGCTATTCTTGTCACCTTATAGTTGTGATGACTTTTTTTTTTTTTTTTTTTTTTTTTTTTGAACATAAACTCTTCAATTGTCATCTTATAATTGCGATGACTAGTCTTTTACTTCACTTTGATAACTGCTCATGGAGTTTGTAACTTTCTTTAAACTTTCATGATTTCCCACATAACATTCATCATGCCATATAGCTAGCAACCAACCAAGACTTGACTAAGGGTAAGGCTAGGCTAAAAAGTTTAAAATCTTTTTGTATTTTTCTGAATTTTATCAAAAGAAAAGATAGGCTTAGAAGGTGTAACTAGGGGTATCTAGCATTAAAGATAAACGCTAACAATAGGGTTTATATTGGTGGTTAACTAGTCAGTGTAACTAGTTAAATATCAATACGGAAGGCTATTTGGGTTAAATCCTAAGGTTGCCTCTTATCACGCATATACACTTATATCACACACGAAATGTGATCTCACAACGGTCTCGTAATGATTTACAAGCACAAGTTCTATAATAAATAAAATCACCGGGACACTCATAGCAAAAGAATCAAAGCATAAAAGATGTATGCTAAATATAGAACAGGCTCAAATCCTCACAATTTAGTGGAAAGGCTATAATATTTGCTAGCTAATGTTATTGATCCCAGAATGAATTGCAATATTAATCGGGACACATCTCAATTTTTCAAAAATTACAAGTTTCACCAGTGGATAGATCCAGTTACTCTAATATATTATCCTAAAAATGACAAATAACTAGATCACAAAGGCAAACAAAAATTTAAAAACTTAGCTCGAAATTTATAAATTATCCTTATTTTCCTATTCACCCCCCCCCCCCCAACACTTAAGTTAAGCATTGTCCTCAATGTGATAAACGAACTTCAAAGTATGAAACTAAGGAAATAAGAGAATAAACCATATTTTATGGGCTTCATATGATTCTTTGATCCAAGTGTCCAAGCTTAGTAATTATTACCTGCAGTAATCTTAAAACAAACAAAACAAACATACGAAAATATTTCTACGTTTTATTAAAAAGTCAGAGGTACACCCCCACACTTAAGTTCAACTAAGGGATTAGAGAAACTTTTGGGTGTAATCACAATGAAAATAAAAATAAGAAGTAAAAATAGCAAACACACAGGTTACCTCCCGAGAAGCGCTTGTTTTATTAACGAGTCATCAGCCTGACTCAAACTTCCTTTAGTCTACGTTGGTGTAATTTTTGGTTTCTTCCTCGAGGATTTTGGAACATACACCACGTTTCCTATCACTATTCCTTCTCCAGTTTCATCTATGTAATCTAATTTCACTCTTTCCTAAGCTCTAGGAAGAACATCGTAGATAAAACTAGTTTCTTCGGCCTAAGGAGTGTTTTTCTTATAATCGGCCGGAAAGGGTGCCATGAATGTTATAGCTTCATATTCAGATTCAGGCGGAATTTCTTTGATATAAATCTCGTTCATTTGCTCCTTATCATAGTACAATTTAATCCGGTGACCATTAACAATGAAACTTCCACCCTGTTTGTCATATAATTCAACATATCCAGATGGAAATCCATGTTTCTCTATATATGGTCTGAACCATTTAGGTTTTAGCTTAGGAGCTTTAAACTTGTATTTCATATTGAAAAGCAAAACTTTGTCTCCAGCTTTGAATTCTTTCCGTATTCTTAACTTTTTGTCATGATAAGCTTTGGTTCTAGCTTTGTAAAGCTTGGAGTTCTCATAAGCTTGGAGTCTTAGTTCATCGAGTTCATGCAATTTCAAAAATCTCTTTTCTCTAGCTATTTTGAGTTCAGGGTTACAGTTTCTGAGTGCCTAATAGGCGCGATGTTCGATTTCAAACGGCAAATGACAGGTTTTTCCATACAAAAGTCTGTATGGTGTTGTACCAATTGGAGTTTTGTAAGCCGTACGAAATGCCCACAAAGCATTATCAAGTTTTCTTGACCAAACGGCAGGATTGTCTTTGACCGTTTTTTCGAGTATCCTCTTGAAGGCTCTATTGGTGTTTTCAACTTGACCACTGGTCTGTGGATGATAAGCTGTAGCAAAACGATGATGAACTCCATATCGTTTCATAATTTTCTCCGTTTGTTTGTTACAGAAATGGGTTCCTCGATCACTTATTAAAGCTTTAGGAATTCCATAACGAGCGAAAAGCTTTTTGAGAAAATTAACAACAACTCGTGTGTCATTTGTGGGTAGAGCCTCGGCTTCTGCCCATTTGGAAACATAATCACTAGCAACGAGAATGTATTCGTATTTGTGCGATTTTGGAAATGGTCCCATAAAATTGATTCCCCAAATATCGAGTATTTCGCAGACTTAAATGCTTTTTTGTGGCATTTCGTCTCTGCGAGAAAGACTACCGGATCTTTGGCAAGCATCAAAGTTTTGAACAAGAGTATAAGCTTCTTTGAAAATTTTTGGCCAATAGAATCCAGCATCAAAAACTTTTTTAGCTGTGGTGGAAGGACCATAGTGTCCCCCAGTCAGGCCATGATGGCATTAATCAAGAATTCTTCTTATTTCGGAACCATAAACACATCTTCTGATCATCCCATCAGGACACATCTTGAAAAGATAGGGCTTTTCCCAATAATAGTGTTTTAGTTCTAAGAAGAATTTACTTCGTTGGGCATGAGTTAAACCTTTTCTTAAAATTTTTCCAACGAGATAATTTGCAAAGTCTGCAAACCATGGAATTTCTTTTTCATCAATTGTGTCAACAGTCAAGAGAGTTTCATCAGGGAAATAATCGTCGATTTCATCTTCCCTTAACTCTTCCAAATTTGGATTCTCGAGACAAGACAAATGATCAACAGCTAGATTTTCTGCTCCTTTCTTGTCTTTGATTTCTATGTCAAATTCTTGGAGTAGCAAAATCCATCGGATAAGACGCGGTTTTGCATCTTGTTTGGTAAACAGATATTTGAGCGCTGAGTGATCAGTAAACATAATCGTTTTTGAAAGCACAAGATAAGATCTGAATTTTTCGAAAGCAAAAACAACGGCTAACAATTCCTTCTCCGTAACCGTGTAATTTTGTTGAGCATTGTTAAGTGTTTTGCTAGCGAAGTATATAGGACGGAAATGTTTTCCTTCACGTTGTCCTAACACAGCTCCAACAGCAAAATCACTTGCATCGCACATGAGCTCGAATGTTAGTGACCAATCAGGTGAAACCATAATGGGTGCATTAGTTAATTGATTTTTTAATGTTTCGAAAGCCATAATGCAATCCGCATTAAAGTCAAAAACAGAATCTATTTCAAGAAGTTTTGTCATTGGACGAGATATTTTGGAAAAATATTTAATAAAACGACGGTAGAAACCGGCATGTCCTAGAAAACTTCTAACGGCTTTAACGTTGGTTGGAGGTGGTAATTTCGTGATAACATCGATTTTTGCTTTCTCAACCTCCATTCCTGCACTGGAAATTTTGTGTCCAAGCACAATTCCTTCAGTCACCATGAAATGACTTTTTTCCCAATTAAGAACAAGATGTGCAGCTTCATATCTTTCAAGCATTTTATCGAGATTAGAAAGGCAAGCTTCAAAAGAGCTTCCAAAAACTAAAAAGTCATCCATGAAAACGTCCATAGATGTTTCAAGCATGTCTTGGAATATTGCAATCATACACCTTTGAAAAGTCGCGGGTGCATTACAAAGACTGAAAGGCATACGCCGGTAAGCGTAAGTTCCAAAAGGACATGTGAATGTAGTATTTTCTTGATCAGCAGCATCAATAGGAATTTGGAAATATCCTGAAAAACCATCAAGGAAACAAAAGTACTTGTTCCCTGCTAGTCTCTCAAGCATTTGATCCATGAAGTGTAGAGGAAAATGATCCTTTCTGGTGGCTTTGTTTAATTTTCTGTAATCAATACATACTCGCCATCCAGTGACAGTTCTAGTAGGAACTAATTCATTCCGTTCGTTAGTCACTACGGTCATTCCTCCTTTTTTCGGAACACAGTGAACTGGACTCACCCAAGGACTATCCTCGATGGGGTAAATAATACCGGCATCAAGAAGTTTGATGATTTATTTCTTAACAACTTCTTTCATGTTGGGATTGAGTTGACGTTGTCTTTTTATAATGGGTTTAGCACCTTCTTCGAAATTGATTTTGTGTTTACAGAAATTAGGGCTAATTCTTGGGATATCAGAAGTTTTCCACGCAAAAGCTCTTTTATGCCTCTTGAGAACAGAGATGAGACATTCTTTTTCATCGTCATTGAGCAACGAAGATATGACTACCGGAAGAAGTGAATTATCCTCCAAGTAAGCATATTCAAGATGATCGGGAAGTGGTTTTAGCTCAAGATCAGTTGGTGGTTCTTGAAGAGATGTTTTGATCCTCAATTGATCGTTAAAGGTGATTTCCTCAAGATTCTCTTCCACTATTTCTCCTTCTTCAACTTCTTCAATATCTTCTTCGAATTTTACTTCCATAAAATCAGCGAATTTTTTATCAAGATCTGTTTCACTAATTTTCTCCGAAGTAGTCATGAATGGATCAGAATTGTCAAGTAATGCATCCAATTCTTCATTAGTGACTTCATCGATTACGTCAATGTTAAAACAAGTGTTATCACTGGAATATGGATATTGCATTGCTTTATCGATTAAAAAGGTAATTCTATCTTCTCCAAATCCAAGATTGAGTTCTTTACCTTTTACTTTGATGATAGCATCAGCGGTGTTTAGGAAAGGTCTTCCTAAAATAAGAGGGACTCTACTATCTTCCTCCATTTCTAAGATCACAAAATCCACAGGAAAAACAAATTTACCAACTTGAACAACCATATTTTCAGCAACCCTAACAGGATATTGGTAAGAATGGTTGGCTAATCGAATACTCATCTTTTTAGGTTTCAAGGTATTGATGGAAAGTTTAGAATACAACGAATAGGGCATCAAATTGATAATTGCACAAAGATCAGCTAAAGCATCGCATGTGATGTTGTTTCCTAATGTGCATGGAATCAGAAAACTTCTGGGATCTCCGAGTTTTGGTGGAATTTTGTTTTGAACAATGGCTGAGCATTCTCATTGAGAAAGGTAGCGGATATTTGTTCCAACTTGTTCTTGTTATTAAGAAGTTCCTTTAAAAATTTCCCATAATTGGGCATTCCATCTAGAACATCAATGAGGGGTACATTGAGTCTAACCTCTTTGATTATTTCAACAAACTTCTTATAACGCTCCTCCATCTTTTCTTTCTTAAGGCATTGTGGATATGGAATTTTTGGTATGTACACCTTGACTGGTGAAAAAGGTTTTTCTTTGGTGGGTGTATTTGGAGTTTTTTCCTTTTCTGCTTCTTTAGCTTCATCCTCACTTTCATCATGGATGATCGTGATATCATTTGGATTGGGTGGTGGATCATAAGAGAGACCACTTCTTGTGAATACATCATTGATATGCTCATTTCTAGTCTGTGGTGGACGATAAGTTTTATCGTTTGATCAAGATGATGTTGGTTTAGGGTCGGATTGGGTATTACTTGGTAATGAACCTGATGGTCGGGAAGAGAATTGGTCAGAAAGTCTACCGAATTTGTTTTCAAGATCCTGAATAGATGCTTGATGATTTTTCTGACCTTTCTCAACTTTGGTTTTGAGATTGAAAAATTGAGTCTTGACGAACTCATTAGTGGATTTTTGAGCAGTCACGAATTCTCTCATCATTTTTTCGAAATCGGTTTCTTTCGGCTTTTTATCAGAGGTTTGTGGAGTTTGATTGTCTGCTCGAGGTTGAGAATCACGGTTGTTATCCCTTTGTTGGTGATCTTGCCAATTTCCATAATTTCTCCCCTAATAATTACCACGATAACCGCCTCCATGGTACCCTCCTTGGACATAATTAGCTTCTCCTTCTTTAGGTCTGTCCATTGGTTGATCGTCACATTCTGATGATGGGTGATTACCTCCACAGTTGTTACAACCATCTCGCATTTCTTTCATTTCTCCTTTAAGATCTTTGTATTGCGAGTCGATTTTGGAAGTAAAGGCTTCCATTTTCTCCATGAGTTTAGAGGTATCGGAACTTTCAGCAAAAGCAACGATTTTTCGTAAAGGTTTAGTTTTGGAATCTTTTGAACAATCGAGTTTGAGGAGTACTCGGTCTTCGAGTAGTTGATGTGCCTCGTTAGGGGTCTTATAGAGAAAAATTCCTCCAGCATCAAGGATTCCTTGAGAAGTTTCATCAAGTCCATGGTAGAATATTTGGATAATGGTTCCTCGTCCTAAACCATGTCCATGACAACTACGAAGCAAATCTTTCATACGAAGCCAAGCTTCGACAAGTGATTCGTTAGGATTTTGTGTGAAAGCACGAATTTTTCCCATATGTCGGTCAAACATGGCAGGTGGAAAGAATCGGCTTACAAAAGCTTGCCTCATCTCCCCCCAAGTATTGATAGTTCCTGGGGTTAATTCGTTGTACCACACTTATCCATCTCCGGCAAGTGATGATGGAAAAAATTTGAGTTTAATGGCGTTGACATCAGTGTCACCATATCGAAACATGCCACAAATTTCGATGAATTCGGCAATGTGTTTATGCGGATCGGCCCCCGAACGGCCATCGAATTAGTGGTCTTTGATCATAGAAAGATGGTGACCATTCACTGTGAAATTGTCACCAAGGTTAACAGCAACAATAGCAGCTCCAGGAGTGGGTACTACGGCTCGATTGGTGGCCCACACGGGTTGATCGTCAGCCATGGGAAAAGGTTGATCAGTGAATGGATTATAAACGACTTTGGCTTCGAAAAGGTTATCAAACGGTTGGTTTGGTACTCTTGGTACATCGTTGGTTAATGGAACAAAGGGTGTTCTTCTTCTTCTTGGTCTTCGGATTAAACTTTTGGGATCTGAAAGAGGTGAAATTGGTTCTATTCCATTAGAGCGAGTGTTCATACAATTCCCAAGAGAATCTTGGCAATGTTTAAATACACGAGCAAAGAATGAAAACAGTTTGAAAAGATCAGATCAGATGATCCGAATAGGATACGAGTTGAATTTGATCGGTTGGATCAAAGTCTAAGCGATCCGATCGGATGGTAGGCGTGTCGATCGGATAAACGTCTCGGTAAAAATTGATTATTGGGGAACCGATCGGATGGGAGTCTAACCGATCGGATGGTTGGCTCAGATTTTTTTTTTCGAAAACGAACTTGGTAAGAGATGGACTTCTAAAACTTACAGAAAAACAATCAAAATCCCCGTCAGTGGTGCCAAAAACTTGATGTGTTACGTGTGTGTACAAGTTTTAAATTTATAAGGGTTGAATTACCGAATCTAGAAATAACACATACGAGCAAGTGAACTCGTCCGTTATAGAAAGATTATGATGGTAAGTCAGGATCGTTCGCAGGGATTTGTGAGTGAATCGAGTTGTAATTTAAAAGCTACTAAAAGTAAATCTCAAAAACAAGCAATAATGATAATATGATAATTCAAATGATTAAAACTACACTTGCTTAGACTAGTTTACTACTCTTGATAAGCATGATTGTGATAACTTTTGTTAACATTTCGGTTATGATAATTAGTTGGTGAACTAATCTATTGTTCTTACAAGTTAAACCTTCGTCAAGATTCTAGTTTATAAAAACAAGCATTAAGTTTAACCAATCAATTCAAGTTTCATAAGTTTGGATTAACAAACTTAAACACAAAAATAATCTTTTGTTTTATCAAATAAGCTTAGGAAATGGTCAATACAAAAGGTAACCGATCATAGACAAAAAGGTTACAATTGATTGTAAACTACTAATCTTTCGACCTATTAGGTGGTTTTCAATCAATCCAATTTGATAGACAAAGCATTCTTATTACAACCATAATTAAGTTTCTTTGTTTAACCAAGAATAATGGGTAAAAACAATCATTCATAGAAAAATGATTATAACTAGTTGAATAACAATAAACCTTTCGACCTTTAGAATTACTAACAACTAGTCAAACTTGATTAACAAATGCCACTATGAAACTTAAGCACAATTGGATCTTAGAATTAACTTGAAATTGAATTAAATCATGTTATCACAATCATACGCAAATCATTAAGTAATATACATCATCTAAGCAAGTGCACAAAGGCACTAGCCACTTATAGCAAACATGAACATAAACTCAGAATTTTAAACATTAGAAATCATGATTAAAAGTCTTACAATGATTAGAATGAGATTACAAATGATAAGGTAATGATACCCAAAGTATTGGTGTTGACTTCTTGAGAGTTTGACTTCCAAATGTTGACTTCTTGGATTTCCAAAGTTTCCTAGACTTCTAAGGACGAATTTAAGAGCTTTTGAGAGTGGTTTATGATTAGAGATAGTTGTGTAATATTTGTGTCTTAGTTGTTTCTTAGTTGTCTCTTTTTTGTCTCCCTCAAATGATTTCCAAAGGCTCTATTTATACTACTCTCAAGCATAGGAACTTTATATGCTGCAACTTGCCCTCCAAGTAGCTTAGAAGGACCTAGAATACCAAATAGAAGAGCCTAGAATTGGACCAAAGTGCAGATTTGAGTAAAGTACGAGGGCTCCATCCGATTGGATACAGGTTGTGTCCGATCGGATGGTCTTGATCATCATCTCCATCCGAATCGGTTGCGGGTTGCATCCGATCGGATGGAGTTGTCCTGAAGACACAAGGTTGGTCTTTTGATGTTTGGCTTGTATCGTTCTCTTAGCTCTTGGTTCTTTGTCCAAACTTGATCTTTCCTTTGTCTTGGAACTTGGAATCATGAATACTTTGATCTTCATTCTATGAAATGCCTTTTCGGAGTGGATCTTGACATGGGAATCTTCGTACAATCGTAAGTCCTTGTTTCCTTAATCAATCTTTCACTTTTTCTTCCTTTTTCATGTACTTGGCTACATATACTTTACAAACATACTTTGGTGCGATTGAGTAACAAAAGCATATATATATAACCAAATAATATATACAAAAGCACGAATAACGCTACTAAAAACATGCACAATTTGAGCGTTATCAGTCACCCTCGGTAATAATATGCCAAAGATCAATGTCTTTTGATTTCATATACGTTTCGAATCTTGTTTTCCAATATATATAACAATCAGTTTCAAAAAGTGGCGGTCTTTCCATAGATTGCCCTTCTTGATATTTGTTGAAATCCATTGATCGATTCAAGTTTTAAAATACAATTTATTTTAAAATCTTGCCTGACGTGGCTCTGGTACCAATTGTGGAAAACTAGAAGGGGGGTTGAATAGTTTTACCCGTTTTTCGTTAGTTATAATAATTTGTTTGTGAAAAACTTTGATTCAGTTCTTTTGTGAAATCAATCAACACCAATATGAACACTAAGCTAAACTATCTAAAATAAACAATAAATATAAAGAAATGAGATGGAAAGATCAAACCGAGACAATGAGATTTATAGTGGTTCAGTCACAAAGCTCTTCTTCGCCCTACTCCACTCCCCGAGTACCCAACTCGAGAGTTCTAAGCACTATGTCAACAAAGCTCCCTTCAGGCGGAGAAAACCGTACAACGTCGCTTATCCCTATTTCTGACACTAAGCTAAATGTCGAGTACTAATCTTAGCAAGTACCAATCTACCAGGATCCACACGATCCATGCTAAATCACACAATCAACACACTTCACACAATCTACCCGATCTACCCTTGATCCACTTGATCAACACACAAGCACACAAGCTACAATAGATCTCCAAGATCCCAACAAGATCACAATGATCTACACTCACAAACTACACAAAAGAAAATCAACTTGGTGTATGCTAGGATACAACAAGTATGTAACAAATGTTACAAGTGCACTACACTATGACTACAACACCTTGTATCTTCTCGATACTTTGTGTTCTTCTCTTGCACTAATAGAGGAATGAAAGTGATCACTTGGTTGGATGATAGGATCACTCTTTAAACAAAATAAAACTAACTAAATGATCAAAGGAGAGTAAATGTGATAAGAGTTTTAAACTCAGAAAGTTGTGTGTGAAAAAGGATACTCAAAAACTGTGAATTGGACTCGTATTTATAGGCAGAAAAAATTAGCCCGTTATAGTGGGACGGTACCAGTAAATACCATATAGTACCACGGAGTACCACTAAATTTAGTGGTACCGTGCCAGACAAAGACGCTCCATTTTTTGTGTTTAGTGGTGAAAGTTTACTTGGAGAAGTTTGGAGCTGTTTTGGGGGGAAAAATAGCTGTTATAATTTTAAACTTATTTTTCCAATTAAAACATCTCTTTATAATTCAAAAATAATTTGTAAGGTATATTTTTGAATTTTTTTTTTGTCACATTAAAAATGTGAAGTTTGAAACACAAATTCACTTCTTTGATCATTTGTCAAGTTGTAAATTTGTCTGTTCTTACTTAGAGTGATTTTTGTAGAAACGGGACATTTCGACTACAAACTTGTTTACGTTAATTTTGACGTAAAGTTTTTTCACATTTTGTTATAATCAAAACGCGGAGTTATCGAAAGATATAAATAACGTTTTTAGAACATTATTTGCATCAACAAAGATGTTGACCATTTACTGTTTGTTGAGGTTATGAGTTGGGCATCTGTAAAGGAGATCATTGTACCTTTCCCAAGCTTGGTACAATATCTCGTCACCGTCTTGCTTGAAGTTGTGAATCTCTTCAAGTTGTTTTGCCGTCTTTAAAGGAGGGCAATAACATTGAATGAATGCTCTCTTGAGGAGATCCCATGTGTTAACTATTCCTGCGGGCAACCGATCAATCCATCTCTTTGCGGCTCCCGTGAGTGTCATAGGAAACACTCGGAGCATAACTGCTTCGTGAAAAGCTCCAGGAATGTTGAAAAGACTCGCTATATACAAGACATTGTCAATATGCTCATGAGCATCTTTTGTCTTGTTTCCGGAAAAAGGGTATTTTCTCAATTATCGTATGAATTGATTCTTGATCTCGAAGTGAACATCCAATCCAATAACCGGCCTAACCACACCAGGTCCTTGCTCTTCTTGCGTCAATGCGAGGTATTCCTCAAGGGTAAGCGTATCGATGTCAATTTCACCCATGGTACCTGAAACTTAAACGAATAGTGAGATAACAAGAAAATTAAACAAAAATTTAAAACTTAAACAAAATCCTAAAATAGCTCCCCGGCAGCGGCGCCAAAAATTTGATGAAGGATTTCTGACCAGGTTTTAATATCTATAAAGTCTCGTCTAGCTATGGTCTACCTAATGCACTAACGGGCAGTGTACCCGGTCATGTATAGTGTAGTTAATGGTAAAGCCGAGGTCGTCCCAAGACTATGCGTGTGGATCTAATTTAAGTTCTAGTGTCACTGGTTTTAAAGGGGGTTTTATGAGTTGATTCATTAAACTACGAAATGAAAGTAAAAACAAAAGCAATTAAAAGTGGAAGAGATAATAAATAGGGAGAAATGTGCTAACCTAGTTACTAATCTTGTTATGCTATGATTACGTTTTCTAATTACTGTTTTCTATCGCTCCACATGGGGGTTAAAGTCACTAAACTCCACTGGTCAATTTTTCTAGCCTATATTCTATAGCTTCCTATTCCGTAACCTAATGATTACGAGAGTTCGTGGGTTTACCCTATAGAAGAGTCATTAAGTACCGCTACGATCTAAGACTTATTCAACAGAACCCGGCCTTTCGGATCTTAGGTTCCCCCTAACTTCTTAAGCATTTCCGTTTGGAAGGTGATCCTATGATCAATTCTCACACAAGATAGTGATAGTACTATGGTTAATTCTTAACACTATTCGCAACCTGATTCACTAGGGTCCTATGGTCAATTCTCCTAGCTTCCTAGATACTACCCAAAATACCATGCTACCAAAATGAGGGTGTCCCAAAATAAGCAAATAAAGCATACATATAATGCGATAAGGAAACGAGAAAACTACATCATAACAATAACCATTTCATAACTAGGCTAACACCAAAGGTGTTTAGCTGATCATATTAAAACATGCAGAAAATTAAATGTTTAACATCATGAATGAAGACATGGAATAAAATACAAGAATGTAATACGAAATACTAAAACTTATGTAGTGATAAGCGTGAGTTCTCACTTGGAAATGACTTGTATTCTGCTAAAAATCATCCTCCTTGAAGCTTTGAATCGTTCTCTGGTTTTTGTGTGGTGAGAAGATATATAAAAATGTGGAATTAGGGCTTGTATTTATATCCTCGACTAAGTTACGACATAACCTCTAGGGTTAGTTACGCCGTAACCTTTGAATCTAGGACGATCCTATCCTCAATGATGATATTACGGCGTAACCTAAAGATAGGTTACGAACGTAGAACTTCCGTTAACTAATTTATGCCGTAGCCTTGCAATTGGTTACGTCGTAACTTCTTGAACCACGAAATTCTTCTAAGTCTTGGAAATGTATATACGGCGTAACTTATTGACGAGTAACGCCGTAACCTTGGTCAGCGTTGACTTTGGTCTTCTAGTGTTAATCCTAGTTACGGCGAAAGTAGACTATGGATTTACGCCGTAACTCTTGTCTGGTCAGCATACTCTTGTATATTTGCATTAATATCCTTCCAAATCCGCGTCTCTTTGTTCCAATGCTCATAAGTAACCTGAAAATGAAATATAAGCGAATAAGAGTATATATTCAAGTAAAATGATACAAATGATGAGCATATTAGGGGGAAATTGACACTAAAATATCAGGACTATTTGATGTTATCAAAATACGACAAGCTTTCCTATGTAACTTCTTTGAAATTAATCTTAAAAGAGAATGAGGAACTCATATCTAAAGTGCTTGATTTGATGACAAACAAGAATCATGAGTTTGTTGCTTCACGCCAGTTGGAAAATCCAAAATTTTCATATTTCACAAACCAACCAACTTTTTTGGCAAATCAAAAACAAAAAACTCATATTCTTGAGCCAAAACAAAAAGAGGTTTTATCTAATCCTAAAGTAATTGCTCCCGGTATGTATCAAATTGGATCTACTTCTGTTAGAGAACCATATGGTTCAAACGATATGATTCATAACAAGGAATTAGAAATAGCTAGGAAGCAAGCATTACTTTGTAAGGATATGCCTCTAGATGCACCAATGTATTCTTTGACTCCTCCCCCTATAGAAAAGAAACCCAAAGAGTCAAAGAAACAAAAGAATAAGAATCGTAAGAAACAGAAGTTAGCTCAACATGATCAAACGACATAATCTCCTAAAGCATATTTGCTTTTTGATCCATGTGTAGACACTACTTATAGCAAGGAGAGAACATCTAAGAGAAGTGCGTTGAAAACTAGTGCCTCTCATCCTACAGTTGTAGAAAAACCTAGACATTTTAAAGCTTTCAATAAAAAATGCTCTAAGCAAACGGATGACTGTAATGACTTAAATTTGCATGGATTTGTTGCTTCTAATAGCAAGAATTCTTGTTTTAATTTTGTTGCTTATAATTCTATTTCTTCTAATTATGTGCATGCAGATTTGAACTGTGATAATGTTAATGCCAAAACTACAAGGACTGCTTCACCAAATTGAAGAAACCATAAGCATAAAGAAAAATGGGCATGAATCCCAACGGGTAGAATATTTGAGTATCATGAATTATTCCCTAGATCATGCTTTAAGTGGAAACCCACTGAAAGAGTGTTCAAACACGTAGGTTTTAGATGGTAACCTGTTAAGAAGAAATCCAAACCTAGTAGCACTACAATAGAAAAATTCAACCCACTAGGTTTGCAATCTATACTATGTAACTATGTGGAACCACTTTATCAACGGGTTCCAAATTTTCTATTTCTTGCTTTGATGTGCAGCTTGTCCAAGTGTGCCTCTGGTACCTCGATTCGGGGTGCACCCGACATATGACAGGGAACAAGGCACTGCTCAAGAACTTCGTGACTAAATTCTTGGGTATAGTGCGTTTTGGGAATGACCACATTGCTAAAATCACCGGCTATGGGGATCTCATTCATGATAAAGTCACAATTCAAAGAGTTTAATTTGTCAAAGGGCTAGGCCATAATTTGTTTAGTATTGGCCAATTTTGTGACAGCGGTTTAGAGGTGGCATTCAGAAAACATTTGTGTATTGTTCGTACTCTTGAAGGCGTTGATATTCTCAAAGGCTCCAGGGATTCGAATCTATACCAAATTGCACATAAAGAAATTTGTTAGGTCACCATAATTATTGTAACACAAGTATAGATATGACAGAAGTAAGAGATAGGGAGATGATAGTGATCGATTACTTCAAGAATAGAAATGACAAAGGTTTACTAGCATTAATGAAATAACCAACAAGAATACATAAGAGTGTACATGGTTATTTATAGGACAAGAGTGCTAGGGCAACACTCTTGTGTATATTTCTAGAAACTAAGCTAAGGGCCACAGCCCGTGGGCCTTCTACAAGGGCCGGAGCTATTACAGACATTAAGACCATAAAAGTTAAGCAACCTATTACATAATATAATGACCAATATTTGATAATAGTTACACGTGTTCCCAACAATCTCCCCCTAAGGGTTGGTCATCAAAGGTTGCTTGACGTCTTCATTACTTCTTTTGACTTTGAACTTTGTACTTCAAGTGATTCACATTCTTTAGCTTTGATCTTTGACTTACGAACTTTTGCTTCGATCTTTGATGAGAAGTGTCTTTGAACTTTGAATGACATTTTGATGTTGGTATGAGCATGTGGAAATGGAATGCTGTTGATAATAATGGTGGTAATTATGGTCATAGCTAGCTGGAACTCCGGGTCTCCATGAGTACCTGCATGAAAACAGTTAGTAATAAAGTTTCCAGCACTTACAAGTTCGGACTTCGAGATAATTAACAACATAGTGTGAAAACTCTCTCTAATCCTTGCAAAGGTAGTTCCTGAATCGGATACCCTCAGGAGGGCTTACACAGATATACCGAAGTATATCAATGAGTCAGGTGAGCCACTGAAGTATAACGAAATATCACTTCACGACTGTAGATCATTTGAAACCACCGCGAACACTAAGCATAACCCATAAGGGATTACCGAAGTGACCTGCTGTCAGGGCTGTTTAATGTTGGCCCTGGCAGGGATTTCCATTCAATCACTGAGAATTACATTTGTAAATTCTCTCATAAATGTTCATGACAGATTGCTAGGATCTGCGTAGGACTCTTAATTTTACAACTTGTATTCTTAATGTTGAATAACAAGTGTAGAAAAGTTTAACTGTTGCTAAGAGATCTTTTGATGAATCTCATGGATCTAGACTCGATTAGTGCATTTTGATTTTAGTAGTCGGAGACTGGAGCGGTGTCTCCTGTTTCAATATCAACACAACTCGGAATGAGAGGTCGATAGATTATGCAGGGTTCCTCGTGAGAAATAAAACTAGTCCTTCTGAGCGAACTTGAGTGGCTAGAAGGTTAAGTGCAGTGCGTCACTGGGTCCATGACGTCTTGTCTTCAATACCGGTGTCATCTTAGTGACACACAGTAGCATATGAATTGAACCCGGTTTCTGCCCTAAGTTGAACTTTTGGAGGGCTATTTCTTTTTACCCTTTTCTTTACTTTTCTTTTTAATTCTTCAACTCCTTCTTTCTCCTTTCATTTCATTTCTCCTTTTTTCAATCATACCTAAGGACTTCTAGTACTAAACTATTGGTATTTTCCTTGGGTAGATCCCTCCGGCTCTGGCGGATCATTGGACATAAACCTAACAATCACCTTATTACTCCATGATTATCCTAGGTTTTTCCGATCATGTTGCCATAAAACCTTAGTAAAAACACATTTTGTTAACACTTTGAGAGTTTTGCATATTTCAGAAATACTTTCCCTTCATCTGTGCTCATGGGTTTTTAAGTTAAATTTGCACATGTTGGATGGAGTTCGCACTTTTGAATTGATTGAATTTCAGTGAACATGACTGATTCGAGACACACTTACATCACTAGTTAGACTAGCTTGAAGTTATTACCCGTCCTGGTCATATTCAAGGAAAATCTGTCGAAACGGTACACTCTACTTAGACAAGTCCTATTCGAGATACACTTACATCACTAGTTAGACTAGCTTGAAGTTATTACACGTCCAGGAAAAGTTCTTTCAATTACTGACATTTGAGTTTCGTCAATTCCTTGGTGATAACTGAGTCGAGCTCACATGAGATTCCACACATATTTTAATTACATTATTTATTCTCCCCCTCAAAAATAGCATATTGATGTTGTTTTTTTGAAGAAACATAGATTAAAATAGGCTTTTTGAGGTTTGTGGAAAGAATTTCAACAAGAACGTTTCAATTTGGAACAAAGATATTTCAATTACTCCCCCTCAACAAGTGAAATAACTTTTTGAGGTTTTAATTTCGAGAGGGAATACTTGTTCTTTTGAGCAGAATTATGAAAAACTTAAAATTAGAATAATTCTACTCAAAATTAAGAAGCTTTAGCGCCTTATATTAGGATTGAGGCACTAAAGCGTACCTCAGGGTCCTTTCTTTACAAAAAATGGGTTGTGCACTGTTACTTGTGCACAAGCCACAATGTTTTACAAGTAAAAATCATCAAGACGTGTTTCTAGGTATGATTAGGTTATAGAAACATGTTAAGAACTTGACTAGGAACAAAACCCACCAAAGAATTTAAACAAAAAACACACAGAATCATAAGCCCCCAATTCGACTAAACCCTAAATCCAGAATTGATTATTGTCACGAATCAAACAATTGGAGTGATAAAACATCAAAAACCCTTTCTTAGATTAGTCTAAAGATTAAGAAAACACATACGGATTTGCGATTTAACACTTGGATTAGACGAATGATTGTGGTTCGTTGATATTGGTGGTTGATGGGTAGTAAATGTATTGCAGTAGCAGTAAATTCTTCCCATTTTTATTTTTGTTAAAAAAAATTGCTCTTTCACGTTTTGACACCTTTAGCCCCTTAACAGCATAAGTTAGCAATCTAGGCCCCTTACTCACAAAATGTTAACAAGACTTAACATTATTTTGACAAGAACAATTTTAATACACCCCCTTGACTTAGGAATATGAGAAATATTTTAAAATCAAGGAGGGTATCACGAGGATAATTTTACCAACACATATTAAAACAACATCTTTTTGATATTATGCAAGTACAAAATTTTTAAATTTCAAACTCCCCCTCAACACTTGTTCGGGAAAAATGGTTAATTTGTTTAAACGGAACATAGTGTTGATGGAAATTTTGTACTCACATTTTTTTGGGCATATAACCGCAAGATGTGACTACGGCGTTAATTCATTATTATTTATTTGAGGTTGAAGTGGAATTTCATGGGTGCGTGTACTTAGTATCTGAAGATACCGGGGTTGGTTGGATGCATGATTCTTCGAGATCCTTGTTCGAGCTTTTATCCATATGAATGACAGAGACTTGAGTTGTCTAGTTATACCTAATGTAAAGAGTTGCGTTGTTATGCTCAAGGTGTATAGCTATCACTTTAAAGGAGTTACGTTGTAGTGCTCAAGTGTCACAAAAAGCTGTGGATAATTTGAGAGAAGTTCATATACAGTTAAGGATGGTTGGATGGGTATATGATTCTACCTTTATTGAAATTCTCAGTATTGGTTCTTAGTCAGACAATAATGCAAGTTTAAGTCACAAGTTTGGGTTATTTTACTTCAGTCTCAAGTTTGTCATATTTGGTTTCTCCATTAGTAGTCACTACAAAGAGCCATCATAATGATAATGGGGTCGGTGAAGAGTTAGCTGAGAGGAGTATAAAAGAGTAGAGATGTTATCAGCAGTTGATTCTCATGGGATAATTTTTAAGCTTAACAGAGATTTATGGTACTTCACACTTGTTCGATTAATTGGACATATGGGGTTACGTTGCTTCCGACTTCGCGAAGACATCGTGGGGGAAGAGAGTGGATGTTCTTTGTACTTTTTTCGACTTCTTTGCGAAAACACTCTTTCTTCATGAGTATCTGCAATCAGGGGGAAGAAATGTGCACATCGGGGACGCATAACAGGTTCACATCATCGAGCTTACAATTTTATGACTACCGGAGAGACGTCCGCAGAGATGATCAGTGGTTCAGTTTTGTGATTTTGGTGTAATCATTTCAACTTTCGCGGGTTGTGAAGTGTGAAGTAGCCTACATATGTGAGAAAATCTTGCTGATTTCTTGCATGTTACCCCCGAACGGAGTTTCCGCACTGAGTATAATTATGATTAAGTGACTAGTCAGATTTGCTTGGTGTGGTTTATGGTGTTATCTACAAATTCCGCTACGTACTTAAAACTTCAAAAGTTAGAAAACATGTTAACTACATCAATGTTTCGAATTTGCTGAAGACGGTTCTCAGTTTGGGGGGAAGCTGATTCAGAACTTTGCCAAAAGGAAGTGTACGAAGAAGCTACTAAAGACAAGCAGCATGAATTAGGGGGAAGTTAATTCAGTTCATGCATATTACATCATTTGCCTACAAATGAAGAAAAGTTCTCAAGCCGAGGTACAAGATGAAGACAAAGAGTGTCAACTGCAGTCATCCTAAACATTTGAAGAGCTTATGAAGACTTTATTTCACTTATATTTGTACTTGAAGGAAATGTTGTAAGTAATCCCTTATGTCGCTCCATTGGGGGAAGATTGTTGGGAATGCTCCTAACACGTTAATGGAACGACATTTACGGGATTACATTAGCTATCTAGTTAAGCCGAAACACATGGACTAGATATGTAATATTGTGATAGTTGAACATGTGTAAGGCTATATATACCCCTCCATACTTCCATGGAGGGGTGAGACTCAGTGTGTAATTTTGTAAAACCCTAAAAATCTGAAACATGTAAAATGACCAAATTGCCCCTACAATCTTAAAATTTATTAATAAGCACATAAAGCACCAAAGTAACCCCAAACCATTGGAAACGATCAAGATATGAAGTAAATTAATTTTTACTATTACATTTTAATATTTTGTAAAGTACAAAAATTATGAAACACACAAAAATTTGTCATGTGGGCCGAATAATTCATTTAAATTACTTATGTTATAATTATTATTATTTAAAAGCAAAATAATTATAAGTAACTTAAGAAATAAATTTCAAAATTGGAAACCATGATTTGGTCTCACCTTGGACCGAGTGTACAACCCATCCCCCCCCCCCAAATCCGGCCATCACTCCCCTATTTAGCTAACTTACCATTTTCTATTTTAAAACCCTAACCGAATCACCCAAATCACACACTAAAATTCATATCTCTTCAATCCGATTTTTTGGAGGTTATCTAGTATTTTTCTGGTGTTTATCTTCATCCAAGGAGGCTAGGAAAAATAAGGTTGGGCTTGTGGAGTCGTTCATTTGGTCGCTAGGAATTTTATTTGGTCGATATTGCATCCGAGAGGAACAAAATTCCCTTGACTCATCTACACATTCAAATCTGCATTTGGTATTTTTCCTATACTCCTTACATTACATATGACTCATATAAAATACCTAATTCGAATCATGCAAGCTAAAATGGGTCGTATGAATTATAAATGTTTATGATGGGCATAATATCTAAAATATACCATACGAAGTTTCTGGGCTATTTTATTAATTTTTATGAGTTCCTTGATCATTATATAGGTCTGGAAAAATAGTGTTTCGAATTGTTGAAGCTTGTATTGATCGTTGTGAAATTAAAGTGTTAAAACGTGTGTAATTTCTAATATATGCTAATCGAATTTTCTGGGCATGAGAAGTATTTTATCTAAGCTCTATATAATTCATATGTTCTGGGAAAAATGATGGTTCAATTTATAGATGTCCAAATATGTTGTGGGTTAATTTTATTCGTAATCGGATTTTGATTTTCGAAGGAAAAGAAATAAAACCCTAGGGTTTTGATCTTGTTCTAGGGTTTTGAATCAAGATTTATGTTAATAAATTATGAACTAATGAAGTGGTAATGAGTGGTAAATGATTGAAGAAGCTCGGGTTAAGGTTTAAGTCGATTTAGGGTTTAACGATTTGGTTTTTAAAAATAAAGGGGGTTGTTTTGTCAATTCTGAAACTTAAGGGTTATTTTTATAATGTAATTAGATCAGTACCGAAGTGTAAAAAATATAACATGAGGGTGCTATATGTAAAATTTGCAAGAAAAGGTTTATTTGGTAAATATGTTAATCGAATTGTAATTAATTAAAATGGAGGGACTAAAAGTGTAAATTCTGGAAACTCATGGGTGATTCATATAAATATTGGTTTTAAGGGTGTAATGTGTAATTTTGGATATTTAAAGGCTTAATGTGTAATTATAATTAAATATATGATTCGAATTGTATTTTTGGAAACTAGAGGGACTAGTTTTGTAAATTATGAAAATTGAGGGGCTGTCGTACCACATATTAATTTAAGGGTATATTCTGTAATTTTGTAAAATGAAGGGCTTGATGTGTAAATATAAATATATTAAGGGTTAAAATGTGATTTATGTAATTATAGGGTTTGTTTTGTAAATAAATTAACTAAAGGGGTGTAAATGGTAAATTGCTAAACAAAAAGGGTTAAAAGTGTATTTCTGAATAACTTATGTATTTAAATGAGTAACTTGAGATATTTTCATCTAAACCTTTAACTTTGGTGTATTTACAATTAAAACCCTAAAATATGGAAACTCATTATTATTACCCTAAACTATTATAACTTGTTAAAATATACCCTATTTCCATAATGAGGCTTAAATATGACTTAACCTAAATGGTAATACTTTAATCTTTCTAAATATGGAAAGTTACTATCTTTGGAAAGTTACTAAATATGGAGAGCTACCTAAAAAGGAAAGTTACTAAAAATGGAAAGCCGACTAAAATAAGTAATCTGAATTAAATAAGCTTTTAATAAGGCGATCATGTATTCGTGTAGATTCGCTGACGATGGAGATGTTTCCGATCCTTATATTTCTAGATATGTTTGCACGTGCGGTATAAGGTACAGATATTCTGACCTTTCTTATAAGGTTTCTCATGATCTCTTTCATTTTCTGATCCGTTAGTTTCTGAACTGATGCCATTGCTACGATTCCCTTTGCTTGAACCTTCTCTGTTGATCCCATTTGATATGACCTCTGTTATGAACGTATGTTATGAAAACCTTTTTAATTATACCATGGAAATGTTTTGAGAAAAACCATTTTAAAAAGGTGTTTATAAATGATGCGAAACTACTTTTATATAAAATGTTACTAACTTTTATGAAAACTATATTTTGAAGACTATCTTTATAAAAACCGTTTTGAAATATTATTTTTATGAAAACCACTTTAAAGGATCGTTTTATGAAAATCATGAATAAAGGATTGGTTAGAATGGACTTTTGATAGAAACTTTTGAAATGAACTTTTGATCTGAACCTTGACTTGATTATTGAATATGAACCATGACCTGACAAACTCTGATTTGGACCTTTGATACTACTTCTGAGATATTTGATAGGAACCATCTGTTATGAATAAATTGATATGAACCTTTTTACTATGACACTCTGATTTGATATGATATCTGACTCTTAGTTTGATACCCGAGCCAAAATCTGTGACCCTAGCCATGAAGGTAACATGGCCATGTCATTGATGCACCAATGGCATGACTCTAGTGTGGTTGAGTGATGTTCCACACCGTCCCCTTATCTGTTATCTGATATGCGCATTATATTATTTGGCCACTATTTTATCTGTGGGGGCGTTTAGATGCATCCTAGATCTGATCTGTTTAGTGGATTTAACATGATTTGATATGATTTGTCTGGTGACTGGTGCTTGTGTGCAATACACGCCTTTCACATATATCTGGGAGCTAGCTACTCCATTTGAAAAATGAGGACACCCCTCATATTATCTGATTATCTGAGAGGTCTCCCCTCTATATGATTTGAAGATTATGGTTACTATATGATATGATTTATTTCTGGGCTCGTGGTGGATTACTATCCCTTTTCTCTTTCCTTTATACTTATTCTTTGACTTACCCCTTGAACCATATTACATCTGTTTGACCTTTGTATCTATTATTCAGTACTATTCTCTATTACTGTTTGTTATCGTTATATCTGTTCACTGAGCTCTCGTAGCTCAGCCGCATTTCTTTTCCTGCAGCAGGTTTTAGTAGGAAGCTGGGAATGAGTGGAGAGTACCTTTTGGACTTAGAAGACTTAATACCTTTGGACTAGAAGTTATTGTTACTTCGGAATTAGTATTTATTGGAAGTTTATATGTAACTTTGTAGTATCTGTATTTCATTTGTAACCTTTGAGAATACTTGTATTACTATAGATGTATGCTTTGTTTTGATCTGATGTGAAACCATTATTGTGATATCTTTACCCTTGTCGGGTTGGGGTGTTACAATTTATGGTATCAGAGAGACAGGCTGCGACTCTTAATACATTTACCCTTGACCTGTAAAGTCTGGACCACTAAGTTTCCACTGTAAGCGCTCATAAGATAACCTCTAAGATTTGCTTTAGAATTTCCCTATAGGAACTTAAGTTTTGACCAGTGAGGAATGGGTAGGCTATAAGGCTTTTGTTTAAATATCATTGCTTCCGCAGCACTCTGATTTATGCCCTGTTTGTTGAGATCACTTTTGGAGATTGAAAGCTCACACTTTGCACCACCTAAGACTCCGACTCTGACCTCTGATTCTTTTGTTAATCATCTTGATGCCTTTTCGGGTATTCTGAGAATCTCCATGACGATGACCTACTGGATACATCCTGTTATTTGCTTTTGATAATCTATAAATCTTCTGACCCTATCTGAGTTCGTCTTAAACATCTCTGTTCCCATGAGAAGTCTGGTGCTGTTTTGACCACGAGTATAAGAGTGGTTTTTTTCCCTCACTTCTGAACGATAAGACTTGCGTTGTCGATCTATTTTCATTGAATAGTTAACTTTGATTTTTATTCTGATAAAGGATAGGTTGATTGATCATTGACGACTACCCTCCTATGTTCCACCTTCGGTGTTTGAAACCATTTGAACTCCCTACCATGATTTCCGATTGTTAAACTTTTTCTATTACTACCTAATTTTGTTCTTCACTTCCGACCTGTTTGATAAGCAGTTTGATACTCCTCTGACCGTCCCGAAGGTCATTTAACCCTAATGTGTTTGACATATTTTATAAATTCATTACCCGTGCTGGATGAAAATGTATCACCTGATAGTACTCTGTCCTTGCAAAGTCCATTACTACTCCTATGAGAACTCTGGCGATTATTAGCCATGGATATGACGATAATTTTGTCTCGATGTGAAATGGTTAACTGAGCATGATGATACTGATAACTGATATTCGATATGCCTCACTCTTGACAGTTATACGATGTTTGTATTTCCGATGACTCACAACCTACCTGCAGCTTATGCTAAATATCTAGTCAAGACTCCAACACCTTGAACTGTTCACTCATCTGCCTCGACACTTTGATGAACCATTTATTTGACCTGGATATATGAACTATCCGTCTGGCTTGGCGACTGTAATTATCCTACGAATCCGTTTACTTTGATATATTCGATTTTGGTATCTCTAGGTTATGGATTGGCTGGCTCTCCATAAAGCTGCCAGAGATTACCATATCTCATATGTGACTGCAGAAATCTATTTGCATCCTACTTTTGTTATGATAACCTTTAACCGCTCAAATCTGTTGAGCTTAATGCCGCTATGGAAACCTTTACCTCGATCTCATTTGATTGTCAATTGTCTACTGACATCTATTAGTGTAATACCTAAAATTCTATAACATGTAAAATGACCAAATTGCCCCTGAGAATTTAAAATCTAAATAAAACATATGTAAAGCACAAAATAAATTCCAAACTTCTAACAATGAACAAGTTATGATCCCAAATAATTTTAACAACTTCATTTAACATTTATACAAGCCAAGAAAATTACTAAAATGCCCTTGGGCGCCTAATGTTATTTAAATTCAAATTCATGATTTAAATAAAAGTAATTTAAAGGAGAGTTAAGGGAAATTAAGTAGAAATTAAAGCCATTAAATTACTATCATGAAATCCCGAAATTATGGCCCATTTACCCTCCCCCATTGACCGGTCCTCCTTTTTAAAAATCAATCCACACAATTTTAGCTTAGAAACCTAATTGCCGATTAAGAAGAAAACACACAAACATTTTCTCTAGCCTCCATTCGATCACCACAAATTCCTAAACTATTTTTTTGAGTTCGAGTACCATCCTAAGGAGCCTAGAAAAATACTACCTCGAATTGTAGTGGCCGGTTTCAAGAGGTGTCGAGTTTTCTTGTTTAATTTCAATCCGAAAGGTAAAAATTCGTTGTAACTCATTCGATCATTGTAAAACTCGTTTCTTATTTTTATTGTATTCCTCACATCATATGTGACCTGTGAAAATTTGTTCCAAGATTTTTAGACCGTTCGTGGAGCCGTGGAGAATTTCTTGTGTTGATCGCGACATACCGAGAGGATAAAATTAGTTTCATTCCATCCGATCATTCAATCTCTATTCTGGTATTTTTCTATGAACCTAATAATCATATAGAACATGTATAAAATACTAAACACGAACCATGCACGTTAGATTAGGCGTTTGGAAATTAACGAGTTATAAAACCCTAAATATACAATCGGATTTAAAATACATGGTGCGATCTTTATAAGTTACATGGATAATTTTCATGACTTCCATATGAATCATAGAACCTCAGAAAAATATGTTCTTGAGTTGTTATAGCTTAAAAACGCGTTTTGAGAATTGTGTTATTAATCGGATTTTGCGTAAATAAGGAAATAAGGATAAAAATGTGTAGCGATCGATTAGGGTTTTAAAATCATGAATTAGGGTTTACTTTGGAGCATAAATGGACATGTAATGATGGCATAATTATTGGTTTGGATTAGGGTTTGATTTCGATTTAAAATAGGTTATACGATTTGTTTTAAAAACTATAGGGGTCGAATTGTACTTTTATAAAACTTGTGGATTACTTTTGAAACTTTATAAACCTTGTAGGAGTCGTATGAAAATTATTGGAAGGACCTTTTGTGTAAATTAAATGTCTAAGGGTTTATTTTGAATTATATATAAATTATAGTCGATTTGTAAATAATTAAACTAGAGGGACTAAACTTGTAATTTTGGGAAACTTATGGTCCATTCGTGTAATAAATCCTATTTAAAGTGTTTTGGGTCATTTTGATAAATTAAGGGGCTAATATGTAATTATTGTTAATATAAGATGGAAATGATAAAGTAAAGGACTAAATATGTAATTATTATAACTTGAGGGGCTTAAATTGTAAAACTTATATTTTGGAGGTTCCAAGTCATACCACATTATAAAATAAGGATACCATGTGTAATTTGTAAAACTAAGGGACTGAAAATGTTAATATGAATACCTTAAGGACTAAAATGTAACTTTACTAAGTTAAGGGACTAAACATGTAAATTATGAAACCTCAGGGGTGTAAAGTGTAAATTTGGATAATACTAATCTTAACATTAACCTAATTGATAATTATGGAAACCTTACTAAATATAGAAACTTACTAAATAAGGAAACTTTCTAAAAATGGAAACCTGCTAAAAATGGAAAGTTACTTAATATGGAAATGGGATCTTTAGTAATCATGTCTTTACTCCTCTAGGTGTGAAGAGGGAGTAGTCCTGTGCACTTGTCATCTTATTCAGTGTGATCCTTGTCAAGCAATAAGGTACAGATATTCTGCTTCTTTATTAAGAGGCCTTCGTTCTCTGATTATGACTCATGTTAGGGTTCCCTATACCATTGCTATGTTTCCCTTCATTCATGAACTTCGATTATTGAACCATCATGATATTGAACCTGTTATGATTATGAACCTTTCACTCATGAACCTCTGCTTATGAACCTTTACTTATGAACCATGCTTATGAACCATGATTATGAACCACGATTATGAACTTATGAAACATGATATTGACCTATGCAAGTAAACTTAAAACATGATTCATGATACTTGACCTTTACCCTCAGTTTGATACTACGAGCCACTCACTAGGCATGAGGGTTTCATGTCCATGTCAGTCGATGCACCGATGGCATGACTCTAGGGCAGGAGAGTGATGACCTGTCCCGTCCCTGCATGTTATGTTTACGTAGAGGCAGATTATGGCCACCTGGGGCGTATGGATGCATCCTAGATTTGTTCATGTATATGTTATGTTATGTTATGTTATTCATGGTGACTGATGGTGTGTGCGATACACGTCTTTCACACTCCGGGAGCTAGCTACTCCACCCATGATGAGGACACCCCTCATATTTACAGGATACTAAGAGGTCTCCCCTCTACATGTTTATGGCTATGATTATGTTTATGATTTCATGTTATGGGCTCGTAGTGGATTACTGACCTTTTCTTTACCATACACCTTTGTCCTTTCCATTATGATACCATGTATTCTTACCATGTACTCATGCTTCCATTCTCATTTACTCATGTATTATTCTTTATGCTACTGCTTGTTACGTTATATCTGTTCACTGAGCTCTAGTAGCTCAGCCGCGTTTTCTTTTCCCGCGGCAGGTAATTAAGCTAGGAGCTGGGCATGGCTTGGGTTGAGTGCACTTGAGTGAAGCTTGTTCTTATGGCTTATCTACCATTTGTTATCTTTAGACTTTATGTTGCCATTGTTTGGGCATTGAACTTATGTACTTCTTTTATTTCCTTTCATTTGGTTATAAGTCATGTTGACTTATTATTGGATTATGTATTTGACTTCCGCTATTTTGGTTTATGGATGCTATGTTGTTCTGATATGAAACCATATATTTGTGATATCTTTACCCTTGACGGGTCGGGGTGTTACAATTTATGGTATCAAAGCCAGGTTTCCGAAACCCGTTGGCTTAGGCCTTTGACCTGTGAGGATTGGGTAGACATTAGGTTTTCCTTTCGCGTACTCTTTTTCCTTATTCTGCTCTGTCATATTTTGTTTCACCTTACTAATCGTCTTCGTAATTCTATAGATGGTTAACACTCGTCACCAGGAATATAACAGTGGAGGAGATGCTGAAATTCCCAATTTGGAGGCTATGGTGGCTAATGCTGTAGCAAGTCTGCTACCGGGCCTTAACACTGAGGCGGTGATCAACCGGCTTATCGGTGGTGGAGCTGGTCCATCTGGGGGTGCTGGCAGTTCTTCTGGTGGTGGGGGCCGACCCACTACCATTAATGGATGGCTGGAGAGTTTTAATAAACTTAAGCCGTTATCTTTCACTTCTGCTGCTACTCCTCATGCAGCAGAAGACTGGATCACCCACATGGAGAAACTGTTCGAGGTGTTAGGTTGTGAGGACGAGTTCAAGACTCGTCTGGCTGTGTTCAAGTTAGAGGGTGATGCGCTCAACTGGTGGAAAGCGCACAAAGAAGCTAAGGGTGGTGATGCATATGTTCTTGGTTGTTCATGGGCTGATTTCCGTACCACGTTCTATAATCGGTACTTCCCTATTTCCGAGCAGCAGAGATTCATTAGGGAGTACAACACTATCTCTCAGCTTGATTCTGAGAATGCTGGGCAATATCTGGAGCGGTTTCAGAGATTAGTCAGTTTTGTGGGTCCGCTTGCTGGGGATGCTAAGCAGCAGGCTAGGAAATTCAAATGGGGACTCAAGAGGTTAGTAACCTATTTAAGTTGATGGTTGGTACCAATAGACATTAATACATTTTTCTTTTGCTATTGTATTAGGTGGGTACTAGACCGCATACTTAATGATGAGTTTCGAGACCCGGCAGAATGTTGCGACGCAGCTCGCAATATCGAGATATTTCATCAGGGATCTGGGTATAAGAGGAACAGAGATGGGGATAGGATTCAGACTCAGGGTCAGAGCAGGGATTTTAAGGGCCGGAAATGACAGGAGTTAGGATTCTCGTGGTCAGGGGGATCGACGATACGACCATCAGGGTCAGGCTGGCAGGAACTATGATCAGAAGAGGTCGGATACTAGAGGGCAGGATTCCAGGTTCACTCCTAGGCAGGGAGATGATCGCTCGGGACGCAACACCAGTCAGAAATAGTGGAGAGACCAGACTGCTAAGGGTAATCAGCAGAGCAGGGCTCCGGGTTCTAGTTCTCAGGGAGGTGCATCTGGGGGTTCATATTCTTATCCTATTTGTACTACGTGTGGCAAGCGCCACAATGGGCCAGTCGTCGGGCTTCTGGGACTTGTTTTAGATGTGGTTCGACAGAGCATCGTGTGAAAGATTGTCCCAAGCAAAACCCGGAGAAAACCGGGAATTACCTACCTCCCCCTCCACCCAACACTGGCCGTGTATATTCGATGACTCGGGATCAGGCGGCACAGTCTTCAGGTACGATTACGGGCGTTTTATATATTGGTGATCATGCTATTTTCACACTTTTTGATACTGGAGCTACACACTCGATTATATCTTTAAATCTGGTTAAGAAACTTAAAATATTACCAACACCACTAAGTAATCAAGTATCCCTCTCCACTCCCATGAAACTCAGTACTCTTATTGATCATGAATATGTAAATTGTCCTATACGATTCGATGACCGGATTCGTTCGGCAAATCTGCTCCCTTTGGACATGGTTGATTTCGACGTTATTCTGGGCATGGATTGGTTATCTTTTCATAGAGCCACCATTGACTGTCATGCTCGAAAAGTAATTTTTGGTGATTTAACTCAGCCTGAATTTGTTTTTCATGAAACACGCTCTCTAACATCTATGAAAATTATTTCTGCTTTGAAAGCGAGGACTCTAATATCTCATGGTTGCCAAGGTTATTTGGCCTTTGTTAAAGATTCTTCTGTAGAGAGTCCTGATATTAATACTGTTCATGTTGTTCGGGAATTTTCTGATGTTTTCCCTGAAAAACTTCCTGGTCTTGCTCCGGCCAGAGAGGTTGAATTTAGTATCGATCTGATTCCCGGCGCTGAGCCTATCTCTAAAGCTCTGTACCGGATGGCACCCGTGGAACTTAAGGAGTTAAAGGAACAGCTAGAAGAGCTATTGGACTGTGGATTTATTCGTCCGAGTGTGTCACCATGGGGTGCTCCTGTACTTTTTGTAAAGAAGAAAGATGGGTCTATGCGGTTGTGTATCGATTACCGGGAGTTAAACCGTATAACTATTCGGAACCGTTATCCGCTACCTCGCATCGATGATTTATTCGATCAGTTGCAGGGTGCTAAAGTATTCTCCAAAATTGACTTGCGATCTGGTTATCACCAGTTGCGGGTTAAAGAGCAGGACATTTCTAAGACTGCTTTCCGTACCCGGTATGGGCATTATGAGTTTTTAGTTATGCCTTTTGGGTTAACAAATGCTCCTGCAGTATTTATGGACTTAATGAACCGAGTTTTCCATGAATTTCTTGATAAATTCGTCATCGTTTTCATTGATGATATTCTGGTATATTCTAAATCGGCGGAAGAGCACGAGCAGCATTTGCGTACTGTTTTGGGTATTCTGAGGCAACAAAAATTATACGCTAAATTTTCCAAGTGTGAATTCTGGTTGGACCGAGTTGCTTTCCTTGGTCACGTCGTGTCTGCAGATGGGATTACCATGGATCCAGCTAAGGTTGAGGCTATCACAAAATGGCCAAGACCTACCACGGTAACCGAAGTCAGGAGTTTTCTGGGTTTAGCTGGCTACTATCGACGTTTTGTCGAGGGGTTTTCGAAGTTGGCTTTACCGTTGACTCAGTTGATGAGAAAAGGTGAAAAGTTTGTGTGGACGGATGAACGTGAGCAGAGCTTTGAGGAGTTGAAACGACGACTAGTGTCTGCACCTATTTTAACCTTACCGTCGGGTTCGGGAGGATTCCAGATTTATAGTGACGCTTCCAAGAAGGGTTTAGGTTGTGTTCTCATGCAGAACGGGAAAGTAATTGCCTATGCTTCAAGGCAGTTAAAACCCTATGAGGAAAATTATCCGACCCATGATCTAGAGTTGGCAGCTGTGGTATTTGCGTTGAAAATATGGAGACATTACTTATACGGTGAATCATGTGATATCTTCACGGATCATAAGAGTCTCAAATACATATTTACCCAGAAAGAGCTCAACATGAGGCAGAGGAGATGGTTGGAGCTTCTGAAAGATTACGACACTAATATCCAGTATCATCCCGGCAAGGCGAATGTTGTTGCCGATGCACTCAGCAGGAAATCGGGTATGATTGCTAGTATGAATATCGAACCTCGTATTCTTCAGGACTTAGAGCGGTTAGAGGTTGAGCTATGTGTAAAGGGCGTTAGTGGTTATTGGGCAAGTTTGAAGGGGGAATCAAACTTGATGCTGCGGATTAAGGAAGCCCAGAAGGACGATGGTGAACTCTGGGCTGTTGTGCAGAATGTCGAGGAAGGTAAGCAGTCTGAGTTTCGGGTCGACGATAATGGTATTGTATGGTATGGGGATCGATTATGTGTTCCTGATGATTCTGATCTACGTGAGGCCTTGTTGACTGAGGCTCATAGTTCTCCTTTTTCTATCCATCCTGGTTCTACCAAGATGTATCGGGATCTAAAGCAACATTTCTGGTGGAACGGCATGAAGCAGGATGTGGCATCCTTTGTAGCTAGATGTATGACCTGTCAGCAGGTCAAGATTGAACACCAGAGAGCTAGTGGGTTATTGCAGCCTTTGGAGATTCCAGTTTGGAAGTGGGATGAAATATCTATGGATTTTGTTTGTGGGTTACCGTTCACTCGTAGGAAACATGATGCGATTTGGGTGGTCGTTGATCGGCTAACTAAATCCGCTCATTTCTTACCCATCCGTATGAGCTACAGTGTTAGTAAGTTGTCAGAGATTTTCACGCAGGAGATTGTTAGATTGCATGGCACTCCTTCTTCTATCGTTTCTGATCGTGATCCTCGTTTTACTTCGCGCTTCTGGAAGGGATTGCATAAAGTTTGGGGTGTTCGTCTTAAATTCAGTACCGCTTTTCATCCCCAAACTGATGGTCAGTCGGAGAGGACCATCCAGACATTAGAGGATATGTTACGGGCGTGTGCGTTGGAATGGACGGGTAGTTGGGACGATTATCTGTGTTTGGTAGAGTTCGCTTATAATAACAGTTGGCACGCGAGCATCGATATGGCACCTTTTGAGATGTTATATGGGCGAAAGTGCAGAGCACCGGTATGTTGGAATGAAGTAGGGGAACGTATTCTTGAAGGACCTGAGATGATTGAGGTCACAAATGAAAAGGTTGCTACGGCTAAGGAGAAATTGAAAGAGGCACGAGCGCGTCAAAAGAGTTATGCGGATAAGCACCGTCGGGATCTAGAGTTTAATGTCGGCGACCGGGTATTTCTTAAAGTATCTCCGTTCCGAGGCGTCAAACGTTTTGGTATTAAGGGCAAGCTCAGCCCTCGGTTTATTGGACCCTTTGAAATTCTGGAGCGTATTGGAGAAGTCTCGTATCGTCTAGCTTTGCCACCTCAGTTGGCTCATGTCCATAATGTATTTCATATATCTCTTTTGAGGGGATACAACTATCATCCTCTACATGTGGCTTCTTATCCGTTTGATCAAATCCGTCCTGATATGACCTTATCTGAAGAACCGGAAGCGGTTTTAGAGCGTCAGGAACGCGTTATGAGAAATAAAGTCATTCCTTTTGTAAAGATTCTTTGGCGGAATCACCCAGCACGCGAGGCAACCTGGGAGACCGAAGAGTCAATACGAGCGAGTTATCCTCATTTCATGTTTTGATCTGGTATGTTCAGTTTCGTTTCTGTCATGTTTCCTTTCTCATGTCCTTGCAAATTTCGAGGACGAAATTTTTCTTTTAGTGGGGAAGAAGTTGTAATACCTAAAATTCTATAACATGTAAAATGACCAAATTGCCCCTGACAATTTAAAATCTAAATAACACATATGTAAAGCACAAAATAAATTCCAAACTTCTAACAATGAACAAGTTATGATCCCAAATAATTTTAATCAACTTCATTTAACATTTATACAAGCCAAGAAAATTACTAAAATGCCCTTGGGCGCCTAATGTTATTTAAATTCAAATTCATGATTTAAATAAAAGTAATTTAAAGGAGAGTTAAAGGAAATTAAGTTGAAATTAAAGCCATTAAATTACTATCATGAAATCCCAAATTATGGCCCATTTACCCTCCCCCATTGACCGGTACTCCTTTTTAAAAATCAATCCACACAATTTTAGCTTAGAAACCTAATTGCCGATTAAGAAGAAAACACACAAACATTTTCTCTAGCCTCCATTCGATCACCACAAATTCCTAAACTATTTTTCTGAGTTCGAGTACCATCCTAAGGAGCCTAGAAAAATACTACCTCGAATTGTAGTGGCCGGTTTCAAGAGGTGTCGAGTTTTCTTGTTTAATTTCAATCCGAAAGGTAAAAATTCGTTGTAACTCATTCGATCATTGTAAAACTCGTTTCTTATTTTTATTGTATTCCTCACATCATATGTGACCTGTGAAAATTGGTTCCAAGATTTTTAGACCGTTCGTGGAGCCGTGGAGAATTTCTTGTGTTGATCGCGACATACCGAGAGGATAAAATTAGTTTCATTCCATCCGATCATTCAATCTCTATTCTGGTATTTTTCTATGAACCTAATAATCATATAGAACATGTATAAAATACTAAACACGAACCATGCATGTTAGATTAGGCATTTGGAAATTAACGAGTTATAAAACCCTAAATATACAATCGGATTTAAAATACATGGTGCGATCTTTATAAGTTACATGGATAATTTTCATGACTTCCATATGAATCATAGAACCTCAGAAAAATATGTTCTTGAGTTGTTATTGCTTAAAAACGCGTTTTGAGAATTGTGTTATTAATCGGATTTTGCGTAAATAAGGAAATAAGGATAAAAATGTGTAGCGATCGATTAGGGTTTTAAAATCATGAATTAGGGTTTACTTTGGAGCATAAATGGACATGTAATGATGGCATAATTATTGGTTTGGATTAGGGTTTGATTTCGATTTAAAATAGGTTATACGATTTGTTTTAAAAACTATAGGGGTCGAATTGTACTTTTATAAAACTTGTGGATTACTTTTGAAACTTTATAAACCTTGTAGGAGTCGTATGAAAATTATTGGAAGGACCTTTTGTGTAAATTAAATGTCTAAGGGTTTATTTTGAATTATATATAAATTATAGTCGATTTGTAAATAATTAAACTAGAGGGACTAAACTTGTAATTTTGGGAAACTTATGGTCCATTCGTGTAATAAATCCTATTTAAAGTGTTTTGGGTCATTTTGATAAATTAAGGGGCTAATATGTAATTATTGTTAATATAAGATGGAAATGATAAAGTAAAGGACTAAATATGTAATTATTATAACTTGAGGGGCTTAAATTGTAAAACTTATATTTTGTAGGTTCCAAGTCGTACCACATTATAAAATAAGGATACCATGTGTAATTTGTAAAACTAAGGGACTTAAAATGTTAATATGAATACCTTAAGGACTAAAATGTAACTTTACTAAGTTAAGGGACTAAACATGTAAATTATAAACCTCAGGGGTGTAAAGTGTAAATTTGGATAATACTAATCTTAACATTAACCTAATTGATAATTATGGAAACCTTACTATATATAGAAACTTAATATACTTACTAAATAAGGAAACTTTCTAAAAATGGAAACCTGCTAAAAATGGAAAGTTACTTAATATGGAAATGGGATCTTTAGTAATCATGTCTTTACTCCTCTAGGTGTGAAGAGGGAGTAGTCCTGTGCACTTGTCATCTTATTCAGTGTGATCCTTGTCAAGCAATAAGGTACAGATATTCTGCTTCTTTATTAAGAGGCCTTCGTTCTCTGATTATGACTCATGTTAGGGTTCCCTATACCATTGCTATGTTTCCCTTCATTCATGAACTTCGATTATTGAACCATCATGATATTGAACCTGTTATGATTATGAACCTTTCACTCATGAACCTCTGCTTATGAACCTTTACTTATGAACCATGCTTATGAACCATGATTATGAACCACGATTATGAACTTATGAAACATGATATTGACCTATGCAAGTAAACTTAAAACATGATTCATGATACTTGACCTTTACCCTCAGTTTGATACTACGAGCCACTCACTAGGCATGAGGGTTTCATGTCCATGTCAGTCGATGCACCGATGGCATGACTCTAGGGCAGGAGAGTGATGACCTGTCCCGTCCCTGCATGTTATGTTTACGTAGAGGCAGATTATGGCCACCTGGGGCGTATGGATGCATCCTAGATTTGTTCATGTATATGTTATGTTATGTTATGTTATTCATGGTGACTGATGGTGTGTGCGATACACGTCTTTCACACTCCGGGAGCTAGCTACTCCACCCATGATGAGGACACCCCTCATATTTACAGGATACTAAGAGGTCTCCCCTCTACATGTTTATGGCTATGATTATGTTTATGATTTCATGTTATGGGCTCGTAGTGGATTACTGACCTTTTCTTTACCATACACCTTTGTCCTTTCCATTATGATACCATGTATTCTTACCATGTACTCATGCTTCCATTCTCATTTACTCATGTATTATTCTTTATGCTACTGCTTGTTACGTTATATCTGTTCACTGAGCTCTAGTAGCTCAGCCGCGTTTTCTTTTCCCGCGGCAGGTAATTAAGCTAGGAGCTGGGCATGGCTTGGGTTGAGTGCACTTGAGTGAAGCTTGTTCTTATGGCTTATCTACCATTTGTTATCTTTAGACTTTATGTTGCCATTGTTTGGGCATTGAACTTATGTACTTCTTTTATTTCCTTTCATTTGGTTATAAGTCATGTTGACTTATTATTGGATTATGTATTTGACTTCCGCTATTTTGGTTTATGGATGCTATGTTGTTCTGATATGAAACCATATATTTGTGATATCTTTACCCTTGACGGGTCGGGGTGTTACAATTAGTACCCACCCTAGAAGCTTTGGCATTGGAAGTTTTGTTATACAAATCTTTTGTTGTTCTCCGTTGGAACTTTTGGGTTTCCCTCCTGGTTGAGAAGTAGAATGAAATTTGAACCAATCTCAGTTGACGGAACATGATGCTATAGAAGTTGAGAAAATCGGAGGAGATGATGGAATATGATTTTGTTCACCTCAGTGTTTCATTTTGAACACCCTGTTAACTTGTGAAGAGGAAAGAGAAAACTTTGGAGTATTGACTATCGTAAACCTAATCGTATCACTACCATTACCATCTTTCAATTCAGCGTATCAATGATCGATTCTATCTTTGTAAACTTCGTACCAGACGGCCTCTTTTAATGATGGAAGGAATGAAGAAGCAACTCCAAGGACTTCTAAGAAAAGAGATGACTATTTGAGAGTAACCTCCGAGAAGTATTTCAGTTTTATGCACGAAGAGGAACATGTAGACCATCTTGTAGAATGACCCTTTATTCTGAAAGAAGTAGATTTGATTGGCGTCCAGGGATTGTAGCAGACATAACTACCATGTATCTGGCGATGACGGCAGTTGAGTGGGCGAATTTCGAACTATGCTGAAGACATGTCTTAAACCGCAGTCTTGCTTCTCTATACATTTTAGTTGTACTAAGATGAATTGAGAGCAGAAGTAGACTCGCGGATGGAAGAATGCACAAGTGACCATACTGGAGATTCACGTTACTACACCACAGTTCCAAGAGGAGGTGCCGAAGGCTTGAGGGACCAGACTCGAGTTATATTTCCTTTCCACCCTATGATCATACGATAGACTGCATGGACTTGGAAGAAGTTTAAGATCATGTATTTGAATGGACGATAATTCTGAAGCGAACGTATGTGTTTGGAAGAGTTGATTTTGTGAAGAATGAAGCTATGGATGACGTAATTCATTTCCTCTTGACCTACACAAATTTCCGTTAACTGATGATAGGACCCCTTGAATGAGTTATGTTCCCTGTTAGTAATTCCGCTCGGTGTTCATTCTGCGTATGCTGGACGATGGTTTTGTTACGATAAATTTGACGAATGATGGACGATTTGATGCTTTTAAAGATGCACCAAATTCTGATAGACATTCGGGGACTTCCGTTAACTCTTTCGAGTAGTTTGTTTTCCTCTTAGTTATGGTGTTTGATTTTGATGACCTCTGAGAATGTAGAAGTACTACGTGTATTAAGATAGGTGGTTTTGATTACGACTTGAGATAAAGTATGATCATCATGAAGGCATATTTATGTGGTACAAGTATTATGACGCCTGATCAACGTGATAATACTTACACCATATAACGTGCACTCATTGTGGCCATAGGACATCTTGGGGAGTACCTAAGAAGTTTAGAATCTGAATCTCTGTAGGATTATCCGTGTTTGGTGAGACTTTAGGTTCATTTTATACTCTGTTTCGTTCATTAGATATCTAGATGAGTTTGGACTCTCATTTTGCATTCCGTCGACCTCAGTTATAATCTTGAAAATTTTTGAACTCTTTACTGTTGATACAGTCAATTTGATTTGAAATCTTGTTCGTATTCCGTATGAGCTTTCTAGAAGATTCGCATATCCTCCATTTTGTTGCATGGCCTTTTGATCAAGATCAACCTAATTTGTCTATTTCTGAGGAATTTGAACCCATCTCGTTTTGATCTGAGTCATGAGAAACTTTTGGCCTGAAGATCTTTTGAAAGAACCTCCTCGGGCATGAGAATATTATGAGGATCTGTTGTGATCTGCTACGACTTCGTTTCACTTTGCGACTTCAAATTTCGAGGACGAAATTTTTTGTTAGAGGGGAAGAGTTGTAAAACCTTAAAAATCTGAAACATGTAAAATGACCAAATTGCCCCTACAATCTTAAAATTTATTAATAAGCACATAAAGCACCAAAGTAACCCCAAACCTTCGGAAACGATCAAGATATGAAGTAAATTAATTTTTACTATTACATTTTAATATTTTGTAAAGTACAAAAATTATGAAACACACAAAAATATGTCATGTGGGCCGAATAATTCATTTAAATTAATTATGTTATAATTATTATTATTTAAAAGAAAAATAATTATAAGTAACTTAAGAAATAAATTTCAAAATTGGAAACCATGATTTGGTCTCACCTTGGACCGAGTGTACAGCCCATCACCCCCCCCCCCCAATATCCGGCCATCACTCCCCTATTTAGCTAACTTACCATTTTCTATTTTAAAACCATAACCGAATCACCCAAATCACACACTAAAATTCATATCTCTACAATCCGATTTTCTAGAGGTTATCTAGTATTTTTCTGGTGTTGATCTTCATCCAAGGAGGCTAGGAAAAATAAGGTTGGGCTTGTGGAGTCGATCATTTGGTCGCTAGGAATTTTATTTGGTCGATATTGCATCCGAGAGGAACAAAATTCCCTTGACTCATCTACATGTTCAAATCTGCATTTGGTATTTTTCCTATACTCCTTACATTACATATGACTCATATAAAATGCCTAATTCGAATCATGCAAGCTAAAATGGGTCGTATGAATTATAAACGTTTAAGATGGGCATAATATCTAAAATATACCATACGAAGTTTTTGGGCTATGTTATTAATTTTTATGGGTTCCTTGATCATTATATATGTCTGGAAAAATAGTGTTTCGAATTGTTGAAGCATGTATTGATCGTTGTGAATTTAAAGTGTTAAAATGTGTGTAATTTTTAATATATGCTAATCGAATTTTTTGGGCATGAGAAGTATTTTATCTAAGCTCTATATAATTCATATAATCTGGGAAAAATGATGGTTCGATTTATAAAGGTCCAAATATGTTGTGGGTTTATTTTATTCGTAATCGGATTTTGATCTTGTTCTAGGGTTTTGAATCTGGATTTATGTTAATAAATGATGAACTAATGAAGTGGTAATGAGTGGTAAATGATTGAAGAAGCTAGGGTAAAGGTTTAAATCGATTTAGGGTTTAACGATTTGGTTTATAAAAATAAAAGGGGTTGTTTTGTCAATTCTGAAACTTAAGGGTTATTTTTATAATGTAATTAGATTAGTACCAAAGTGTAAAAAATATAATATGAGGGTGCTATATGTAAAATTTTCAAGAAAAGGTTTATTTGGTAAATATGTTAATCGAATTGTAATTAATTAAAATGGAGGGACTAAAAGTGTAAATTCTGGAAACTCATGGGTGATTCGTATAAATAATGATTTTAAGGGTGTGATGTGTAATTTTGGATATTTAAGGGCTTAATGTGTAATTATAATTAAATATATGATTCGAATTGTATTTTTGGAAACTAGAGGGACTAGTTTTGTAAATTATGAAAATTGAGGGGCTATCGTACCACATATTAATTTAAGGGTATATTCTGTAATTTTGTAAAATGAAGGGCTTGATGTGTAAATATAAATATATTAAGGGTTAAAATGTGATTTATGTAATTATAGGGTTTGTTTTGTAAATAAATTAACTAAAGGGGTGTAAATGATAAATTGCTAAACTAAAAGGGTTAAAAGGGTATTTCTGAATAACTTATGTATTTAAATGTGTAACTTGAGATATTTTCATCTAAACCTTTAACTTTGGTGTATTTACAATTAAAACCCTAAAATATGGAAACTCGTTATTATTACCCTAAACTATTATAACTTGTTAAAATATACCCTATTTCCATAATGAGGCTTAAATATGACTTAACCTAAATGGTAATACTTTAATCTTTCTAAATATGGAAAGTTACTATCTTTGGAAAGTTACTAAATATGGAGAGCTACCTAAAAAGAAAAGTTACTAAAAATGGAAAGCCGACTAAAATAAGTAATCTGAATTAAATAAGCTTTTAATAAGGCGATCATGTATTCGTGTAGATTCGCTAACGATGGAGATGTTTTCGATCCTTATATTTCTAGATATGTTTGCACGTGCGGTATAAGGTACAGATATTCTGACCTTTCTTATAAGGTTTCTCATTATCTATTTCATTTTCTGATCCGTTAGTTTCTGAACTGATGCCATTGCTATGATTCCCTTTGCTTGAACCTTCTCTGTTGATCCCATTTGATATGACCTCTGTTATGAACCTATGTTATGAAAACCTTTTTAATTATACAATGGAAATGTTTTGAGAAAAACCATTTTAAAAAGGTGTTTATAAATGATGCGAAACTACTTTTATATAAAATGTTACTAACTTTTATGAAAACTATATTTTGAAGACTATCTTTATAAAAACCATTTTGAAAGATTATTTTTATGAAAACCACTTTAAAGGATCGTTTTATGAAAATCATGAATAAAGGATTGGTTAAAATGGACTTTTGATAGAAACTTTTGTAATGAACTTTTGATTTGAACCTTGACTTGATTATTGAATATGAACCATGACCTGACAAACTCTGATTTGGACCTTTGATACTACTTCTGAGATATTTGATAGGAACCATCTGTTATGAATAAATTGATATGAACCTTTTTACTATGACACTCTGATTTGATATGATATCTGACTCTTAGTTTGATACCCGAGCCAAAATCTGTGACCCTAGCCATGAAGGTAACATGGCCATGTCATTGATGCACCAATGGCATGACTCTAGTGTGGTTGAGTGATGTTCCACACCGTCCCCTTATCTATTATCTGATATGCGCATTATATTATTTGGCCACTATTTTATCTGCGGGGGCGTATGGTTGCATCCTAGATCTGATCTGTTTAGTGGATTTAACATGATTTGATATGATTTGTCTGGTGACTGGTGCTTGTGTGCAATACACGCCTTTCACATATATCTGGGAGCTAGCTACTCCATTTGAAGAATGAGGACACCCCTCATATTATCTGATTATCTGAGAGGTCTCCCCTCTATATGATTTGAAGATTATGGTTACTATATGATATGATCTGTTTCTGGGCTCGTGGTGGATTACTATCCCTTTTCTCTTTCCTTTATACTTATTCTTTGACTTACCCCTTGAACCATATTACATCTGTTTGACCTTTGTATCTGTTATTCGGTACTATTCTCTATTACTGTTTGTTATCGTTATATCTGTTCACTGAGCTCTCGCAGCTCAGCCGCATTTCTTTTCCTGCGGCAGGTTTTAGTAGGAAGCTGGGAATGAGTGGAGAGTACCTTTGGACTTAGAAGACTTAATAGCAATTCTGGATTTAAAAATGACTAGAAGTTATTGTTATTTCAGAATTAGTATTTATTGGACGTTCATATGTAACTTTGTAGTATATGTATTTCATTTGTAACCTTTGAGAATACTTGTATTACTATAGATGTATGCTTTGTTTTGATCTGATGTGAAACCATTATTGTGATATCTTTACCCTTTTCGGGTTGGGGTGTTACAATTTATGGTATCAGAGAGACAGGCTGCGACTCGTAATACATTTACCCTTGACCTGTAAAGTCTGGACCACTAAGTTTCCACTGTAAGCGCTCATAAGATAACCTCTAAGATTTGCTTTAGAATTTCCCTATAGGAACTTATGTTTTGACTAGTGAGGAATGGGTAGGCTATAAGGCTTTTGTTTAAATATCATTGCTTCCGCATCACTCTGATTTATGCCCTGTTTGTTGAGATCACTTTTGGAGATTGAAAGCTCACGCTTTGCACCACCTAAGACTCCGACTCTGACCTCTGATTCTTTTGTTAATCATCTTGATGCCTTTTCGGGTATTCTGAGAATCTCCATGACGATGACCTACTGGATACATCCTGTTATTTGCTTTTGATAATCTATAAATCTTCTGACCCTATCTGAGTTCGTCTTAAACATCTCTGTTCCCATGAGAAGTCTGGTGGTGTTTTGACCACGAGTATAAGAGTGTTTTTTTCCCTCACTTCTGAACGATAAAACTTGCGTTGTCGATCTGTTTTCATTGAATAGTTAACTTTGATTTTTATTCTGATAAAGGATAGGTTGATTGATCATTGACGACTACCCTCCTATGTTCCACCTTCGGTGTTTGAAACCATTTGAACTCCCTACCATGATTTCCGATTGTTAAACTTTTGCTATTACTACCTAATTTTGTTCTTCACTTCCGACTTGTTTGATAAGCAGTTTGATACTCCTCTGACCGTCCCGAAGGTCATTTAACCCTAATGTGTTTGACACATTTTATAAATTCATTACCCGTGCTGGATGAAAATGTATCACCTGATAGTACTCTGTCCTTGCAAAGTCCATTACTACTCCTATGAGAACTCTGGCGATTATTAGCCATGGATATGACGATAATTTTGTCTCGATGTGAAATGGTTAACTGAGCATGATGATACTGATAACTGATATTCGATATGCCTCACTCTTGACAGTTATACGATGTTTGTATTTCCGATGACTCACAACCTACCTGCCACTTATGCTAAATATCTAGTCAAGACTCCAACACCTTGAACTGTTCACTCATCTGCCTCGACACTTTGATGAACCATTTATTTGACCTGGATATATGAACTATCCGTCTGGCTTGGCGACTGTAATTATCCTACGAATCCGTTTACTTTGATATATTCGATTTTGGTATCTCTAGGTTATGGATTGGCTGGCTCTCCATAAAGCTGCCAGAGATTACCATATCTCATATGTGACTGCAGAAATCTATTTGCATCCTACTTTTGTTATGATAACCTTTAACCGCTCAAATCTGTTGAGCTTAACGCCGCTATGGAAACCTTTACCTCGATCTCATTTGATTGTCGATTGTCTACTGACATCTATTAGTACCCACCCTAGAAGCTTTGGCATTGGAAGTTTTGTTATACAAATCTTCTGTTGTTCTCCGATGGAACTTTTGGGTTTCCCTCCTGGTTGAGAAGTAGAATGAAATTTGAACCAATCTCAGTTGACGGAACATGATGCTATAGAAGTTGAGAGAATTGGAGGAGATGATGGAATATGATTTTGTTCACCTCAGTGTTTCATTTTGAACACCCTGTTAACTTGTGAAGAAGAAAGAGAAAACTTTGGAGTATTGACTATCGTAAACCTAATCGTATCACTACCATTACCATCTTTCAATTCAGCGTATCAACGATCGATTCTATCTTTGTAAACTCCGTACCAGACGGCCTCTTTTAATGATCGAAGGATTGAAGAAGCAACCCCAAGGACTTCTAAGAAAAGAGATGACTATTTGAGAGTAACCTCCGAGAAGTATTTCAGTTTTATGCACGAAGAGGAACATGTAGACCATCTTGTAGAATGACCCTTTATTCTGAAAGAAGTAGATTTGATTGGCATCCAGGGATTGTAGCAGACAACACTACCATGTATCTGGCGATGACGGCAGTTGAGTGGGCGAATTTCGAACTATGCTGAAGACATGTCTTAAACCGCAGTCTTGCTTCTCTATACATTTTAGTTGTACTAAGATGAATTGAGAGCAGAAGCAGACTCGCGGATGGAAGAATGCACAAGTGACCATACTGGAGATTCACGTTACTACACCACAGTTCCAAGAGGAGGTGCCGAAGGCTTGAGGGACCAGACTCGAGTTATATTTCCTTTCCACCCTATGATCATACGATAGACTGCATGGACTTGGAAGAAGTTTAAGATCATGTATTTGAATGGACGATAATTCTGAAGCGAACGTTTGTGTTCATTCTGCGTATGCTGGACGATGGTTTTGTTATGAGAAATTTGACGAATGATGGACGATTTGATGCTTTTAACGATGTACCAAATTCTGATAGACATTCTGGGACTTCTGTTAACTCTTTCGAGTAGTTCGTTTTCCTCTTAGTTATGGTGTTTGATTTTATGACCTCTGAGAATGTAGAAGTACTAGGTGGATTAAGATAGGTGGTTTTGATTACGACTTGAGATAAAGTATGATCATCATGAAGGCATATTTATGTGGTGCTAGTATTATGACGCCTGATCAACGTGATAATACTTACACCATATAACGTGCACTCATTGTGGCCATAGGACATCTTGGGGAGTACCTAAGAAGTTATTGTTATTTCGGAATGAGTATTTATTGGAAGTTCATATGTAACTTTGTAGTATCTGTATTTCATTTGTAACCTTTGAGAATACTTGTATTACTATAGATGTATGCTTTGTTTTGATCTGATGTGAAACCATTATTGTGATATCTTTTCCCTTGTCGGGTTGGGGTGTTACAAATTTACTCTTTCATCTTAATAATAAAACTCATAGTTTCATTCTCTCTCTACTTTCTCTCACTAACAATGGAAGCTGTATTCTTCCATCATCCCCGACATCCTGAATCACAATATCAACCTAAAACACGATCCTACAAGTGGTATCAGAGCAACATCACCAAAACCGATTTGCTTGCTTGCAAAAGCAACATCATCACAAGCATGGCTATGGCATCGTCGCTTCTCTCATTTAAACTTCTGAACTATAAATGATCTTGCTCAAAACAACCTAGTCAGAGGATTGCCAAAACTATCCATTAAGAAAGATCATCTTTGTTCGGCGTGTGAATTAGGAAAGATGACACGTGCAACACTCAAATCAAAATCCGAACCTAGTTCCATTACTCCTTTGCATTTATTGCATATGGATTTGTGTGGCCCAATGCGCATTGTCAGCCAAAATGGAAAGAAATATATTTTGGTTATTGTGGATGACTACTCACGTTACACTTGGGTTCATTTTCTTGCTTCTAAAGCTGAAACTCCAAATGTAATCATCCAGTTCATCAAAAGAGTACAAGTTGGTCTACTAGCTCAAGTCCGATATGTAAGAAAAGACAATGGAACGGAGTTCACGAATCAGATTCTTCAGAATTTCTTTGATTCTACTAGCATTACTCATTAGAGATCTATGGCTTACACTCCTCAACAAAATGGTGTAGTCGAAAGACGAAACCGTATATTAATAGAAGCTGTAAGAACAATTGCTAACATCCGCAAATCTTCCATTAAATCTATGGTCTGAAGCAGTGTCAACTGCTTGTTTCACACAAAACCGATCTATCATTCATAAAAGATTCAAAAAAACTTCATATCACATCATTTACAAACACAAACCCGATGTAAAATACTTACGCAGTTTTGGTTGTCGGTGCTACCCTCTTAATGATCGGGATGACCTTGGCAAATTAAAAGAAAAAGGGGATGTAGGAATTTTCCTTGGATATTCTACACAATCAAGTGCATATCGTATTTACAATCGGAGAACAAATTTGATACAAGAGACAATCCATGTTCACTTCGATGAAGTAGAATAAATGGCTTCTGATCAACCTAGTTCAGAACCCGTGCTAAAGACTATGACTTCTGAACAAAACAGTTCACGACTCGTACCAAAACCAAAATCATCAACACCAAAACATAAACATATTCAAAAGGAAGAGTTAGATGTTCTATTTAAGAACTTCTATGATGAATCATGTGGAGGAAACAAGATGAAGATGTCTACAATATCCGCTGCAACTCCGATTATCGAAGTTAACCAACAAGAAGACATGCCATCTCCGTATCTGGTTCATCAACAACTACTTATGAAGATGCTGATCCAGTACCAGATACCCCTCCAATTATATTGATTCAACAAGAACTTTCACCAAACAATAACACTCCAACATCCAATGCAAATGTTGATGATCAAGCAATTACCAATGCATCGTATGAAAAGGAACCATTCACAAACCCATTCACGACTCCCGATGCTGAGGTCGGTGGACCTACTGAGACGCGATATGTTGATCCTTCAAACATGCATATGTTTTACCAACCACATCTGCACAAAAGAAAATGGACTCAAGATCACCCTCTACAACAAATCATTGAAAATCCTTCTCAACCGGTTCAAACAAGAAGTTCTACAGTAGATTATTGTTTCTACAATTCATTCCTGAGTAGAGTTGAACCTATCAACGTCAAAGCAGCACTTGCAGATCCCAACTGGATTGTCTCTATGCAAGAAGAAATAAACCAATTCAAATGCCATGGCGTCTGGCGAAGGGTTCCACGGCCTCTAGGAAAACTTATAATTGCATTGAAATGGATTCTGAAGAACAAGCTTGATGAAGACGGTGATGTAATCAGAAACAAGACTCGCCTTATTGTAAAAGTTTACAATCAAGAAGAAGGAATCGACTTTGATGAATCATTTGCACCAGTAGCTAGGATCGAAGCAATACGCTTATTTTTGGATCATGCAACTCATAAATCTTTCACCGTATACGAAATGAACATGAAAACGGCCTTTTTGTATGGTGAGTTAGAAGAAGAGGTGTATATGAGTCAACCAGAAGGCTTCGTTGATCTAGAACATCCGGATGATGTCTATGTCCTTGAAAAAGCCGTCTACGGACTCAAGCAAGCACCACGTGCATGGTACAAAGTGTTGTCAGAATACCTGCTCAAACACTAATTCGTCAAAGGTTCAATTGATCCAACTTTTTTTATTAGAAGAAAAGGTGATGACATCATGCTAGTCCAAATTTATGTCGATGATATCATTTTTGGATCCAAGAATCCTAAATATTGCAAAAACTTTGAAAATATCATGCGTCAAAAATTTGAGATGAGCATGATGGGAGAGTTAAAATTCTTTTTGGGTCTACAAATAAAACAAAGTCCTCATGGTATCTTTATTCATCAAAACAAATAAACGATGGAAATTTTGAAAATGTTTGGAATGGAAAAATCTGACTCTGTAAGGACACCTATGCAACACAAGCCTAAACTAGATGAAGATAGAGGTGGTAAACCAATTGATGCTACAAAATACCGTAGTATGATTGGTTCACTCATGTATCTTACAGCTATTCGGCCTGATATTCATTTTGCTGTCTGCATGTGTGCCCGTTACCAATCAAGGCCAACGGAAAAATACCTTACTGCAGTAAAACGGATCTTTTGGTACCTAAAAGGCACAATTCACATGGGCCTTGTGTATCCGAAAGACTCTGGTTTCAAACTAATTGCCTGTTCAGATGCAGATTATGCAGGTTGCCAAGTTGATTGCAAAAGTACTTTAGGATTTGCTCAATTTTTGGAATAGAAGTTAATCAGCTGCTCTTTAAAGAAGCAGAATCACACTAATTTATCCACTGCAGAAGCTGAATACATATCCCTCTCCGAATTATGTGCACAAGTACTATGGATGATAACACAATTGACGGACTATGGCTTCTTTTACGACAAAATCCCAATTTATTGTGATTCGCAAAGTGCCATTGCCATCTCTTGTAACACGGTACAACACTCACAGACAAAGCATATAGCAGTCATATACTATTTCATCAAAGAACATGTAGAAAGACAGGTTGTGGAATCGTACTTCGTGAAAACTGATTACCAAATCGCCGACTTCTTCACAAAAGCTTTGCCACCGGAAAGATTTGAATGCCTACGACAACGTCTAGGAATGGCAAGCATTCGTGATGAACATGATAATGATGATCAAAAGGACAAAGAAGTCACCAAATTAACAGAAATCACAAGTACATCTGGTAAAACAATCGGGCAATTATTCACTCATAATGGTTGTTGGATAAATCACAGATCAACACCCATTTTTAAAGAAAGGACCCTGAACGTACGCGTCAGTGCGTCAATTCTTCAGAAAAGAAGAGAAATCTTCTTAATTATCGTGAGCAAAATTTATACAAGATTTTACAAAAATCTTTTTATAAAACCTTTTTCTAAAATTTTTTGTTCATGATAAATAAATCTTAAGCACGTTTTTCTGATTATTAATATAATCTTTTTTAGCTCAAGTAAGAATAAAATTTCAAAAACAATGCTACCCACTTAAAGAATAGATAAAAAACAGTTTAAAATATTAAGCTATTTTTTATGGGGAGAAAAATAGAAGTTTGTTTTTGAAATCAATGAATAAGTTGTTAAAAGTTGTTGGAAATTAAAAACAAAAATGTTGTTGAAAAAGAAAAATGAAAAAATGTTGTTAAAAAGTTGGAACTTAAACGGCTTGATTTGGGGTAAAAAGGGTCAATCTTGGGTCGAAGGCGAACAGTCAGGGTTGCGACACCAATAATGGTGGTTTGCGAGACTTTAGGATAGAGCCAAAAACTGATTTTAATAGTAATTTAAAATATGTGAGACTTTGGTTGTGACAGCTGTTATACACATGTGTCGCAACTGATGCCTTGCGATAGCCCTTTTCCTAAAAGCGTTGCGATAGCTTGCTATCACAAATTTTCCATGCGATAGCAATTTCCTATACTTGTTGCAATAGCGGTTTACTATCACAACATTATTTTGCGATACCTGTTTTTACCCTTTTGCGATAGTTGACTATATTTGACCATGTTTGCGATACCAAATCATGCGATAGCAGATTTTACGAAACTTTGTCATGCACCATTTTCTAAATATTACCCTGCCCAATTTTTTTAAAATATTTGCGAAACTTTTATAGGTTTTATACTTATGTAAATTTTCACAAATATTTTAACTAATTTTGACAAAGTAATACTTTTGATCAAACATTTTTTCATCAAACAGTCATAACTTGTTCAAAACTTCAAAATTTTTGAAAATAACTTTTCAAAGATTAAAAGTTCAAACATGAGCCAATTTTAAAACAAAAGTGCAGTTCAAAAATCTTTGAAAATCAATTGAGCTTAGACAAACCTAATCTTTTACAAAAAGGAAGTTTTTTTTAGATTTATGGACAAATTTGCATATGATTAGTTTTAATTTGGATTAGACTAGGATTGTATCCCGATATTACCTTTACGTAGTTCGAGATGCATATGTTTAACTAAATAAATAGACTTTTATATGATTGCATATACACTTTGTGAATGACATTTTACTATGTCAATGTGAATCAATGGTTTTGACGGATAAAATTCAAATTATTTCTCGTTTGCCAAAGCTATGAATTTTAAATTTAAAAACAATTCATGCTACCTTGAAATGTTTTTCACTCAAATATGCTTTCAAATGGTTTTGAGACAACTCGACACTGTCTTAACTAAGAATATCTCATCTTCAAGGTGGTTATTAGGGCTAGTTGTCACGTCAAAAATGATAATGTATCCCATTAACTACGCAACGTAATAGAGTATTCAAGGTTTTGATACATTTAGGAAAATATCACACTTATGCAACAAAAGCTCTTTTGAGACCACTTATACTTGATTTAACCAAGAGCTTCTCATCTTCAAGATAGTTATTAGGAATAGTTATCACCTAAAAGCTGATAATGGACTCCTTTAACTAGACAACGTAATAGAGAGTTCAAAGTTTAGTCATTTATCAAGAAATCTCACACTCGTGCAATTAAATTATCTTTGTAAATGTTTTTCTAATCAAGTCATCTAGTATAAACTAGATTACTTAAGTTTGAAACACAAGTTGATACTTTTTCCCAAAACAATCAAAGACGGTTAGATGAACGTAGATTTTAAAGAATGAGCAACATAAACCAACGTTCAGTCTAAACTTCAAAATATTTTGAAAAAGTATCACAAAACAAACTTTTGGTCAAGAAAAACAAAAACAGACATAGTGAATTAAATCGCATATGAAAAGAAAAGAGCATGCGCTTATGCTATAAAAGCAAGAAAGCATAAGAAAAGAAAAATAAAAGAAATATGCTCGAAAAAGAAATGTCAGAGCATAAAAAACAGACAGAGTGAAATAAATGAATTTAAATATATCCATATAATTACAACCTTCATATCATTTCAGAATCATCTAACACAAAAATGTCACAAGAACAAGATCAACCACAAAACATTCAGGAGGAAGTTCAAGAAGTTCAAGTTCCCACAAATGAAGAACTTCTCCCTGAAGCAGAATTCCTCAGAATTGGTGAATGCAATCATCGATTAATTCTTCAATCCTTTGAATGTGATCACAACATAATTCCTGAAATTCTCAGAAATCACCTCATCTATCCCGCACTCTCATCATCAGACTCTGCCACTCCAATGATATACATACAACAATTCTGGCGTCATGTTGAGCTATTAGACAAAATAAAGCCTGAAACTCTCAAAACAACCATTGAATCACTGTTGGGAATTATATTGAGTTGATAATAAAAAACAATAAAAGAAGAATGAAGCAAATACGAAACAAGAAGGACTTAAAAGACAAAGAAGGAATTCTACAAAAGATGGAAGATTATAGAAGATTCCTTTAGAAGATAAAGATTAAAATTAGGAAGATTTGTTTCCTAATACAGTTATGAGCCCTTTGTAAACCCTAATATCTCTATTATATAAAGAGATATAGGTCGTAGGTTTTATGTGTGTACAAAAAAGATGTAGTCGACTAAAGTGTGTTTGTTCTAGGCGTGAGTGTTCTAAAGTACACGCCTAGATTGGTTTAGCCTCAAGAATCTTTGGTTCCTGTTATAGGTAGATAATCGTTCTACAATTGATCAAGTAGAATTGGGGCTAGTTGTGAATGTTATGAATGATAATGATGAAAAACCTTGTTAATAAAAATTGATTCTTTGTTATGAATATTCCGCCTTTGTTATTATTCATCTTTGATTTGATCTAAACAATCTTGAGTAATAAACAATCTATCAGGTGGTATCAGAGCAAGGGACTCTCGATCTAGGATTGTACAAGTTTTTATTGTCGAAAGAAGCAGGTTTGAAAAAGGTTTTATGATAGATTTTTAAAGGGGTATTCAAGTTCATCATTTTTTTAAGGATATCGACCTTTCTGTTTGGTTTTTATGTGACAAAAATATACAACACGACAAAGTATTCTTTTCATTGAAGATCAATTCAGTATTCTGGTTTGTCGTCTTGTACATGTGCTTTCAATTTATTATATCCATATAACCTTGTACTGATTGGTCGGGGATTTATTCTGGGGTTCACATTTAATGTGTCGGTGCTTACAAATTGAATTCTATATCTGATTAGGTGATTCATATTCATACCTCACACCAATTGATTATGAGTCAATCGGTATATTTATGAAGGTTTGTCGTTTGTTGCATGTGGTTCGCATTTAATATCGTGAAGATTCGTTTCTCAGTTATTGATTATCATCATCATGGGTCGGTGGTTCCTTAAAGTTTTTGGCAATTATGGCGATTTAATTTTACCCTATCATTCTTTATTCGATCGATTAGCTTCTGATTCTCTATTGGTCTTCATCAATCGTGGGTCGGTGGCACTTCTGATTTAATTCTTTGGTTGGTTTAGGGTAACTTTAATAGTTTGTTCCCAACGAATTTTCTTTTATCGATTTGAGGGAATTTTTAAAATCAACAAAGTGCTATTGTTGATTGCTTAGTGTTCGATATAGCTGGGCAAATTATGAAAAGAGTTACGAGTGATAAGGATATTGGTTGTTAAGCATTGCTAGTTAAAGTCACTATACGTTAATGTTGCTAAGTCTTATGATTAGTGTTGCTTCATATGATCGTTAATGCTGCCAATGAAAGTTATTGCTGCTAGCTTTATTTAAGCTGCTGCTTTGATACGTTTGTGCTGCCAGGTTAGTAATAATGCTGCTTTTACATGTTAATATTGCTGAGTTCTAATTGATATTGCTGCTACTATCCATTAATGCTGCCATGGTAACTTAAGACTACTCGTTTGTGCTGCTTGTTAAATGTCTGTGAGTTACTACTGCTATTGATCAATTAGTACTGCCAACGTAAGGTTAATGCTGTCAAGTTTTGTTCGATAATGGACAGTACATGGATTTGGTTCTCGGCTAGGTATGGAGATGTCGGACAACACACACAGAAGATTGATTTTGGTTTGAATATTCTTAAACATTTAAAAGGCTTGTTTATTGGATTTATTTGGATTAGTTGATTACGGAGATGATTATTTATCACTTATTTGAAGATTGAAATGGAATTACTTGGGTACGTGATCTTATCATATCTTAAACGGCTTACAACGTTTAAAGATAACTTGTTCGTGCTTATAACGTTGTGACAAAGACTTGTCAAATCTAGCACTTGGACTTTGCTATCACTTAAAGGAGTTACATTGTAGTGCTCAGTGTCTCATAGAAGATGAGGATTTTGTCAAGAGGTTGCGATCTACTTATACTTTTGATGTTCATATAAGTTCCAAGTCACGTGGATAGTACAAGATATAAGACATAAGTTTGAGTTGTTCTACTTAGCATCAAGTTCGTTATACTTAGTTTTCTTCAACAGTAATCATTACAAGAAGCCTACAGATATGGAGATTCAAGAAATGGTTAACACATGGATTTCAGGGGAAGCATATTATAGAGTGTTTAATCATTTACATGCACCATTTGAGGGGAAGGTTTTTACTATTGTTAGTCATTATTACTACTGCTAGTTTAAGTTTCTACTGTCTTAAATTCATTTTTTTTTCAGTATTCTTGCACACTCTGTTCTTCATGGAGGGTAATTTACGACATTGGAAGGCTGGATTAGAAGTGTGATATTGGTTTGTGGTTGTCAAAATCAAATTTGCGTCTACTTAGCGTTTCCTAGTGGATAATGACAAAAATGGGAAGAAGATTTTACATAGAAGTTTTGCAACTTACAGACCTTGGTGGTACAGCATGTTATGGAAGTTCACATGAGTTGAGCTTAAGGGGAAGATTGTTTCATCCAATAAGAATGTGAAGAATGTTTTGTAATTATCAGCTAGGGGAAGATTGTTGGGAATTATATTGAGTTGATAATACAAAACAATAAAAGAAGAGTGAAGCAAATACGAAGCAAGAAGGACTTAAAAGACAAAGAAGAAATTCTACAAAAGATGGAAGTTTATAGAAGATTCCTTTAGAAGATAAAGATTAAAGTTAGAAAGATTTGTTTCATAATACAGTTATGAGTCCTTTGTAAACCCTAATATCTCTATTATATAAAAAGATATAGGTCATAAGTTTTATGTGTGCACAGAAAAGATGTAGTCGACTAAAGTGTGTGTGTTCTAGGCGTGAGTGTTCTGAAGTACATGCCTAGATTAGTTTAGCCTCAAGAATCTTTGATTCCTGTTATAGGTAGATAACCGTTCTACAATTGATCAAGTAGAATTGGGGCTAGTTGTGAATGTTATGAATGATAATGATGAAAAACCTTGTTAATAACAATTGATTCTTTGTTATGAATATTCCTCCTTTGTTATTATTCATCCTAGATTAGATATAAACAATCTCAAGTTATAAACGATCTATCAATCACAATCATTTGAACTGACGTCAGAATCTCTTCGAACAGCTCTAAATCTTCCAGCAGCAAATCATGGGAATTATGAAGATTTCGAAGAAGCACCCAACGTTGATCAGCTGAAAGAATTCTTCATTGAGCTAGGATACGACAAAGATGCTGAAGAGTTCAAAAGATTATCAGCATTTAAAAGGAAGTATCTACCCGCAAGATGGGCTACGCTCTTCTCAATTCTGAACCGTCAACGAAGAAGAAGAATGTGTGCATTCCCTTCGTCAGATACATAAAGCTGATGATTGCTCAAATTATGAGGAAACATCCAAATATTTCAAGAAGAAAAGACAATCCTACAGCAGAAGAACCATATATGCATAGTACATCTAGTGCATTTATTGTTACCAGTAATACACCTATGCCAATACCACAAGCCCTGCTGGATCTTGCTGACAAGGAATCGGATGCATACATGGAGTATGTGGAGATAGTTAACGCTCCTATGGGAAGCTCAAAACCGATCAGATCTACCCCGGGAGCGCATAGAGTCAAAGTAGAGTCTAGCGCCAAAGTAGGACACCCTAGGATGCGAAAGAAGTCTACAACAAGGAAAATAACTAACTCGGGGAGTAAGCTTAGTCAGTTGAAAGACGATGATGATAACGGAGAAGGGGACACACTCATCGAGCCACAAACTAATGAGTCTAGTAAAATAAACGAAGGCGAAGATGGTGTGGGTAAGGATAAGGAGAATAAGGAAAGTAAGGAGATTAAGGATAGTGATGATCGTCCGGATGACGATGATGGATATGATAAGGGGGATGGAGATGACACCTATAGAAAGGAGCTTAGGACGTAGATGAAGAATGAAACCAGTAGGTCTAGGCCCTCTGATCTACACCCACCCACTCATCCCGTTACCACCAAAGGCATCCATCCGTACCAACAACAACAACAACAACACAAGCAACAACACCACCACCACCACCAACAACAACAACGACAACGACAACGATACCACTAACAACAACAACAACGCTAATCACAACTCACACTTCACAACAACCATCATCTACTACAAATACATTAAAACATATCCCGACAACAATTACATCAACTCTATTCACGAGAATACGAGATGAACCAGTTCCATTTGTAACAACAACATACTTAAATGAAGTAATGGGGAATATACGAGCTAACATGGACGCAAGATTCTCAGCCCAAAGACAACGTGAATCTTAAGCTGGATCTTCGTCAACAACAAAAACACTATCATTGGAACGTCTGTTAGAGATAATGCTAGATAGGCTTTTGAATGATAAATTATTACAAGAAGCTCACCCCAAAATATACAATGGACTACTGAAGCCCGAAGCTGAACCACCAACAACCACCCAAGCTGACACTCAACTTAAAGACCTCGAGAAGAAACTAAAGCAGAATAATATTGAGGAAATCAAGCTAATCAAGAAGTTGTCATCAAGGGTAGTCGAGTTGGTAAGTCATTTTCGTCTGCAGTCACGAAAGCGCATTTAGGATGATCCCATTTAGGATGATCGTGAAGGGGAGAAAAGCGCTAAGAGACCAAGAACTACAACAACTACAACTTTCTCAACATAAAAACAAGCTTCGCCTCAACAACAACAAAACAACAAATCCAGTTCACAACAACAAACCGACGAATATGAAGGTGTGAACATGGAAGATGAAGTAGTTGGGGATGAAACTCTAAAGGAAAGTGTATATGATGAAGAATATTTTTTGACTGACATGACGTATCAGGAAGGAGATATACCTCCAGAGCTCGGAGGGTTCGATGTGTCAGATATAGAAAATGATGATGAATTCGATGATGTGTTCAAGGATCCAATGCAAATGGTTGAACAATCTAAAGATCATCCAACACAACTGGACCAGTTATTCTCTAATCTGCATGAACGATTTGGATTAAATATCAGGGATGATGATCCGTTGGAGAAAAGAATGGAAGGTATCTATGATTCGGTAATCTACAAGTTCAAAAGTGATAGGGACTTGAACACAAGAAGTAAATGAAAGATTGAGGGGATTCTATCAATTAAGGAAGCTCAGACGTAAGCCTCGTAAAGATGTCTACTCGAAGCACAAAATCCTAATATGTCGAAGTTAACTCAGATTATCAATCTTCTCATGGACCAGTTGAATATCACATTGTACGCACAGATAATGAACACTACCGGTTCACTGAAGCTGACTACATCAACCTTCATCCTTATGATCTTGAAGACATTCTAAATAGAAGATGAGACTGCTTCAACAAGAAATCCATTGATCAAGACGTGATTCACTCAATATTGATTTTCATGAGGGCTTATGTTGTAATTGCTCACATTGAAGACTTCCAAATGGGGATTGAAAGCTATCAGAGGAATATCAAGTTGACACCTCCGATGCTAGCTTGTGTTGGTATTCAGAAAGTCAAAGGCTGGACGTGCTTCACAAAACCCAGCCTTGGACTATGTATTGTGTACGTGACCGACAAGAAGCAGAAGAGACTATTCAGAGTCGTTGAAGTAGCCAAGTTCTCTTCCGGTACTCTGCTAAGGATGCTGAAGAAACTTGAACGGATAAAGTGGAAGGTAGAGAAGCTGTAGATAGAGATGACTGCCAGTAATCATCGTATGTTGACTAGAGTTGTGAACGTGATTAGAGAAAGGCTGACAATTCGAGCATCATGGAGAAGAATGGAACAAAGAATCGGATGTCGAAGCTGGCCTAACAAGAAGCCCATAAATAGAAGACCTGAATGATCTACCCTTAGGGGGAGATTGTTGGAACACAGAAAGTGTAAATCATTAGAGCATGGACTTCTATTTATATTTTGATATAGTATAGGGTATGTTGTAGTTAGATTGTAGTATGTTGCGACAGCATATTAGTCTCGCAACACTTGTATAGTTGCGAGAGGATGCTTGGCTATTTATGGGTATAAATACCCTCTACCTCATGGGTTATGAGGTGTGTGTTTCTATTCCTATCAATGGGAGACTTTCTTACTTTCTCTCGTTTCTCTCTCTAGACTAAAGTGTCCACACCCACTTTATCTCACTAAGATTATTAGAGTAGACGTGATATTATTGGAACAACAAGAAGGCTATAACATATTTTATCATTCGAAAACTTAGTAAATGTAATATGTAACCGTGAAACTACTAGGACCTCATTTTTGTAAACTCTGATATTTCTATAATTTTAATAATAAATCTTTTAAAACGACTCAGTTATAGTTTGTTTTCTATTATAATAACTGTTATACCAAGAGTAACACCCAGTTTGAATTCCGCTGCATTCACGAAATTGTGGGTGTTACATCTTTAACATGGGCAACAATGCATATGGATCACAAAATGGTTGCTTCAACTTGCAACAATTCAACAAATTTAAAGGTACAATCTTTACTTTTGGTTATGGATTTATTGTAATCTCATCATAAGAACATAAGCTAACTGTGATTGAAACCGTTGTGATATAGCAATAAATTAGTAATAAATTGAGAGCCTATGATGGTGAAGATTAGGTGAAAAAAGTTGTCACATCATAATTATTTTTCCTAGCTGCAACCTGAAATGCAGGGAAAGGCAAACAATTGGAATAATTATAGTATCATATGAGATAACATGTGAAATTATCGGAAAGGTCAAAACAAACCATCCAAAACACCTAAAAATCACAGAACCGAAGAACTATTAATAAAAAAAATGTTGAAACATTACGACTTAATAATCTTGATTCGAAACAAAATACACGAACGGCGAACAAAAACCCTAACACCTCAATTAACTCTGTTACATAACATAAACGATACAGCAAGCATAATCATACACTCTACCCATCATTCAAACCAAAACCCCCAAAACAATTTTACCTGTTACCAACTAAATCAAGAAACCCTAAATAACAATTGTATAAAATAAATTACATATTAATTTTCTGATCTACACCCACTGTGTGCGCTTGATATTTTTGTGAAAAAATAAACAAATGGAAAATTAGATCTGTTTTTCGCCTTAAAACATCTATAATCGATATGGAAGACAAGTGTACAACATGCAGCCAACCCCAACAACCGAATGCCAACACATCTATTACAATTAAGTGGCAGCTTAGTGGAAAATCCACTAACCCAAATATTATAATCCAATTAAGCCATCGACTTGGCTCGGCGTGTGCTCAGTGTCGGCTCGAGCCGTGGCTCCCCAGTTCACCTAAGCCGCCCCATTACCTTAAGCCGACCTCCAACCCGGCGGCTTCGGAACACTATCGGCTCCCCAAAGAACTTCAATGAATGTTATGTAGTATAATTAATGAAAGTACCTACTATTGATCATAACCTTTGAACGAAACAACTTGGTTGTTGGTAGTTGATCTTCCAACTTTCTCTCCTCTCATTCTTCAACCCTTTTATATGTTGAACGAGGATTGATTGCGTGCATAATTGTCACTAAAATCGCTATGGTCGGACAAATTCTTCGATCTTCTTAATTGCCACACTCGTGATTTTCGTGATTGTTACTTCCACCTATGAACACAACATGTAGCTTTTGATAGATAGTGGAATTCTTGTCAAGGTTGATCATAGTTATTAGTTTTTATTAAATCATGATCCGTGTGCTTTTTAACCATACTCCCCAACAGTATGGGTTTTTAAATGTTATACACCATTCACCACTAGCATACTAATAAGCTCTGATGCCAACTGATGCATGACACATAAGTGAATTTTGATAAACTCAATCCAAGGGTCGAAAAACGAGGCACACATCCAGGGAATAAAACACTAACAAGAGTAAAGACTCTAAAACACGTAGTTTTTATTAATGACTTAAAAGTGAATGACTATAGAATCTGGATCCATTGAGAAGGATTAAATCCTTCTCAATGGATATATATATATATATATATATATATATATATATATATATATATATATATATATATATATATATATATATATAATATATATATATAGGGTAAAGTTAAAATAAAAAGACAAATATCCGTACACTACGTAAAAAGATTTTTTTTTTCAAAAATGTTCACGAAAAAATCCATAAAAATTCCACAAGATCGGGAATGTTGGTGCATGAAACTTTTGTGAAAGAAGTTTTTCTAATTTTGAGTTTTTATACTTTTTTTTAATGCACAAAAAACGAATTTTGATGCGCAAAAAATTTTTGATGCACAAAATTTTTAACTTGTTTTAGTTAGATGCGCAATGTTATTTTAATTAAAAAAGTCAAAAGAACTTGGGTGCAAAAACGAATTTTTGATGCACAAAAAAGCGATTTAATGCACAAACGTATTTTTTCATAAATTTTTTTCGGAAAAAATATCAACTTTTAGAAAAACTTGCTTCACAACTTTTTCATGCACCAACATACCTGATCTTGTGGAATTTTTTTTGGAATTTTTTGAGAAAATTTTTGAAAAAAAAAATCTTTTTACGTAATGTACGGATATTTATCTTTTTATTTGATCTTTATCCTATATATATATATATATATATATATATATATATATATATATATATATATATACACTAGTTGTCATGGCCCGCCCAAGGGACAGGTATGATTTATAAGCCCTCCCAGGCATATAAGCCCGCCTCGGGCGGGCATGTCGTATAATTATCATTGGCATATTTTACTATAGCAAAATAAGGGTGGTAAAAAATGGTTGAAAAGTGTGCATGGTGAAAGAAAGGGTTACCCATATTGCTATCAAATTAATTTTCGTCACTTTTTGCCGCCTTTGATTCGATTTCCTGGCTCCGTCACTGGATTCACTCTGTTATCGTCATAGCTCAAATCACTGCAAACATCACACAAGAAACATCAAAAAGTTGGTCAATTTGAAACCTTTAAAAAATGTCAAGTTTGGGTAAATGCAGGGAGATGTTCATACGGTGGGAATATTTCAGCTCCATTTTCTTCAGTGGCTTCCAAACGCTTCACTGGGAATTTTTCGGGCGAAATAGCCAGGTTCCCATCCATTTCCACGCGGTGTGTCTTTTAGGGAGTTTCAAGTATTTAACGTTTAAGCATACGGAGGAACCCCATTTAATATAAGCAATTTCAAATAATGTAACGTTCATATACAAACATTCGCCCATGTGACTAATTTAACTTATTAACACATGGTCCGCAATCAGTGTACATATTATAAATGCACTACAACATGCACATTAACTGTTTGCTACCAAAAATTTAGATGCTTAAATTGACTTATAATTCTGTTCATGAGTTAAAACATATCCATAATCAACAAACAGTCTACATAGCCTCATGAGAAACCAATCAAATTAAAAAATTTCATAGCCTCATTAGATATTAACAAATCTGACATGTACATACTAATTTTGTTTCAGTCCAGTTCAAGCACAAATAATAAGTCAATTTAATTAAATGGCCATTAGAATTTGAGTATTTACCTTTAAACAGGAGGATTCAAAGCGTTCATCAATTCAAAAGAAAATCGCATATTCTTGCGATCTTGTCTCACATATTTACATATCAGCAAATACACCACCAGGATTCCCTCATTTGTTCTCTTGAGGTTCTAGTTCAGTCGCTCGGGCATTCTTTAGTTGCCATCAAGGTGTTGAACCTTCCCTATTGGACTCACAGATGGACGTGGCCCCGAAACCTTTATACTGATTGTAGAATCATAGTTGTTCTTATTTTTTTCGTGAGGATAGGCTGAGTTACTCTCTGACTGTGCAGCCTCCCAAGCGTAGGTGGTAGGAAGAAAAAATGATTAGTTTAAGCATTACGTATGTGTTAAATACTTTTTTTAATCATATCAAGCAAACTACATATCAGATTGTAGAGTATATGTAATACCCTAAAATCCGCACAACATTTTATTTATTTATTTTAAATTTAACCTAAGTTTAATTAATGAGTAAATGATATTAAGACCTTATGTTATAAAATAAATATTCATTATTAATCTTTATCCTAAGTAATTTAACAATATATATATATATATATATATATATATATACTATATATATATATATATATATATATATATATATATATATATACTAGACTTCAAAGCCCGCCCGATGGGCGGGCATGACTTGTAATTATAATTTGGATGGTTTTAGTTATTCTAAAATTATTTTTAAGGACGTTTGTTTTATTGTATTTTTTAATATCATAATTATAAGATGTTAGATGGTGTCAGTTAGTGGGAAATTATTTTTAAGGACGGGTAATTTTTTTTTCCTTATGGTATTAGTTTACTTGTGAATTATTTTTTTACAAAGTTATTTATAATTAATTTTGATGGTGTCAGTTGACGCACTTGTAATCATAATGTTGATGGTCTGAGTTAACGGATAATGATTTTTAAGGCCGCGTGCATGATTTGTATTTTTTTTATTGTGTATGTTAATGGAAATATATTTTTTATAATGTGTTTTTATTTGGTTTTGGCAAGTGTTTTGTATTAGTAAGCGATATTTGATTTCTTTATGAAAATACATTTTTGTATCTTAATAACATTCGAATATGGTTTGAGGTATACATTTTTAATTTTTATGTATTTTTTTGTTTAAAAATATATATTTTATAATCAATATAGTGTATCTTAATCATTGGTTATCAAAGTTTATAATGAATCTATAAATGGTCTTTTCATATCACTATTTTTAATTTGTTATCTTCAAGACAATAAGCATTATTACAAAATTGAATAGACCAAATTATATTTGATTAAAAAATTTGTATCCGGATAAAGAAAAGGTAAATCTACAATCTTGATCTTATAATTTTAGTTACGATATTTTGATCTTACTTATATGTTTTACTTATTAAGAAACTGCATCCATGAATTGTATTATGCAAGTGTATTTTTAAGTAAATAATTCGCTGTTTTTTTTTTTTTTTTTTTTTTTTTTTTTTGTGTGAATATAATTACAGATGTCGAAGCCCGCCCTATGGGCGGGTATTACTTATAAGTTTCGTTGACATATTTTACTATAGCAAAAGAAGGCGTGTAAAAAATGTTTAGAAAAGTGGCCAATCAATAAGTTAACAGTTAATAAATTTTGAACATCGTAATATACAACGAAAAAATAAATAAATGTTAACTTTTATTCAACAATTAAAAGATACAAAGTTGTTTGTAAGAACATGGTATATGATTAAACTCAAATGCAAACTGATCCTTCTTTATACACAACGTTTATTGTTGATTTTGCATAATTATCATTCTTATCACAACAGTTAATTTTCAGTCCTTTTCTCCTCTTGACTCTAGAGAGAACCACTTATTGTTAGATGGCCCGCTCGAATGGGCTGGCTAGATATATGAATATCGTTGAAAAAAATAAGTTTAGGAAAATAATTAGAAAAATACCAATATATTTATTCAATGCATTAAGTACAAAAATAAATAAATGTTCATCGAATATGTGAAAATAATATTTAAAAATTTACTTGAAAGACTGCAGAAGGCATAACATGTAACTGAAAAACGCTTCATGACAGACCTGGTTCACGGATCATAGGCTACCTCTCATGTGTTGAGATGATATCCCAACAATATATACAGTAACCTAAGCATCATATGCAATAGGTTCCCCATGAACTGCATATGTGGAAGTTAGAGAAAATCAATAGATAATGCGTACGTAGCCAAAACTCAAATCACATAATTATGCAAAACGATGCTGATGAATAATGTCAAAGAAAGTATTAGGCAAACATATATGACATTCAGAAAAATTGAGGTTGATACAGTAACGAACTTTATTGACATAATGAATTAACTTGTCCATATTACGAAACCATGACTCCGCATACTGATTGAAGTGTGTAGCCATATCGAGCGAGTAATGTTTTCCTGTAAGTGTTAGATAAAGCATAAATTCCAAACTTAATTTTGCTCAAAATCAATTCAATATGAATATAGTTCACCTGTGTGACGGTTGCAGCCACAAAATCATTAAACCGCTCTTAGACATTGTAGTCAAACAAGTTGACGTTATCCTTCAATATACGGAATTCCCTAATGTTATAGCCCCCAATTTTTAAAAAGACAACACTTTCAAGTTTCAACCAGTTTACTTCCAAAAGGGATAATGTATGTGGAGGCCACACAGTATGTACTCCATTTTACTTGCATATCAATTTTGGCAAAATACATGCCAAATGACCTAAACCCCCAATTTTTAAAAGACAACACTTTCAAGTTTCAACCTATAACACGTTGACATCTTCGTCAACTGACATGCTTGAAATTTGGTATTATATAAGAAAACCAGATACAAGTTTGGGTGGCCCTACAAGATAGTTTCATTATTTAAGTGGCCTGAACAGGGTAGCCTCCATGATAGAGGTAATCCCTTTTCCATTACCTCAGATGATTATTGTAATTACATTTTAAACTACGATTAACAAATAAAATAGTTATTATTTTACGATATACATATATATAGTAAAATATTTGAGCCCGTTTTGTAACATTACCCACCCGTGTATTGTTTAAACTTTACCTGGAAAATACGTCTCATAGTTTTAATGTCAGAAAGTGGAAACTCAATCTTCCTATCAATACGACCAGGTCGAAGCAAAGCTGGATCAAGACTTTCAATTTTGTTTGTAGCCAATATCACCTTTACATCACCTCTTGAATAAAACCCATCGAAGTGGTTTAGCAATTCCAACATAGTTATTTGAATTTCACGTTCACCACCACAGTGAGCGTCATACCTATGCATAACAAACATAGTTAGACCTCAAAAGCTCTACTTGAATATGCTTAAACAACTAATTATCTGATTATGACAACTTTATACAACCCCCACACGCCCAACAAAAACCTTGGCTGCAGCCAAGCCCATTCAGTTACATTTTTTGTGATCATTGATAAAACACTATAGTATCCCCAATGCATTTTACAGTTTTTGTCAGTCGCCAGCGCCAATAGCAAAGTTCTTTCATGTCTACGTCAGAAGATAACAAAAATCAGCAAAGTGTATGAGTTCGCACCAACGAGTGGAGACGTAATCAGTAAAAGGAGGTGCAGAAGCCTTCTCTAGCCAGGCCAAAATCAGCAATTTTAAGAGTTTTTTCAGTCACCAGCAAATTTTCTGTATGTGTAAAAAAAGTTATTATTCTGTTTCATACATAAATAACTTGATGATCCGAGCAAAATACATGATCCCATGGAGTAGAGTCTATACCAGGTTTAAGGTCCCGATGAAAATACTCACCTCTATGCATATGTACAATTCCTTGTAGAAGCTGACTCATGAAACCCCTAATCTCTTCCTCTGTGAAAGGACTTTGCCGTTGTGTATGGGTTTGGTTAACGGGTCAATATGGGTTTTTTTTATGTCAGTCGGGTCAGGTGTCACCAAAGCACCCTTTTCCAGTTTTTTATACATAGGGTGTTTCATATGATCACGAAAACTATATCATCAAGAATTAGTCTAATTTCTGAACAAAGATATTTTTAGGAATAAAAATACACTTCGCATAACTTTGGTGTGCATCTTATTTCAACGACCACAGCAGCAGGTACAAGCAAGCCAAAAGCTGTCAAGGGAAAGGGGCCAATTGCAGCAGTAACCAAACACTCCCGCTGCTGCAACAGGTGTGTTTGGTTACTACTGCAACAGCAACCAAACACCCCTGTTGCAGCAGCGGGGTTGTTTGGTTACTGCAGCAACAACAGCCAATCACCCCTGTTCCAGCAAGAGGTGTGTTTAGTTGCTGTTGTATCAGTAACCAAACACCCTTGTTGCGGCCGCGGGGGTGTTTGATTGGGTGTGATTGGTTCCTAAGTGCTTGTTTGTGTTTTAACTAAATAATTTGTTTTCTTAAATCTTAAAAAGAATGACTTACGTATTGCGCTGCAGCGGCTTTGTTTTTCCATGCTCCCTTGTTTTCTCCCTTCTTGTATATATGCTTGTCTCTAAACTGCTCTACCAGGTCCGGGTAATCGGGTTTGGGTCTATCGGGTTGTCGGGTTTATCGGGTTAGACATGTAATCAGTCACAAAGTAATAAAAAAGATAGATCAGTATGTATATAAACATGTTGGATCAGTATGTATTTCAAGTTTTCACTACTACGCACTACTATAACATGCTAACTGATGTAAGATCAGTTTGTATTTCACCATTTCACCATTTAGTAAGCATTTTCACTAATTCACCAATTCACCATTATAACGTCTTAACTGGTCTAAGATCAAAATATGTATAAAAATAGATCACCAATTCACCATTTTATACATCAGGATATATAAGGTTAGAAACGCATGATATACCTTAACTTCCCTCAAATTTATACATTCTTCCCAAACATAATACTTCCTCTTCATTTTCTTTACTGCAACCTGCGATAAATATGACAAAAAGAATAACCTCAGTTAACAATGGCAATGACTCCAAACGTGATTTGCTCAGACATGGAAAATAGTTGTCCAATGGACCGCTATACATATATCAAAAGTGGTGACGTCAACCGTTACTTCAGTATGTTCTATCGTCATAAAACAAAAAAGAGATTACGGAAAAATGGATTCTAAAAATAAAAATAAGCGCATGATAGATATAGACTTTATTTTTGTATAAACATTTTGTTCCTACAGAGGTACGTAAAGTAAAGTAGAGATCCCTCAATTCTACTATATCTGAATACTTTTCTTTTTGGGTGACCAATCAATTTTTCTATAGAGGGCTTGATCCCGAAGCAGTTTATCTATTAAACAACACAAATGGAAATACAAGGCACGTTAACCAATTGATTTGAGGAGTATGTATTAAACAACACAAATCGAAACTCTTTATCTATCAAAAAATCATGATCTGTGTTCAGCTCCCAGAATTTGCAATAGATCACATAGAAGTGCTCATAAGTGAGATATCTGCAGAAGATAATAATGTTAATACAGTTTCATTGTTTGACATGAAAGTTATTATGGGGATCAGATGATAGATAATCCTTAAGTTCATAGACCTTTTTTCTTTAATGGCAGCTACGTTAAATAATGCATACCTGATGCATCTGATGTATTAATCGTTTCTGAGCCTTTCATTAACCTATATAATTATATATGATAATTTATCAAAAGCCAAGTATATTAGTTACCTCAGTTGCCTCAAACCATGCATGATTTATGAATGAGCAAAATCGATATGCAGAGAAAAGGTATATTATGAATGGGCTGTGTTTTTTTACAGTATTAAAAAAATGATATAATGAATGAATCATATTAGGGTTTTGAGATTATTGTCAACCGATTATATGCATAATCTATTCCTTAAATATAGGTTAACAATATCAAATTTTTAAGAATGACTTAAATATTTTTTATTGTAAATCACAAAAAAATTGATTTGTCCAGTGGTTGAAGTATTCGTATGTGGATCAAATGGCCAGGGTTCAATTCTTGCAAAGGCCAATTTTAATTAAATTTTTAAATGCGAAATTTCTAGCAAAATCAATAATGCTTATGTGGCAAATCCGAAATTTAAAAAATAAATAAATAATGCTTATGTGGCAAGAAAATCGAAAATTTTAAACAAATTGTGCTTAGGTGGAATTATGACATGGCATTACTGGGCAATCTAACAATTAATGACGTCATGCGCATATTGTTATATATATATATATATATATAGGGAGACTTTCTTGCGAGAACCATCTTATCTGCGAGAACTGACAGAACCACCAAAAACATACAACCACTTGAACTTTACTTGTCCCCAAGTAAACCTTAGAATAAATCTTATGAAAATGTATCCTAAAAGATATTAGGATTTATTTTTATATTTAAGCATGTATTCGTTTTGTCATAATTGCACAACCAAACACTTAACGAATTAGAAATAAAATAAAATATTTCGATAAAAGCAAATCTAATCGTTTAACTGTCCAGTCGTGACGAATATTCTATCATAAGCTTGGCAAGTATACGCATCTCCCCCACTAAAGCCAAGGAATAACAAGTCTAAAGCAGTAAAAAGGGTTTGTTGGTTAAGGGTTAATCATCCTTCTTAATCTCTATCGATCTCATATTCCAGAAAAGGCGACAAAATCACAAATACATGATCGAATCCACGACCACGATACTTGCAATTGCTCAAATCCTTAACTCGAATAGGCTAAAGATAGGACCAAGTAATCTTTACCAATAATATTATATCAAAAAGGGCGACAAAATCATAAATACATAGCCGAATCCACGACTACGATACTTAAGATTGCTCAAATCCCTAATCTCAATAAATCAAAGGTTTGGATAAAGAATGATATAGGGTATGGATAATATTTGGGATACAAATTAGTGTAAAATGAAAAATAAACAAAACAGATAAATTAAAATCCTAAGTGTGGTAAATTACTTTCCCAACCATCCCATGAATAAGACTCATATCATTGAATAACTCACGCTTTAACACTTGAAACACACGCTTTAGCGAAAGTAGTAAACACACGAAAAATAAACTCAAAGATATACAATATTTACTTTCATACCAATTGCATTGTGCAATTTCCTGACTCAACCAAAGATAATGAATTACGCACGCGAACACAGGTAATGTAAGGAAACACACTTTGCCTAAAGCAATTAACCAACCACGGATTTTAATCTACAGGGTAGGCTAAGGTGTAAGGGTATAACGAAACATTATAACAAAGTTGTAAGAAACGAAAGCATTGGCTCTTAGAGTTTTTCTAGGTGTATCTTACTCTAAAAGTGAGAGTAACAAAGGGGTTTATACGGGGGTTAACTAACCAATGTAGTTAGTTAATATCACATAACATATAAAGGCTATTTGGGTGTAATCCTAGAAATTTACCAATTTAAACAAGTCATTCCAATTATATAGATAATACTTATTATGGTGGTCTCGAATAGTATATAAGCCAAGTTCTAAAGTTTACAAGTCACCGGCACACTCAAAGATTTGTGAATTTTGATAAGTTCCCAATTTTTGGAAATAATGTTATGTGTGCAGCTATGTAATTTAGAATTTAAACAAAAACATGCTAAAAAAATTTAAATTTTGATATATTAAGCGCATTTTAAGCATATTTTTGAAAAATAAGGACAAGTAAGTGTTCTAATTCTCCAATCCCCCCACTTAAGTTAAACAAAGTCCTCGTTGTTTGTGTCAAATGTTAAAAACTGGAAAATAAAAGAATTAGAACAGAAAAACTCCCCTGAGATTTGCTCGGTATGATCCTCCATTATTCGTATAAGAGCAAAAATCAACTTTCTTGTGGATGAGAACGTTTAAGCTTCATACATGATGTATCCACAAGAATGCAGGAATCTATAATACCATTCAGACTTTAACACACCTGAGTTAAGAAGGTTCAAACTTGCATAATACATTAGTAGTTAGTAAAAATAAAACACAAAAAATTAAAATGAAAATCATCAGGTCAGTCGATACGCCGTATCTTATGGAAAAAGATACGCCGTATCGAGCCTGGAATAAATACGAATCAGAATAAAATATGCGTCTCATCCTTAACCAGGGATGCGCCACATTAAAATACTGACAGAAAGTTTTAAAGGTAAAAATAAATAAAAATGCAGAAAATTAAATAAGATATGACCAGCGCAGGCGATGCGTCGCATCTTAGGATGGAGATGCGCCGTATCTTCTGCAGGTCTGACAGACTCGACACAGAAATCAGAAAATAACACAAAAGATAAGCATGGGTTGCCTCCCACGAAGCGCTTGTTTTTGTTCGAGTCACGAGCCTGACTCCACCCTTATTTACTGTGTATTAAGGTGTTGCTCCCCCCACTTGGGATCAAGTGCGGGTGATAATAGCAATAAACACGAAAAGAGTGTAAATTTGCTAGTAAAGATGGAAGAAATAAATAAAGATCATACCTTGGCAATATATGTACATCTTTCCAATCCTTACCCGGTTTAGTTGATAAATTGGATGACTTGACCATTCCATCTGAAAGAGTAGTGTGTTGAGGAAAAATGAGTCTCCTTTCTTCTTGGTTAGTCTCTTTGGTAGTAAGGCGTCCCTTGACTTCCGCAGAAGATGAGAAAGGGTCTTTAGCAAGTAAATGTTCGAGTTCCTCTATATCCTTCATAGGGTCGAAATCATCATATTCATCAATCATAGCAATGTTTAAGAGCTCATCACTAAATTCTTCCTCGAGCTCCACCAAAAATGGGTTGATCACAGGTGCTTCATGTGCTTCAATAGGTAGTGTAATAAATTTGACCTCATCATTCTTTTGTTTTGCAACCTGTTTAGGAAAACTAGCAAGATTATTAGCAACGGGATTAATAATATTAAATAAATTTGTACCACTTTGTGTTGTAAGTGACTCCAATTCATCTTGTGAATCTCCATCTTCAACTAGTGGTCTTGCAGTTTCATAATTGTCCCGAATTTCATCTTTAAATAAGTAATCCCAGATTTCTTCAAAATCCTTCGTTGGGTCAAAATCTGGTTGAGGTATGTCATCATAAACTATGGCGTCAAATGGTTCGAAATCAAAATTAGAATACTTTTCATCTTCATCCGTTGGATTGTCTAATGGTGGTAATACGATTGCAGAATATTCTTCAACGTAGGGTTCCGTATACACATCATCTTGTGCAATCTCCGGAGAAAAAGTACTATCAATAACAATTGCCCGAATTGGTTTCACGGTATATGACTCCTCCTCATCATCATTAGGCATACACCAAGTGTGTTGAAACGGCAACCTATTTCTTTCTTTCTTTGACTTAACCATTTCTAGCAACAAGTATTCTTCCATTGTAATATCCAGATCGTCCATCTTCCTGAAATAAAACTTACTCGTGCAAAAGAAGAGTGAAACAATCAAAGTAAAATAAAATTTGCTGATATCAGTAGACGATGCGCCGTATCCAAAAAGTTGGATACGCCGTATCTTATTACGTTAAAATTAAATCAGACTTTTATTCAGAAAACAGATACGCCGCTTATAATCAAGAATGCGCCGTATCAAATTTAATTTATCAAAAATCGATTATACTTATTAAAATTAAATGCGTCGTATTAACAAAAGCTAATGCGTCGTATTTTCGTTACGTTTCAAAATACAAGATTTTTGATTTAGAAGATGCGCCGTATCGATAAAAATCGATGCGTCGTATCTGTTTAATAATTCGAAAACTGTTTTTAATTTAAATCGAAAATACGCCGTATCTGTTAAAACAGATGCGTCGTATGGCGTTAGGGTTTAGAAAAATTTCTTAGTAAAAACAGAATACGCCGTATCTTGGGGAAAGATGCGTCGTACTCGAATTTATTAAACGCGTTGTATTTTATAAAAATTAAACGCAATACGCCGTATCTGTGAAAACAGATGCGCTGTATCGTTTGTATTAGCACAGTACAACGATAGTAGAATGCAGAAAAATAAAATCAAAACTAAAAACAAACAAAAAGAAACAAAAATTAAAGAAAATAAAAAAAAACACACACAAAAACATAAAATATGCAAATAATACAATGAATGCAATTTATCTAATATATAACAGAGTTAGTGGTTAGATTCTAAAAATTAAAAAGAAAACCTAATTAAAATACTAATCAAATTAACAGATAATAACAATTCACTCCCCGGCAACGGCGCCAAAAACTTGATGCGCGTGATGTGTCGTTGCGGTTTAGCAGTATTAATGCCTACTCAAGTTTTAAATTTATATTTAGCCGACTTATCAATAACACACACACTTAACGAGCAGTGTACCCGCTCAGTATGAATATAATGGTAAGTAGAGTGTCGATCACTAAGAGTGGAACGTATTATCTAGTTATTCTAATCAGTATTTTAATATCCTAAGTTAGCTGTACAACCTAATCTAACGCAAGGGGGTTTCAGCCTGAGAGACTAGCACGGTTTGGTCATGATTAAATAGTAAACTAAACTAATGAGCACGAATCAGCGATTAGCAAACACGTACATAGATAGATACTTGAGACAATAAGAATACCTGTCCTGATAATTAAGTAGCTTGTCACTTGTTTTATTGCTAGTTGTTTATGAAGTGTATATAATTAACCCTTTCTCGTTGGCTCTAATCTTATCGGCGAGTAAACCCTTAATGATTACTTATGTCTATCCTATTTATTTAGCGTCTCTTAAATTGGCGAGGAAGGGGCATGGCGACCCAAGCAATGCTCAGCTAGACACAGAGGTTATCAATGCACTAATAAAAGTCACCAAAGACATCAACATATAAACTTTAATTAATGGGAAAGCAATTTTAAGGGGTGCCCATGATATTCCGTAGTCACATGAAATCGGCCCATCAATCCTGATGAATTAAAGTGTACTAATACAATAAAACAAAACTACTTAATGAATTGAATACATGCAGGACCTTCTTACAGCTCTTGTATCTTCGTTCAGGGTGTGTCTTGTGCTGCTTGGTCGTTTGAATTCGGCTTCTAGGGTTCTTCTGTCTCTAAAGTCTAGTGTCGAAATTCGTCTGGCCTTGGGGTATTTATAGTTTCTGTCTGAGGGTTAGATGCGGCGCATCTAATTGATAGATGCGGCGCATTGACTTAACTTCGCGTAGGGTCCAAGATTAATATATTCAGGAATATTCGTACACCGCCTTAAGATGCGGCGTAACTCCATTTCTCTATGCGGCGCATGTCCTTTGCTGTCTTGGATTGTAACTTGTGAAATCTTGATAGTGATACGCCGTATGTAAGAAGTATGTTGCGGCGTATCTGGAGCAGAATGATCTTGATCTTGTACATTTCAGTAGACTCTTAACATCTTGCTTGTTTTCCTCCATAATTAGTCCAAAATCGCCAAGTTTCACATAATACTTGTTTTTTACCTGAGAATTACAAAAGTAAACATTAACGTATCAATTCTCATATATAATATAATAAAACAAGTCAAATAAATAGGATAAAAGATGATAATAAAATGTACTTATTTGAGTTCATCAGTGTGCATCGCATATTTGCATTCGTAATTGTACATTGAACCTGTAGTGAGACATATATCTTTATCATTGAGCATACCTTGTTCCTGTCATTCTTGCCTCGTTTTGTTATACTATGTTTTGAGTAGGCTTTATAGTTACTAAGTACTTTTGTCACAACATGCTTTGTCCTATTTTTGGTACGATAAGTCTTTTTACATCTTTCGTTCCGGTTACGTTAGTTACAGTCGATAGTCCTACCAAACCTTCACCGACTAACGTCTTATATCTACCTACTTATCAAGTCACTTACTTGCGACAGATCCCGAGGATCGAAACTTCTGAACCCCTGAGAACGACTTACCAGACATCAACTTTTCGTCCCTGATGACCGTTGGAATCTACATACCATTACTCAGAAGACGCGATGTCCATCCTTAGTGAAAACATTGGTTGCCTCGGTCATGACGTTGTTTGTAATGATCCTTGTGCTCTGAGCATAATTCTAGCGTACCCTTATTTTCCCGTTCATATCTCTGGACCATGTATTTCTTTTCATACTATTGACCACTTCGTCAAAAACAGTCAAATTTTTTTGGATACTGCATCTCTTACAAACTACTTAAATTTTTTAATGAAGATCGGAGATGAAACGACTAATCCTTCCTTACTCGCTAGACACTTGATGTCTACTAAACGTCTTAACCCAGTAAAAGTTCTTTACATATATTAGAACTGATTTATTTTATCGCTCTAAAGATCTTGAAAACTTCCTCCTAAGCCTATTTACCTAACCTCTTGGACAGAATTTCTCCAGGCCACCTTTATTGATTTTCCTGAAAATGACTCATTTACTTTGACAATACCTTTGACCTTCCCCACTGATCTGATCAACCTATACCAAAAATATCGATTTGATCGTTCTTGAGCAACCCTCAAACTTTAACTAAATTTTCAAAAACGTTAAGCTTTTTAACAACTTTTAACTTAATTTCATGATAGTTCTTGTTTGATGAGTTGTGAGATTAAGTTAAAGTTGCTACTTAGCTTAATATTTTAAATGATTTTTCTCTAGAATGGATAATGCTGACTCCTTTTAAATCTAGTCACTTGATTTTTACAATTGAACTATCTATCTCGTCACACTCAGTAGGACGTGTACGGATGAAGTTATCATAATTACAACCTTTAATGGTATATCCCTTACCACACAAGCTTTAACCACCACACTAAAATCCTAGTTCGACTCCTGATCCTTTCGTTATGACTTTGACCTCCTTTGGATTCTTCGTTCAAACGTTACTACACTGCTTTAAGAGCATCCATAGTAATCTTTCATGTGGAGACCAATAATGTAATGTGTACATTCTTTCTGAACAATCCTTTTACTTCAGTACCATTTAATTATGGTGCATAATTTATTTTTGTTCTCTATCAAGTTCATGACATTAATTAATGTGAGACCTAATGTCATAAGCCTTTGTTGCATTTCTAGCATTCTCGCTGATCTAAGTCATCACTATTCATTGATTTGATTGGTTTAAGCAATTCCAAGAGCGAGCCAATCTTTCAAAAGACCTCCTTCAAAGATGTAAATTCTTTCTATCTGAAAACTTGTTTCCTAGCTTGAATTAGTGACAGTTCTTGTTTGATGAGTTGCGAAAATCAAGCTAGAGTCAAGATGTTACTCAACCTATTCAACTTAATCTCATGACAATTCTTGTTTGAAAAGTTGTAGGATTAAGTTAGAACCAACAAGCTAAAGGTCTTTTGAGGGATATGCTCGAGAATGGGAAAGTTTTTCCCATCAAATCTAACCATGAGAATGTACATTTGTAGAACGAACGAATTGAATTCAGGGACTGACTTCCTTTAACGGGTGGAGAATGTAGCAACTCGTCATTTTCAGACTATAATTTGACTATTTATTTTGACTTATTATTATTATAATTTTAAGTAATATTACTTTTATAAGTAATTACGTAAATTTAATCGCGTACGCTTAACTCGTAACCAACACTAGACTATGATCAATCTACGTGCTTTAAACATTTTATTTTTCTTATAGTCATATTTTATAGATTAAATTGCAAAAATCGTCCTTGTGGTTTGGTTAAATTTCACGTTTCGTCCTTGTGGTTCATTAAGTGCATGTTACGTGCACTTTTGGTCCTTCAACAGTGAAATTTGGCAAACCACAAGGACGATTTTCGCAATGATGGGGGACCAAAAGTGCACGTAACAGTGCAAAATAAGAACGATCTTTGCACTTAATGAACCACAAGGACGAAACGTGCAATTTGGCCAAACCACAAGGACGATTTTTGCAATTTACTCTATTTTATATGAACAATTATTAATTTATCATTTTACGTAAACTATATACCTTTTACGTTTTACGCGTATTGAACATACGTTTATAGGTTTTGACAACATTTACGCACTCCGTTGAACTTATCACTCATCTAATATGGAGTGTATTGATAAGTTTTAACATTTTTATAAGCTTTATATTTTTAAGTTACCCGGTTTTAAGTTTCGTGACTTAAGGACTTTACGTTTGCAATTACTGGGATCAAACTACACCCCTTAAACAACTAGATTATACTTTTAAAAACTTTTGCAAATTTAAAATTTAGTAATTAATAATTAAATAGCATATAAATATGCAGGTGTCATGTTTTAGAATGATTCTACATTTGTATATTACATCAACTAAAGAAAATACGTAGTTTGATAGTTTTTTTTATTATAATACAACATCCTAATATCAAATATAGACTATCTAGTAATTTAGATATGTGACTCATGATAATAATAAGGCTCCATGTTTCTAATTCGTTACTATGACTCAAATGTGTTAACTTAGAAATATGACAACAAATAACACTTATTTAGCATGACGTGGGTATATTATGCTTAGAGCCCAAGAATACATTTTGTATATATAGTATACCTTGTTGTCATTCGTGGAATAACAGTAAAAAAAATTATAATAATAAAAAAGAAAATATAGAAGGCAGTGTACGACTTAGATATTTGAGGTCCTAGCTATATAGGAAAATCATGTTAAGGTCACTTAGAGGCATAGATATTAAAATTTTCAAAGCTATATGTGTGCATGTTCATTGCCACGTTAAGATGTATAATCGCATGAATGCATGATTTTATGTAATGAGCACAATATTGGGCTATCCTAAGAAGATTTCAAGTATTAGTCGTATCTAGGAGGTCTACGTTCGTTGGGTTCATAGATCGAACTTTTGTCATTTTGTTATCGAGCTCGTTAACTATTTTTGTTAAAGTGAGTATTCACGGACCCCCTTTTCTAACTATTTTTATCGTTTTGGGGTGGAATGCATGAATTATACTTTGACTAAATTGATTTATATTTTATAAATTTATTGAATCATTTGACATATTTTGAACTCTTTTGACTTGATTTGAACCGTTTGACATATTTTGAACCCCTTTGACTTATTATGAACTTATGACTTGTTCTGGACCATTTAGTACGTTTTAAACTTATAATGTACCGTATGTACTATATGCTAAACTCTCCCATGTTCGGAGCATATTTGACAATAATTCTCGCCTAGGTGGTGGAGTGACATAAAGTCTCCCTATGTTACGGAGCAGCGCAATGTCTCCCCATGTTACGGAGCGTTTTTGACTTAATTGTATATAATAGTTTTATGATGTACTGTTCATACATTCACATTGTTAGTCCCCGATTGGTTTGTCATTCGCACTCCAATTTATACATACCGTTCGTGCGCCCTCCTTGTGTGGGGCAGTAGATAGTATGGATAGCACTATTAGAGGTCGGCCAACCTCTCGTTCACTATGTTACGGAACGCATATTATTTATTTGTAGGGCATTGCCGCATATTTTATTATATACTAGGTGCTATTTTTGTGAACTATTATGGCTGCATGCGTGCTTGACTATAAAACGAACTACCTTATATGCAATGTGTTGTGAACCCATAGGTTACAAGTCTTGTATGGGCGGGACTTGTCACTGAATGGGTTGACCTCGCCTTTGCTATGTGGGCATGTTTTCTCAAGGCTTTTGGTCTTAAATTTTATGGAGTTATATGTAAATCCACAGTGTTACAAGTCTTGTATGGGCGGGACTTATAACATCGTAGATTTTTAGGATGACTGCCATGAGAACAATCTTTATAAGATTTTTGTGTTATATAAAATCTGTGTTTATAGTTGACCCGTTTTTCTCATGCATTTCAGGTGACCTTCAATATTTGTATACATGAAGAATTTTGCATAAAGAAGTCTTCATGCATCAAGTTTAGTCGTTATGTAAAAAGATGTTATCTTTCGAAAACAGAACTTATGTTTCAAATTGCCGATGTCGGCTAAAACAATATTGTAATAATGTACTTTTTTCCCTTAATGTTAATTATGGTATTGTTCTATATATCTATTGTGATGTATATTGATTATGTTGCACCTCACGTTTCCATATTCGGCGGGGTGTTACAGCATGACACTATCTATGGCGGTGTGATTGGTCCACGGCGTTCCCTTGTGATGTGTATATTATTATTGAGCTCGTGCACTTAATTGCCATTTTGGTACGCCAATATATTTGTCTGAGTATAGGTGTATGGTGGTGTACATAACTTTGTTTTGCAGGAAGCGTATGGATGCATCCTAGGTTTGTTTTGTAATATATTTCTGATATGGCTTTGTAGTGAATGGTTTGCGTGTGCCATACACCCCATGTCACTTTTGGGAGTACGCACATCCATTTGTTATGATATGATTGTGTGGTTAAGCAGGTGGCTTGCTTTGTGAGCTCGTGGATATTTTCTTATGATTTGTTGACTTCCTTACCTTTCACTTAATTTATTATTTGTTTGATTCTCATTACCTATGACATCTTGTTCAGCAGATCATTTTGACTTCGTCTTGTGTACTTATTCATATTCAGTTTATTGTTATCCCTATTATACATTTATGGCACGACCCGCCCGGAATTCTTTTGCTACCCGCTACAAACCGGGTTTGGGTTACACATTGGGTTGCTGTTGGGTCATCCAACTGTTGCCCTTCACTCACATGGCCTTCTTTCCCTTGAGATCCGGGATTGTTAATTCCGATACCTTTACCCGACGGTTATTTTGCCTTTTTCGATCCATGTTTATGGGTTATTTTCGATCTACAGGGATTTGTGAGGGGATCTACAGTAGTATGAATAGTGTGTTTATTAATTTTTTAAATTTGTGGTTGTTTTTAGGCCATTTTTTGTTGCTACAGTTATTAGGTTGCTTATATACACACTTTTGGATCTAATCTAGATATTCTGCCATTTTTTTCTGATAAAAAACACGGGTGCTTTGATTGTGTGGGAAAAACGTTTGCAGGCATTCATTGTAGGTTCTTTTTTTTTATTATTATGTTTGGTTCTTTGTGTTGTTGTTGTTGTTAATTTCATCTTGTCATTTAAATTGTCTCTGCATTTAATAATGGATATAACTGGGTTTGTTTAGGGCCTATACCTTTTGTTTTGATAGTATTTATTGTAGTTGTTGGTTAAATTTTTTTGTGTCACATTTATGATTGTGTATTTTGTTTAGGGTTTTCTGCCAATTATAGGAATTGCTATTTTAGGTTGTGTTGCGATATGCTGTTGACTGTTTTGTATGTAAATAAGTGTCTTTCTGTTTTTATACTGATCTCTAACTTCTTTTGGCCTTCTTTTGCTGACATTGGCTTCATACGTTTCTCGATCACTGTTTAAAAATGTTGTTGTTGCTCATACTGATTACTTATAAAGTGTTTATCATTGTTTTTGGGTTATTTATTTTTTGTTGGTTCTTCCATCTTTGTCTTCCTGTTTTTAGCTATGAAACCAAATGCTACAATGAAACCAAATGTTACACGTCATGCCCAAAATATAAGAAAACGAATTTTGCAAAACCCAAAAATGAATAACGAGGTTAGTATAGATGGTTGTGGCAACTCCGCGTTGGAAGGTCAGACTGAAGACAATGTCATAGCTCCCTTGATATTAAGTGTTGGTGCTTCCGAAGGTTAGTTTCTTTTATTTACTTGGTAGAATTGTTAGTATTATTTTTTATGCAATGTAGAGTTTATGTTCATCTTTTTGTCTTTTCAATTCTGGGCAGATGATTTTTCGGTAGGAAAAATGCGCCTAACAGCCCGGCAAGTTCGGCTGAAACGTCATTGTGGTGCAACCGGCGTACATGTGCCACCGACCAACACTTTCTTTAGCAGCCATCGACTGAAAAGGTCTAATATGAATATCCATATTGGTTAGTGGTTGTTTACTTCTGTTTACTCTATTGAGAGGGTCCTAATTTTAAATATTTTGATGATGCCAAAAGTGAACGTCCATGTTTACGTATCTTTTGAAAAATGCAGGCACACCTGTGTGTAAATGCGTAAGGGGAAAAAAAGATCTGCCACCGGATGTGGCCCCCATTTGGCCCGATCCTGTTGATGATACTGCTTTACCAGGAACTTCATTGGCCCGTCCAACTGTAGGTAGAGATCATCCCGTTAGTGTTGATTTTGAAGGTTGATAAAATCAGTCTTTTATCCTTTATACCTTGCACACCAATTACTTTATTAGGTCTTGTTTTGTATTTTCGATTCTCGGTAGATGATATTTTGGTACGAAATACGCGCCTAATAGCCCAGCAACTTCGGCTGAAACGTGATTGTGATGCAACCGACAATGTCATAGCTCCCTTGACATCAAGTGTTGGTGCTTCCGAAGGTTAGTTTCTTTTATATAGTTGGTAGAATTTTTAGTATTATTTTTTATGCAATGTAGAGTTTATGTTCATCTTTTTTGTCTTTCAATTCCCGGCAGCATATATTTCGGTAGGAAATACGCGCCTAACAGCCCAACAACTTCGGATGAAACGTCGTTGTGGTGCAACGGACGTACATGTGCCACCGACCAACACTTTCTTCAGCAGCCATCGACTAAAACGGTCTAATATGAATATCCAGATTGGTTAGTGGTTGTTTACTTCTGTTTACTCTATTGAGAGGGTCCTAATCTTTAATTTTTTTATCATGGCTAAAGTGAACGTCCATGTTTACGTATCTGTTAAAAAATGCAGGCACACCTGTGTGTAAACGCGTAAGGGGAGAAAAAGATCTACCACCGAATGTGGCCCCCATTTGGTCTGATCCTGTTGATAATACTGCTTTACCAGGAACTTCATTTCCCCATCCAACTGTAGGTAGAAATGATCCCGTTAGTGTTGATTTTCAAGGTTGATTAAATGAGTCTTTTGTGCTTTACACCTTTACACCTTTACACCTTTGTACTGATGGTTTCCCATTTATTGGCAGCTCTTGAAATGTGACTATGTTGTACGTGGTGAAATCATCTCCTTGGCTGAGGTGATACAACGATCATTAGCTGGCTTATTCATAGGAAATTTAAATGTATAATACAGTGCCTTAAAGTGTGCTGGATGAACACTTTCTAATGTTTATACGTTATTTTGCTACAGTTTTTTTCAACTGTTTGCATGGACCAAACGCCTATATTCGAAATCACTTCGAATATGAAAGGTTATGACTTACGTGAACTCTTATTGTTGTCGCAGTTTCTGCGTGGCCGGGATAACAATTCATCAAACAAGTATTAACGAGACACCCACCTCAGGCATTAAACCAATTCTTAGAACTGCTAAAGGTCATTACTAATACTTTACGCTTTCTAGCATTACCTTCTTTCCAAATGTTTCATCCCTGGATTTCTATCTATTTTAGGGAGCAAAATTGAATGGTAACCTCAAACAGATGTTTACTGATGCCTTTATTTTGTTCGCACCGCAGGCATATTGAGTACACAAACTCACTTTGTATTCACGGCTTTTGACTAGATTCCTGTGGGAGAAGAAACATCTGCCTCCAATCCAACTAATGCAAAGTTGGAGATCCAAATAGGCTACCTTCGCACAATTTGGCTACACCAGATCTTTATGCGTAACTTTATTCAACAGTACGCATGAGCGTGTGGATTTCAAGGTAACCTAAAACTTAGTATACTTAAGATTTTGTTGTTTCTGTTTCGTTAGCAAAACCTATAGTCTTTCCAAATGGGTTAGCCAAGGAATCGGTGGCTAATATATTTATGACAATGTACATCTATTTCTTGACCAATTACCTCTTCACGTAGGTTCAGCCTATTTTAGTATACAATAAGTGAAAGTATTTTTTTTTCTTTATGTATGGCAAAGGCAACCGATGTAATTACCATAAGAGCAACAAAGAATCCCTCATGATTTTTTATTGCCAGATTTACTTTTTCTGAGTGTATTCCCAAGTCTACTTTCTAACATATTTTTCAATTTCTTGAACAGATTTTGCTGTTTCTTTTTATTAACTGCAATGACCTATGTACTTATGGTTTCTCATCTATTGGCAGGTCTTGAAATGTGAGTATGCTGTGCGTCATGAAATCATCTCTCTGGCTTAGGTAATACAACAATCATTAGCTAATTTATCGATAGGAAATTTATAATCAAAAGTATAAGACAGTGCCTTAAAGTGTGCTAGGTGAACACTTCCTACTGTTTGTACGTTACTTTACTAATGCCCATCATTGTTTGAACTCCAGCTGAGTTCTAAATATATTAAAAATCACTTCGAGTATCAAATGTTATGACTTACGTGAACTGTTATTATTGTCGCAGTTTGTGCGTGGGCGGGATAACAATTCAGCAAACAAGTATTAACAAGACACCCAGCTCAGCCATTAAACCAATTCCTAGAACTGCTAAAGGTCATTACTAATAGTTTACGGTTTGTAGCATTACCTTCTTTCCAAATTTTTTATGCCTGGATTCCTATCCATTTTATTACTCTTGCCTTTATTTTATTCGCATCGTAGGCATATCATGCCTTTCTATGCACGGCTTTTGGCCGGATTCCTCTGCCAGAAGAAACATCTGCTTCCAATCCAACTAATGCAGAGTCGGAGATCCAAATGACCGGACTTGGCACAATTTGCCTGCACAAGATCTTCATAGGTGACTCAATTCAACAGTATGCATAAGCGTGTGGATTTTGTAGGTGATTGATACAGTTGATGCCCGAAAGGTAATCTAAACTCTAGTGTATATATATATATATATATATATATATATATATATATATATATATATATATATATATATATATATATATGTATGTATGTATGTAATATATTTATGACGATATACATCTGTTTTTTGAGCAATTACCTCTTCACGTAGGTTCAGTCTATTTCAGTATAAAATAAATGAAAGTATTTTTTTTAAATGTATGGGAAAGGCAACCGATATAATTTTTGCATTCAAAGATGGTATAGGAGATGACAAAAAGCCTAAGACGTTTGGTAGAAAAATAAATTGTTACCATAAGAGTAGCAAAGAATGCCTGATATTTTTGTTTTTGCCAATACTAACAGTTAGTATTCTGTTGCCATTATAATTAATTCTTTTTTCTTTTTTTTTTTTTCTTTTTTTTTTTTGCATATTCATAATTACACTTCTATAAAAGATCCTGCTGAACAACATGATAGAATTGCTGATAAAAGCTGCAAAACCGAACAGAATGCTGTGATGAATGGTTTGAGCCAAATCACTTCCTCGCAGTGTCCTGTCCCATTTCCCATCTTTTGTTCGTAATTGAATGACACTGTTGATTTGTACCTTTTATATATCTGTATTTGCGAATATGCAAAAACAAAGCAAGTTTAAAAGTACAGAACATCAACTTTTGACATTGACAGATAAAGAAAAAAAATAATGAATCTTCGGAAACTCTTGAGGTAAAAAAAAAAATTTATCACACGCCTTAGGCTTTTTGTTATCTCTTCTACCATCTTTGAATGCAAAAAATTTATCGCATGCCTTTGCCACAGCATTGATCAGCAATAGAATAAAATTCTTACCAATTAGTGCGAAACGAAAAAAGGTCAGTGTGACAGGTGATTTTGGAATTTGCCTGCATACTATTGATTATGTTATCTGCATCAAATACATGGCTACGGACGAAGAAAAAAGCCTTTCCTTTTAGAATAAGAAGGTATGCATCCTATTGATTATTTTACTTTGTTATGCAATATCATTGTTATATAAATAATTTATACACAAACCATATTAAAATTTACTCTTTTTAATGATATAGGAGATATCCTACTATGGTTAGCAAATATGTATGAAAACTAATAACGACCCATTAACTTTTTAGTTCATATTTCCTACACTTATTCTTTAAAAGTCTGTTTTCAGAAATGAACAAATAAGTACTACAATTAGTAATCCCAAACCCTCCATAACCATAGATTATGCATCCTAGGTTTAAAAAAAAATGGTGGATTATGTTTGTTTAAGGTTTTTAAATATGCATAGAATGTTGGCTGTATTTGTTGTTTTCATTACAAATGGTATTTTCATGTTCACGTCTTTATGTGTTTGCTACACTGCTGCTCCGTAAATCAATACACTAATCGAATGGTGCTCAAGTTTTAGAAGGAAAATTTGATAGTTTTTAATTGTTTGGTGCAAAATAACTCATAAACAGCTTTGTTACAAAAACAAAAAATAAATTGGCCTTTGTAGCTTCTTTTATTGAGGGTTGGAGTTTTGTTGTTGATATAGATTGATCTGTCTTAATATTTCATCCGTAGTTTTTCCCAGTTTTGCTGATTGTCTGCTCTGAGGCTTGCCGTTTTGTTGCTACTATAGGCTGATTTGTTAAGGTTGTTTCTTTCTCGCTGATATTCGTTAATTTAGGTTTTTAATAATTTTTTTGTTTTAGTAATAGAATCCACGTGTATCATTTGCAGGTTCTGGTTTTAAGATACACCTACCAAAAAAGAAAAGAACATACAGAAGGTTCGACCACAATACAAGGTGCAATCACAATAGAAGAATATACAAGTTACGGCAGCTCCGGATGAAAGGGGAATAAGAGTATTAAGAAAAGGGATTTCCTAAGGATCTAAAACCGCAATCCCTTTTGGGGGCCAAATACTTCCGGTCTCTACCGTAGGTGCCAATGAAGCTGTTAGTGTTCTCAATACAACAAATACCACAAATGCAATATAAACTTGTTCGTCAAACATTCAAATAGGTTTGTAAATGAATGAAATCAGTTGCACTAGTAAAAAACGACAAAAGGTTCCATTACATGACCTGAAGAGAGGTGCACAAGACAGAAGATCATTACCAACATAAGTTTAGTTCATTTTGCCTCCTCTTTCAGCAACGATGTTTACCACATTCTATTAGCTTAGCGAATGATGATGTATAAAGTAGATCCACTATAACGCTTTAAAACCGTAGAACTCAGTAATGTTTGTTAACATTTTCTTTATGTAAGTTTTCCTTATGTAAATAAAAATCTATTAAATGATTTGGTTGGTTTAAAATCATTTGTTTGCTTAAAGTTTGGACCTTCACCCATAAACAAAAACATATGAACACTGCTGTTGTACAAAACACAGGAAAGACTACCAATGCTGGTCGTATGGTGAACACACCTGGACACAACAGAACATCTAAAAATGTAGTTTATACGTACTTGAGACATAAATTGATCTTCGTTACGCTATCAACCAATGATATAAGTTGGATTATTTCCTAAAACTAAAAATCCAATCATACAAAAAAAGTATGCAGCATATTACATCTCTGAATTTCCATCTTAAAGACTCACTGTTAATATAAAATCAATTAACAATCATACATCTAGAAAACAAAATGACATAAACATAAACATATGAACCAAACAAAGAATGCTAACTTAATCAATACCAATAGTTTAACGTATAATCAAATCAATTAACCAGCTATCACATAACATCTAATACAAAAGCATCTGTGTATATTAATAATGAGAATATAAAATTCACCTACGCCAAAACCATCCCAGACTTAGCATCTCTTTAAAAAAATACCCCTAACATCAACGAAACTCAGACAACTTCCTCAACACACCACATTTCGCAAATTTTGTGTCCAACTCTCACACAGCTCCAGCAAGGAACTAATTAGCCTACCATTATCCTTAAACAGCACACGCCCTATCCTTTGCATAGCTACTGCCTAATTGTAATAAAAAAAATGCAACAACAAACCATTAGCTATCAACACATCTCTACTTGACCTTAATACCAAAATACCCACATAAAAGGCTTTTGGACCAACTTTTCTTGCAAACATAAATGCCATTTTTGCACCTATCTTCTAAACACCAGGACAATCATCACATGATGCATTGCAGCAAACATAAACACAAAACTTGATTAAATCCAAAGCAGCAAAGACCAAAACACCAACCAATATTTCTTGCAGACAATTACATGCTATCTCATTCACACAAAAGCTGTCTACAAGAAGCAACACTTTGTTTCACTCCTTTCATTTATACTTCAGCAACATCTCCACATTCATTAGCTAACAAACCTTTAACACAATGTTATCAAAAAACAGCATAATCGAAACCATTAAGCCTAACTTAACTACAATTACTGATTTCTATTTTTTTATCACATTCCTAAAAGACCATAGCAATAGTTCCAACAACAAAATCAAATATAACAACAACAACAACAACAACAACAACAACTACTCAGTAACAGAAGTTAATAAAATAGTAAACAAATTACGTAATAAAACACAAACTTAGATTAAAGATACCCATTGTTCGATTCAGACCATTAAAGTGTTCATCATTACAAGCCAGTTGCATACACAAAAAACTAATAACCTAACCATGTTGAAACCCACCAAAACAACCTGTGCAGCCATAACCAAATCATAAAAATCCATAATATCCATGTGATGCTGATTCTTCCTCAAACCATCACGAACTTCAATCTGCAAACCCGTAAACAGCTCCAACCTCTTACGATCCCTCACTTGCTTTTGACGGAGGCACTCATAGGTGTCAACCCCTGCTTCTTCCTCGTAGTAATTTAATGACAAGACTTCTGCCATTCGATGTTGGCGCTTCTCTATCTTTGCCTCTAATTGATCGCACTTTTCACGAACCCACAACAAGGATGCTTCTTCTTCCATGTGTTCTTGCATAAAAAGAAACTTAAAGCATTGATGGAGCTTTTCTGATCTGGAAACCTCTTTCAGTTCATTGATCAGAGGAGTGTTTTCAGCCATTGAATAGATTTTTTTGTTAGGTGGATGCTTTGGGTTTAAAAAACTTATTAACAATTACTCTATATATAATAAGTGATACAGTGTATCTAATATATTTCGGGTCTGATACAACCAGTTTAATCATTGCAAAACTTAAATGAAGCATTAATTCAAAGAGATGGTTTAGTTTTCCATGCAGAAATATGGAGTTCAGGTTCTAGAACAGCTGCTGTGAATACCATACAAATATTTCCATAAATTACACATAAATTACTCAAGATAACATAAGTAGCCCATAAACTTTGCCAACTATCATAGATTTAACCAAATATAAAAACATATATATATATACATATATATTGTTGTACTAAAACATCTTAGTTTTTAGATATACAAAAAATAAATATGCATTAAAAAAAATAAACATCAACTTTTAATAAACTCAATTTAATATACATGATCCAACTAGATTTTTTCACCGAAAAGTTTTAAATAATAGTTAAAAAAACAGCTAAAACCGTTTATATTTAGTGTTATATTTTCTGTAATTATGCTAAATAGTACATTATTAGAGGAAAATGTAGCTACAATTCGATATGAAGAGGTTTTTACTTATTTATTATAATTTTTACTTCTTTATTTTTATTATATATATATATATATATATATATATATATATATATATATATATATATATATATATATATATATAATTTATTTGAACTAATAAACAATTTGGCAAACGATCCTTATAACCCAAAATTTTGCACAACCCGGCCCCTTTATTTTTTGCGAATACATTCGCGCTAAATCTTTCATATGCAAGCACCCCGCAACAACGCGCGGGTAACCATCCTCGTTTTATATCTGTTCACTGGGTTTTTTAAGCTCAGCCGCATTTTCTTTTCCCTGCGGCAGGTATCAAGCGGGATGCTGGGATTTGAGTGATGAGAGTAGGAGCTTTTAGTGGACCACCCTGGCGATAGCTAACCACTTGCGTTTGGATTAGATTTTGAGTTATCTTTCATTTAGACTTCATTTGGGATTGTATTTCATTTAGAAGTTATTATGTTTCAGACTTAGTATTTTATCATTTCCTTAGAAGAATTTATGTAACCTTGTAATTAATAAAGTCTTCCGCTTGCGTTTATATTCTGATTGACACAATAATGTGATATTTTGACCCTTGTCGGGTTGGGGTTTTACAATTATGGTATCAGAGCTTAGGCTTCGACCTATAGTACATTAAGTTATGACCTATGAAAGATCTGGCCCTTAGGTTTGCATTGTAGAAGCTTATGAGATAACCTTTAAGAATTTGCCTTAGGATCTTCCTGTAGGAACTTAAGTTGTGACCGGTGAGGATTGGGTAGACAATAAGACGTTTGTTTAAGTATCATTCCTTCGCATCATTTAGATTCGTGCCCCTCCTTTAGTTAATCCCTTTTAAGATCATTCTTTTCGTAGATTTAGAAAACTTATCATATTGCACTGCATAAGTTTTGTGACCAAATAAGTTTAGAATGCCTTGATAATTTGGTGGTAATCCCTTCACTGTATAGGTTTCACCTTTTAATATCATCACATTCTTTTGAATTCCAATCGTAATCTCGGATTCGTTTGTTAATAACCATTTAGATGCCTCTTCGTCCATTCTGATAATTTTTGCGATCATGATGTGTTGGACACATTTTGTGGTTTCTTTGCTTTTGCTAAACACCTTAAGGTTCCCTTTACACTATCAGATTATACCTTACCCACTTCTATCCCTATGAGAAATCTTATGGTTCTTAATCACGAGTATAGGAGTTATTCATCACATTTTCATTTGTTCGTTCAAAATCTCAACTTGAATTAATTGATGAAGTTTCTTACCGTTTGGCTTTACCTCCATAATTATCTCATCTTCATATTGTGTTTTATGTATCTTTCCTAAGAGGTTACACTATCATTCATTATATATATGTTTCGTATCCGTTGGATCAAGTTCGTGAAGATTTGTCATTTGTTGAAGAACCTGGTGCTATATTAGACCGCCAGGATCGAGACATGAGAAACAAACCTTTCTGTTCATTTTCACTTCTTTTCGTAATCTGGTACGTTTCCGTTTAACCTTTCATTTCAATTTCGAGGACGAAATTTTCTTTTTAAGAGGGGAAGAGTTGTAATACCCTAAAATCCAGACAACATTTTATTTATTTTGAATTTAACCTAAGTTTAATTAATGAGTAAATGATATTAAGACCTTATGTTATAAAATAAATATTCATTATTAATCTTTATTCCTAAGTAATTTAACAAATATAAAATATATATATATATATTATATATATAATAATATATTATATATATATATATATATATATATAAATAACTATCCTAATTTTATTAAAAAAAAAAAAAAAAAAAAAAAAAAAACAGGCCCCCTTTTTGGTGTGTATAAGTTTCATTATTTTTGTTACAAGATAAGAATTAAGGAAACATATTGTATATCCTAAATAGTTAGAAGATTTTGTTCCTCCTCCTAATTAGAAACAAAAATTCGGTTCCCCTTAAAAACCTTCGAACCGATTTCACCCTCTCCCAAAAAAATTATATTCGGCTCCTTCATCCCCTCCATAAACCGAACAAGATAAAACCCTAAAACTCCATTGGTTTTTCTCTTCCAAAGATCAAGAAGAAGTTTGGTGGTTGTGGTGTGTGTGATTCATCGTTATTCCTTCCTTTTGATACATCTCTGATTCATCCTAAAGGTATCCATGAAATCCATCCTTGTTGTTATAATGAATCACCATAAACGTTATGTATTTGTGAAACCTAAATCAAGCTTTTGTTTCCAGCACTAGATACGCCTTTAGTACATGTATAGATCAATTTAATTACACATTAATATGGCTAATAAATTCTGGAAACCCTAGATAATTAATAAGGGTCGGATATGGTTTAAAAGGGTTAGGGTTTGTTTGGGAAGTTTGGTGTTGCAAGCTGTCCAGAATTTGGGACGGATTAAAAGGGGTCTAAATTGATGATACCAACGTGTTTTTGCATGATTCTTGAGTCTAAACATAAGTTCATGAAGTTTAATATCTGAATATCAAGTTTCATGGTCATTGGTGGTCGGGAGAGCAATCTTTTGATTTTTAGAAGTTTAAGTGTTAAATCTGAATATTGGGTCTGGAAAATCAGTCGGTTCTTATGATTTTTAATTTCCAAACCATAATGAATTAGAACCCCCAATTTTCGCAGGTGAATATTCAATATGTTTATTAGTTACTGTAATTTTTATAAAGTTTTCTGGAAGGCTTAGGTATGTTTATAAAATACAAACTTTTCGGGTATACCATCAGGTCACATTCTGGAATAGGTTTGAAAAATGATATTTGTTTGGATACTTTCATTAGGAGATTAAATCTGTAAAAATTAGAAGAAGTATTAAACATATATTGAAGTCTCTGGTAAAAATTATAGAACTACAGGAGCTTGTTTGAAGTGTCATAAAAATCATAAGAATATGAACCAGAATTACATGAGAAACCCTAAACATGTTATTAAATGAACATATAAGTATTAAATGATCCCTAATCCGTGTAGATGCGTTGAAGAAGGTGTAACGTTGTTTCCTTGTGTTCATTTTCTCGTTACTTTCATTCCATTTGCTAAGGTACGGATATTCTACCCTTTCTTAGTAAGGGTTTCACATTGACTCTTCGATCATTGACTTTGTTATGATATTCATTGTGATTCCGTTGATATGATCCCATAGATATGTGTCACACCCCCAAATTTCGTGACTTGCAGCGGAATAAGTCATTCAGGGGCACGACTGGTCATAGCACCAAAGTTGTAGTTACATTGAACGACCTAAAGTGTCGTTTAGAAAATACATCGTTTGATTATTTAAAAACATGCAGAGTTATAAAGCTAGGTCCCAAAAGGTGAAACAAGTTTTCAGAAAACAAGTTCATACAATTCAAACGATGGATAAGTGCATAAAATATAAAGTGAGACGCGTCGACTCCGCGACTCCATGATGTCCATATGCAAGCCAACATGCGATACCTTAATTACCTGAAAATACATTGCTAAAAATGGTCAACAAAAATGTTGGTGAGATCATAGGTTTATGTAAATGAAATATTGTACGGATACCACAAGTATAAAGTGTATGAAAAATCCATGCCACATAAAAATGATACATTAGCTCTAAGCTCATGACCCCGAAGCTAGACTGAATGAAATGCCCCAACCGAGTGTTTGCCAATCACTCAAATATGACAGAAATGAAATGCGTTCGTTTGACCAGTTGGTGCTACCAACTCGAACGGAGGAGTCACCCTCAATAGATCTATCCACTCACTCTCGCTTACCAACAATTAACGGTTCATGATAATATAAGGGGACTTTAATCTGGGCAATGATGTAACTTAAGCAATGTAATGAGTTTGTATACTTTGGTCCGCATATAAAAATGGTGCAATGTATTCTCCCCCGAGAGTTTAGAAATCAATAAACAATTTAAAACGGGGCTATGAAAACTCACCTGATATGATATAGCAACAATGATCACAATGGATATGATGAAATGAGGCTCGGTCTCTAACCACGACCTATCATGAATGATATGATCTAAAGTAAGCAAATGAAATGTTGCTACTCATGCAAACAGGTATGTTATCGATACCACTCGAAAGTTATGAAAACAACGTTTATCGTCGAAAAAAACATTTTTGACGTCTCGTTAAGTAATAAACCACATTTCGCGTAAATATGTTAAAACCACACTCCATGATCCTTGTTTGGTGTTCTATTGGCAAATATAATGTTTCGTCACAAAACAATACTTTTCATAACTTGTGAAAATGTATCCAAAACGGCCTCGCAAGACTAGTCGCGAATTAGTGCACGTTAAGTGTTAGTGAATGAATTTGACGTCCTTGAAAATAAAACATTGTTACAAGGTTTTCGTGTCGTGTTATTGGACTTTTGATCATACGCGTCTTGAATAGATAGAAAACCGGCTATCAATGTGATGACTTGTAAAAATGTTAACTTTTATACTTAGAAAAATACTTTCTAATAGGGCTGTCAAAATAGAATAGAGTTCGTCGGCTTTGAACGTGTATATCTCGGTCGTTATAAGTTCGTTTTCTACGTTCTATGTATCCACGGATTCGTCATAACATGAACTAACATAATCTCAGTAGTTCGGCTCTCCTAGATCACGTCTAACACCTCGTTTGGTCCTTTAAAGTTCGGCTAACTGCACGCTTATTTTCAGAAAATTAGTTTTCGTCGCCTAACTTCGAAAAATCATATCTCCTTCGTTATAAGTCGGTTTTTAGTGATTCTTGCGGCCACGGTTACTTTTTTTGTAAGAACTTTCTGAATATGAAGGCCAAAATATACCAAAAATTACTGAGTTTTCCAGTTTACACAATTTTAGACAGTAGGGGTATATATGTTTTAAAAACTCATTTCTATGGTTCTAAACTTGATCATACCACCTCAAATCAACTCCACAAGTTCGCAAATCCTACCATACACCTTCTTAGGGTGTCATGGGGTCCTAAACATCACCAACCTTGGTGGATCTCATGTGATTATTAGTGAAACCTATAGATCTAGTGTTTGTGAGAGTTTATAAACAAAATGGTATCAAAACATAAGTAACTTGCAAAAGTAACTAGTATAACTTGAAAATACATGATCATATGAAGTAAATAAAAGTAAGAAAAGATCAAAATGATGTTCTTGAAGTTTACTTACAATCTTGGAGTGATTTGATGAGAAAATGTGCAATAACTTAGGGTTTTGATCACAAAACCATAACTAGGATAGCAAATGGAGTAAGATTAATACTTGAACTTCATAAAATGATGGATTTCTCCTCTTGTTCTTGGTTGGGCTGTGGGTTAGAGATAACACCTAAATCTAACATGTTTTTGATAGCGTTATTGGTAGTTTTATATATGTTTTGTGGTTATATTTATGTGCTTTTGTTACTAAATCGTACCAAAGTGTGTTTGCAAAGCATTTGTAGCCAAAGACAGGAAAATGGATGGAAAAGATGCAAAAATGAGGAAAAAGGAAGTATTTGAGATTTCATGAGAATCTTGTGTCAAGTTCCGCTCCGTAAGGTACTTCAATGAGTTAAAGTCCAAGTAGTCGAGTTCATAAGCTTAAGAATGAAGGGAAAGATCAAAGAATCAAGAGCTACAACCGAGAAACAAGTCGTACGCAAAAGTCCAAGAAATAGGTTCATCAGCCATAGCCATCCGATCGGTCGCCGCCCGCAACCGATTCGGATGGAGTGAATTTAGATTTACTGAGAGAACCAACCGATCGGTAGACCATTCTATCCGATCGGTTGGAAGTCGCTGTTTGACCCAAGACTTCTTTATTAAGGATTGTGACTTTATAAATCCGGTTCTAGGTCCTTCTTTTCAGTATTCTAACCATTCAATACTACTTGGAGAGCAAGAGAAGCATTTATGTACTTAGACCCTTGGTTAGAGCAATTTATGGAACCATTTGTTGAGTATATATATACCAATCAATCTAGAGAGAGAGAGATGCAAAACAAGTGCTAGGAGAGAACCATTCAGAGAAATAAACTCAGAAATTCGTCCATAAGTCCAGGAGAAGGGAGAAAGTTGAATATACCATTTTCATTGCTTGTGGAATCATTGTCTTTCACTTGTAATCTTATTTCCAAATCATTGTAAGACTTTCAATCATGGTTTCTAATGTTCAAAGTATTGAGTTTACATTTATGTTTGCTATGAGTGGCTAGTGCCTTTGTGCACTTGCTTAGATGATGTGTATTATTCATTGATTGGCATATGATTGTGATAACATATTTTAATTCAATTTCAAATCAATTCTAAGAACCAATTGTGATAAAGTTTCATAGCGACATTTGGGTAATCAAGTTTAACTAGTGCTAGTAATCTTAAGGGTTGAAAGAACTATTGTTATTCCACTAGTTATAATCATTTGTCTATGAATGATTGTTGTTTTCCACTATTCTTGATTAAACAAAGAAAGTTAATTGTGATTGTAATGAAAATGCTTTTGTCTATCAAAACGGATTGATTGTAAACCACTTTAAAGGTCGAGAGATTAATAGTTTGCTTTCAATTGTGACCTTTTATCTATAATCGGTTACCTTTTGTATTGACCATTTCCTAAGCTTGTTTGATTAGACAAAAGATTGTTTTTGTGTTTGAGGAACATCAACTCATGAACCTTGAATTGATCTTGAATTGATTGGTTAAACTTAATGCTTGTTTTTATAAACCAAAATCTTGACGAAGGTTTAATTTGTAGAAACAATAGATTAGTGTCAAAACTAATTATCACAACCAACATGTTTTCCAAAGTTATCACAATCATATTAGTCAATTGTAGTACACTAGTCTAAGCAAGTGTAGTTTTTAATCATTTGAATTTTCATCATATCATTACTACTTATTTGAGATAGTTGCTTTTAACTTACAATTCGATTCACTACACAAATCCCTGCGAACGATCCCGACTTACCATCAAAATCTTGCTACAACGGACGAGTATACTTGCTCGTATGTGTTGTTATTAGATTCGGTAATTCACCCCCTTATAAATTTAAAACTTGCACCGAACCGGGCACATCAAGTTTTTGGTGCCGTTGCCGGGGATTTTGATCGTGTTTCTGTAAGTTTTAGTCCAATTCTCATATAGTTAGTTTTCGTAAAAAAAAAAGAAAAAAAAAAGTTTTACCGAGCTGCCCATCCGATCGGTTGTTCATCCATCCGATCGGTTTTCCAAAATTTTCATTTACCGAGAGAACCATCCGATCGGCGGACACTTCCATCCGATCGGATCCTTCAAATCAAATTTACCGAGAGATCTATCCGATCGGTAGACTGTTCTATCCGATCGGTTGGACGATTCTGATCTTTTCAAATTGTTTTCATTCTTTGCTCGTTTGTTTAGACATTGCCTCGATTCGTTGGGGAATTGTATGAACACTCGATCAACTGGAGTAGAACCAATTCCACCACTTTTCGATCCCGAAAGTTTGATTCGAACAAGATCTAGAAGAAGAAGAAGAACACCCTTTGTTCCATTAGCCAATCGTGTACCAAGAGTACCAAACCCGACTTTTGATAACCTTTTTGAAGCCAAAGTTGTTTATAACCCATTCACTGATCAACCTTTTCCCATGGCTGACGATAGACCCATGTGGGAAGCAAACCGAGCCGTAGCACCCACTCCTGGAGCTGCTATTGTTGCTGTCAACTTAGGTGACAATTTCACCGTGAAAGGTCACCATCTTTCTATGATCAAAGACCGTCAATTCGATGGCCGTTCGAGGGCCGATCCTCACAAACACGTTGCCGAATTCATTGAAATTTGTGGCATGTTCCGATACGGAGATACAAATGTAGATGCCATTAAACTCAAACTTTTTCCGTCATCACTTGCTGGAGATGCAAAAGTGTGG